>OY804605.1:2157839-2490441 GCA_963680895.1 Fragum sueziense | reverse complement strand
AAAGAGGTTAGTAGTTATATCCAATGGTGTCAATTTGTTGATGGCTGTTGTGAACAGTGTAGCGTATGTTTTCGTCGCTTTTCATCAAAAACCTCGTAACTGCAGCTTGTTTAAGCTGCAGTTTCGAGGTTTTTGTTGAAAAGCAGCATTTTACTCAATGGCCATGAAGGTTTTGTCCCGTTCGAACCCCAATATCTGGAATAATAAGTAAAGCAAGAAAAGTCAAATAAGGTATCTAGCTACACAGTCACTGTATCCCTAGAATTTGCCATGCCATGTAGCTTATCATGTCATTCAAATGTTTAGAGTTTTATTTTGCTAAATTTAATCCTTCATAATGGTACATGACATCAAATGTTTATGATTCTGTACATGAAATAATGAACAACAGTCAGTAATATTCGCAAAGGTACTGTCAAAGGATGTTTACTTGGCAAATTGTTAGTTTGGGGTGTCATTATTTTGTGGAATATAGAAATAATTACAATAAGCAACTTCATCAGTCATTTTTCCTGTCATCATTAAATTGGTTTGATCACTGTTAATTACACTGTTTCTCATCAAAAGACTAATAATTACATGGCATCAGGCAATTTCACCACACCATGATGCTTAAATGCAGATTTTGGCATAGAATCAAAGCAAACAAATTGACAACATTATTAGTGCAATATTGCGGGACAAAAAATAACATCAGTACTTTGATCGGCAGACAAGGACGTCGCGATATAAAAAGTAAAAACAGCGAGAAGGAATGTTGTTTTCATGTCTCGAAGTGTTGTTGATCAACGCTACATCAGAAAATGATATTTATCTATTTTGGATTACTTTGTGCAACTGTATTCCTATTCTGTCTATCCCTTTCCCAAACGACAAAATTTTAGGGTGATCCACTTCAAAAACTGCCACAATTGACGAAATGGATGTTATTAAAGATAAGATTTTTGTAAAATATGACATAGAAAATATTGAGACAAAAGGAGAAACTGCTGGTTACCAGCAGTTTCTTCTTTTGTTTCTATGTTTTCCCCAAGTCTTTTCTATTAGGGACGTCAAAACCAGGTCTTGTTTGGGAATAGGCTATTTCCCAACATCATAAGTTTAAAGCGCTCCAATTTGAAAAGAGTTGCAGATGCCAAAAATAATTGATGTACAAACTGATTATCAGCAATTTCATCTTTTGCCTCAAAGTTTCTCCAAGCATTTTCTATAAGCAATATGGAAACCTGATCTTGTTTTGGAAAGGGTTAGGGATATATTCTTTGACAATTACAATCTACAAGCGCAGAAAATGAGGATAATTTCACAAAGATTATCCCACCCAATTAATGTTAATGCAGTTTGACCTGTATTGTTCTTTACGAGGGACGTTCAATTAATTTTGGAACTGGGGTTCTATAAGCCATAGTTATGTCGCAATTCAATTTTAAGTTTCTTCAATCCTTCGAAGTAATCCTCTTTGACACCCACACACTTCGGAAGTTTTGAGATCCATTACTTATATGCCAATAAATGGGCCTCTTTTGGAACACCCCGCAGACACTGGTAAATTGCACTGCTTATTGAACATGAAGGCCTATACCGACGATAAGAGCCTTTTTTCGTCATCATGGGGAACACAAAAAAGCAACACGGGCTTAAGCCCGGCAATAATGGTGGATGAAGACGCTGTGCAGCATGTGTCTCTCCCAGGAAGTCTTGGACAAGAGGACACCTGTGGACAGCTCCGCTGTCATGGTTTTGGTACATGCCTCTTTAGCCGGTCCTAGATCTGCTCTTTTCGTTATATTTCTTTACTTTCCCCGACTTACATTTCTTGTTTGAATGACCGGCGATAGTGGTACTATTTGAAACAGTAATTTGAACAATACACCTGCTACATTTGAAAATAACCGCGTACAAAACTTTTCCCGCGCTTTTTATGCCCCCGATAGGGAGGCACCATAAATTTGACTTGTCCGTCCGTCCATCCGTCCGTCTGTCCGTCCGTCATTCCGTCCAAAAACTTTAACATTGGCCATAACTTCCTTATTACTTAACATATTCGCTTCATACTTTACCACAACATTCCTTGGTACATTACCTTTCTGTAGGCACATACTTTGGTGACCTTGACCCCTGGATGACCTTGACCTTGAACATAGATTGGCCATAATTTGAAATCAAAACGGTGTCGTTTTACTCTATATTTATATGCAAGGGAGGTAATTTTGAACATTTTTGTCAAATATTTCCATAAGTATGCATTAATTCAAAATTCTAAACCATACAAAATGCTTATGTTAGTATTTGGAATGGAAATGTAACTTAGTTTAGGAATTACTAGCACTTTTCAAATTTCGCCTCTGGCTCTGCATTTTATTCTCAGTTTGTAAACCTTAAGTTTGCTGCACTTCTTTTTCACAGATGCAAGTTTTATGCAGCAAGGCTCAAAAGTACAATATTGCACAAAAAATAATATGTTTGTACCAACACTATGCAATTTGTTTCTCTTTGTACATAAGTACATTTCCCGTGCTCATGCAATTTGTTAGCCCTGTACATAAGTATGTAACTCATTCATTGTGCTAATTGACGGTACATCTGCACATGCATTTCAACAAATTAGACAGGTTTAACTTCTTAGACACTAGGTTTAACCCTTTCCCAAACGACTGAATTTTCGGATGATCCACTTCAAAAATTGCCACAAATGACAAAATGGATGTTTTTAACAATAGGATTTGTGTAAAATATGGCATGAAAAATATTGAGACAAAAGGAGAAACTGCTGGTTAACAGCAGTTTCTTCTTTTGTTTCAATGTTTTCCCAAGCATTTTTCTATTAGGGAAGTCAAAAGCAGGTCTTGTTTGGGAGAGGGTTAAAACATGTCTCCTTTGTATTATAGTAATTAGTGAAGGTTAATGCAGGATACTAGAGTTTTGCTTTTGTGCAAGACTAATGTGATACTCCAACTTGCCCATTCCCAAAAATTTTAAGCTTTTGAAGTGGCAAACATATGAATGAATGATGATATAGAAAACTTTATATTTATGGTGTTTCAAATTTCATGAATTTTAGTGTAAAATGTTTGAAAAACACAGATATATGAACAAATAATGATTGTAATACAATACTCCAGTGCAACCACAAAATCCAATCCGAACCACCTCATCCCACAAACAATCTACCCATGATTTTGCAAAATGGAGGAAATGACAAAATGCATACAAATAATCTTGATTAACCTCAGAACAATAACATGCATGAGGCTGGTTCTGATTATAAACAGATTACAAAAGATTACAAAAACATTCTTATGACAATGATATCATAAAACTCAGAGAAACATTGTCTCATAAAATTGTTTGTCTTTGTTTGCATGATAATGTGTCTTGATGCGTTTTGGAACTATGGTGGATTGTGTATAAAGAATCCATAATAGCAGAGGTTGAGTGTGGACACTCTGAGGTTGAGACAGCGGACTTCAATTGGATAAGATAATTAAGTCATGGTGTTCTTATTTAAATGGCCTGAATATGGAAACATTTTCTTGATATGACTGTAAAAAATGTTGAAAGCAACATGAATTAGGATACAAGAATCCATGTTTAACTATATACCCATAAACCTTATGATTATATACAATAATAATTATTGATTTAACAATCACAAACCTGTTTGTAAAAGTACTTTTATGTGAAAAAGCCTTTCACTTTTTTACCAGAGCTGAAGCAAAATAATGATTTAGGGATAATTGGATGGTTTTCTCTTGGGTTAATAAGAACAGGCAAGAATCTGCATAGTAATCATGAGACAGCAGAAAGAAGAAACTGAACATTAAGACTTTATGGATGTATTTAGCATATTTAAAGCCTTCTCCTCTGCAGACCCCTTCTGTTTTATAGCTCTATGATTCTTTGAAGGCTGTTTGTTGCATATTTTGTCATGTATTAACCCTTTCCCAAACCAGACCTTGTTTTGACGACTCTAAGTAAATAGGCTTTAGAAAACATTGAGGAAAAAGAAGAAATTGCTGATAATCGGCAATTTCTCCTTTTGCATCAATATTATCGAGGTAAATTGTACACAAATCCTCTTTTTATTTATGTCCATTTGTCATCTTCAACAGCTTTTGAATAGGACCATCCTAAATTTGTGTCGTTTGGGAAAGCGTTGAGCTACTAGGTATTTATGCTTATTTTCCGCTGTACAAGAGAATGGCGTCTGAACTTTTTATTGCTCTCGAATAAATATTCTTGTTATGCTTTTGGCGTACAAGATATTGTACAAATCAAACGAAAATACAAGTAGACTTCTGTAGACTTCATAAAATCAAAGTGAAGTAAGTACTCATGACGTTTGACTTGAGGCATTACATGTTGCTTTTATTCCATTGGTGAACTTCAAGTTATTGAAGAAACATATTATCAGGTTATTGCTGAATTGCATTTGTAGGTGAACATGAAATCCATACCCACTTACAACAATTTTATATTTAGTCTGTAGATTTGCTGCACATTGATTGGTTAAACAAGTTCTTATACCCTGTACGAAATAATCCGGGCGGATTCCAAGCGGACATGAGGCGGATAAAGTAAGAGATGGAATTCTATTTTTAGCGAAATATTTAAATTAGTCCGCCTGGAATAAAGTCCGCCCGGATTCCAAGCGGAATTCTATATTAAGTAACAAAATGAGGCGAAATATTTAAATTAGTCCGCCTGGAATAAATTCCACCCGGAATAAATTCCGCCCTGATTCCTAGCGGAATTCTATTTTTAGTAACAAAATAAGGCGGATTATTTAAATTAGTCCGCCTTGAATAAATTCCACCTGGAATAAATTCCGCCTGGATTCCGGGTGGAATTTATTCCTGGTGGGAAAAAAAATCCGCTTGGACTTCTATTTATAGAAGCAAAATAATATTTACTTCACAATTTGTGGGTGGGGAATGGTAAAAATGAACATGAAATAAAAATGAAATTTAGTACAAAGAACACTCACCAATGTTGCATTACTTGGTCTTGCCACTAAGTGAGCTCCTTAATCTCATGATAATTTTATCACTTTGAATATAAGCCTTCAGACGATGAACAGTTATTTTCTTTTAAAAAAAGTCAGACAAGCAAAATTCCCTCCAATTTTCTGATTACATCAATAGACTGGAACAAAATTAGACTGTAGACTGGAAGGTCTAATTTAAATAATCCGCCTGGAATAAATTTCACCTGGAATAAATTCCACCTGGATTCCGGGTAGAATCCGGGTGGAATTTATTCCTGGTGAGAAAAAAATCCGCTTGGACTTCTATTTATAGAAGCAAAATAATATTTACTTCACAATTTGTGGATGGGGAATGGTAAAAATGAACATGAAATAAAAATGAAATTTAGTAAAAAGAACACTCACCAATGTTGCATTACTTGGTCTTGCCACTAAGTGAACTCCTTAATCTCATGATAATTTTATCACTATGAATATAAGCCTTCAGACGATGAACAGTTATTTTCTTTTTAAAAAAAATCAGACAAGCAAAATTCCCTCCAATTTTCTGATTACATCATGTAATAGACTGGAACAAAATTAGACTGTAGACTGGAAGGTCAGATTTTCAACAAGTTAATTCTTTATCTTATGAGCTATATGAGATGCAGCTGCGATATTTCACACATGGAAATTTTTTATTAAGACCTTTCATTTAGGATCATGACATTTGACCTTGTGACCGTGACCTTAGAATTTAACCTACATGTATGTTGCAAGAAATTTAATCTGGCCTTTATATTATACAATATTAGAGATAGAGCCATGATATTTCACTCAAAGATACATCTTGCTAAGACCTTTCATTTGGGATCATTACCTTTGACCTTATGACCTTGAATTTCAATCTACTTTGAAAGAACTTTGACCTATATCTCATACACTATTGGAGATAGAGACTTGATATTTAACACTTGAATACAACCTGCCAAGACCTTTCATTTAGAACCATGACCTTTGATGTTGTGACCTTGAAGCTTGACCTACTTTACAAGAACTTTAACATGGCCTGTATCTCACACAATATTAGAGATAGAGCCTTGATATTTCACTCAAAGATATATCTTTCCAAGACCTTTCATGTTGGATCATGACCTTTGACCTTTTGACCTTGACCTTGAACTTACTTTACAAGAACTTTAACCTGACCTATATCTCATACAATATTAGAAATAGAGCCTTTATATTTAACTCAAAGATACATCTTGCCAAGACATTTGATTTGGGACTTCTACCTTTTGACCTTCAGACCTTGAAGGTCAGTCTGTTTTATAAGAGTTTTAACATAGCCTTCTGTTATCTCATACAATATTAGAGATAGAGCCTTCATATTTCATTTCTGGATACCTCCTGCTAAGACCATAAATTTGGGCCCATGACCTTTGACCTTGACTTTGGATTTTGATCTACCTGACAGAACCATTTCCTTGCTTATGTCTTATGCATGTTTAGAGAAGGAGCCTTGGTATTTTACACATGCATATGTTTAGTGCCTCAACCTTTCATTTGGAACCATGTCCTTTGACCCTGTGATGTTGTGGAAGAACCCACTGCTCTCAAATCTTAAAACATTTGTCCTCCCTCGATTGTCAAAGTTTGAAAATTCCTGGAGGATAATTATTTGTCTTCAATTTTCATAAGTTTGAAAATTCCGCCTCCATTAAATCTCTAAGTTATAAAATTTCGCCTCATGTTATTGTCAAAGTATGAAAATTCCTGTATGAAATCAAGATTCCGGGTGGACTTTTATTTTCCAGACGGAATATGATTACACCAGAGGCGGATTTTAATTCAGATTCCCGGTGGATTTTTTTCCAGGCGGAATATCAAATGTCACAGAGGCGGACTTTATTAGAATTTTCCATGTCCGCCCGGAATTATGTCCAAAAAGCTTTAGTCCGCTTGGATTCCACCCAGAATCCGCCTGGAATCCGCCCGGAGTCCGCCAGGAATTTTCGTACAGGTCTTCTTTTAATAGTGATCCCTCTAAATGCTGATGCCTGACAACTGAAACAGTTATCATATTATATATTGTCGTTTTTCAACAAAACCTTGTAACTGCAGCTTATTTTAGGCTGCAGTTACAAGGTTTACATTGAAAAGCATCGATATGTTGGACATCATTGGCCCAATGAGAAGACCCTGCTTAATCTCCATCGTGGTAAACTATAGCCATATTTTTGTGAATAAGTCCCAAGTTTTTATGCTGATCCCTCCTGATAATTGGGACTGCATTCTATGTTGTGTTCAAAATGCATTACACTTGATATGAAACAGTGTACCCAATTAATGGCATAAAGAAATGGCAAAGTGCAAAAATGCACACACTGGCACTTAATTATGCAAGACAATTTTGTGAAAATATTGCAATTTTACGTAGAAACTTTTTTCCAGCTAATCTGCAATTCCCAGCTTGTTTTCAAAGCATTATCTTGACATTAGATATAAGATAGTTTAGTTCATGTTTTAACTTGACAGTTTATAGACAGGAGATAGACAAGCTACTGATCTAAATTGGAAATTAGGAGACAAAACAGAAACTTCTGATGATATCACTCTTTTCCTCCTTTCTGTTAAGATTTGTCTCTGAATATTTGTTTTTACCTACACAGTACATGTACATAAAAGGCTCAACTTCTTGCTGTCCTGAGTACCAAACTAAAAATTCTGTCTGATTTAGATTGTTAAGCATATGAAAAAAAAATAGTGATCATGGCTGTTACCCAACTTTGTTATCTTGGTCAGTTTACCCATAGATCTTTCCTATGTAACTGATGATATTTCACAAACACACCTTTTTGGGGACCATGATACAAACTAATGTATTTAAGAACCAGATGGGCCCACCTCAGTTCAAAATAAAATGACCAAAGAATTACTTAGAAACATTTATCCGTTAAAATAGGAAGAATAAGGATTTTAACTGTTTCATTTATTTTGTGTGTTGTCTAGATAATTTGACATTAGATACTTTGTGCCATGTTGCATTTGACAGGCCATGAAATCTGTATAAGATAAGGCAGGCATGCAGTGGGAATGGAATATTACAAAAACATGCAGAATTGGTTTCATTTTTCTTTTTGAGAAACTTAATTGTCAAAACTTTTGTTTATTTTTGCTTTAACCCTTTACCAAACAAGACCTGGTTTTGACGTCCATAAGAGAATAGGCTTGGGAAAACATTGATACAAAAGAAGAAACTGCTGATAACCAGCAGTTTCTCCTTTAATCTCAATATTTTCTCTGTCATATTTTACACAAATCCTATCTTTAATAACATCCATTTTGTCATTTTTAGCAGTTTCTGAAGTGGATCACCCTGATTTTTTGTCGTTTGGGAAAGGGTTAACTGACAGATCTTGTTGGGCGACCAAAACATCAAAACTTTAGTTTTAGTTTTGTCATTTCTTAATTTAATTTTCAGTGCTTAAAGATGTCAGCAAAATCAAAATAGCTTAAGCACATGGTACTATCATTCTTCTTGACTGTTCTGAATTCCTTGTAGTTGAAGCTAAACAAGATTTTTTTTTTTGCCATGAAAAAACATATGAAGCAGCATAAAATCATATTCTCTTGTAAGAAAACATTTTTTACCAATGAAGACTTATATGACCTAAGCTCTGGATAATCTCACAACACAGCATATTTGATCTGGGTTTGGTCTTTAAGCTCATAAGCCCTAGAATGGCTGTTTAGCATATTTATAGAAGCTTGTTCTCATAAATAAGATATTAATCCATTTACCTTAGATAACCTGAGGCAACCAAGACCCAAGATTAAGGGGGGAAACAATGTTAGGAACTCATGTGATATTTATGTTTTGTTTTCTGGAATTCAGAAGAAAATATATGTTAGGTTCCTAAGTTCTTTTTCATCTGTATGAGTCACTGTAATGTCTGAGACTGATAGAAAAAAATCTAATCTGGTCCTGATTGAGCCAAAGCTCTTAGAGATGATCTCAAATCTTATTGGTTCTCCAGCTGCTTGTCCCATGCGAAGATATCACAGAAATCTAATGTTGTACTGTTGAAATGATCTTTCAAATACTATGACTAAGTAATTGTTGAACCAACATGAAACTTTATGAAATCTATCTGCTTAACAAAATTTGGCAATTAATGACTGACTCTGTTATTTATGAAAGGTTGTAAATTGAGTTTGCATATGCGCTTCTAAAATTTGGCTTACTAAGTCTTCCTAGACATTGTGCCATTAGGTAATAACAAGTTCTAGACTTAAGAATAGATAATACAGGTCTATGGTGTTCAATTTGTTCTTGATAACAAGTAGTTCCAGACGAAATAGATCTTAGAACTACTTTTTGTCATAAATCAAACTTCGAACCCAAATTAGACTGCCTAAGTCTATTAATTACCAATCATAAGTTCTATACTTAGAAGAACACCTTCACCTTATTCCTAATGCTTTCCCGTACACATCTTTCTAGACTTGCGTTGGTTGAAATAAATTAATGATGACAATTAAAACTGATTGTATTGCAGTAACAAAAATTCAATTCAGTATACAAAAAGGAATGGAGGAAAAGGAGAAACTTCTGGTTAGCAGCATTTTCTTCTTTTCTCTCAGTGCTTTATGAAGACATCAAAATCACCAAATGAAAAGGTTGATAACAAGTAGTTCCAGACAAAAAATAGATCCTGGAACTACTTTTTATCATAAATCAAATTAGCCGCCAATTAGTGATACAGATAGGTGGTACTGTAAGGTTTAGATTTCTGTGAAAAATATAGGATCTTTGCTTTCTTCAATGCCATTAATTTTGATAGAAAGTAGTCCAGAAAAATCAAACATTTTAAATGTCTATAAATTTACACATTAAATTTTGCTCAGCTGTACAGAGGTTAGCAGTGTTTCACCTGAAACATAATAAATTTTGGGATTTTGTACATTTTTTTTTGCCATTTTATTGTCTTGTCAAATCATTTCCTTTGAGTGTTGACTGTAAGAGACATATTAAATTCTATAATTTTCAGGAATAGATAAGTCTGATCATTCTAGACTGGTACCCATTCGTGTAAATAACTGAATTTACGACTGGGAACCTGGTACTGCATTCTGTCCTTTGATTGGTCAATCGATATAATCGATAGACCAATGAAACGGCTCGGTGTATGGAAAGCGTCACCTGTCCAGGCCGTCTGAGTGACCGTCAGATATTAGCTATTACCGTACTTAAATCCGTAGTAGATTTCAGGTACGGGAACCAGACTATGATCATTCATGGTGTCCAGAGGTGTTTACATATAAATAAGAGGGGGAGTCCAAAAGAGTCCCTTGTTTTGTAATGGGTTACAGGACATTCAACTTGCCATGTAGAATATTTTGTTGCACAAGTAGATGTACTTTAAATTTGTTGTGATTGAAAGTGTCATTAACTTATACAACAAATTCACAATCTCTATGCCATTTCTAAGAAATACATCATTACCAAAGATGAAACTTGAAACTGTAGTTATTTTCTGGGCTCAAGGAAAAGTCAATCAGACAGTGTAACATGTAATTATTATGCATGGTATAGCACGGCCATAATGAATCACTCTTGTGCCGATATCTCTCACCTTTTCATTGTGAAGCTTTCCCAGTAGAATAACGGTTCCAATGATTCATGGGAAAAAATAGAACTATTGAGTCAGTTCTCGTATGTATAGTGTCCAAGATTTGCCTTGATGTGTGGACTTTTGCCTTTGGCCATATTAAATTATTGATGAATATTAATTCTTAACAGATGGAAAGATCTCTTATACAAGGTCATGCATCTGTCTGTTTGTCTTTATGTCTTTTGTCTATGAAGTTTTATCTTCATTTCTTGAATAAAATCATTAGATTTGATGTTAAATTTATATGACAGAATACAATGCCCTTGATTAGATATATTGATGCTACAGCATAAATTGAAAACATAAAAGAAATTGTTAATTTTGAAAAAAATGGTTTTGATAATTGTACTAACTAAGAGGATAGAAGTTACAAGGAACATGGTTTAGCAAGAGCTTTACATATCGTCTTTGTAAATGCAAAACCTCGTATCTCGTTTTTAGCTCCACTGGCCGAAGGCCAGCGGGCTATTGTCATGGCGTTGTGTCCGTCGTGCGTGCGTGCGTCCGTCCGTTAACTTTTTCTTTAAACATCTTCTCCTCTTATACCAGTGGGCCAATTTTGACCAAACTTGGCAGGAATGTTCCTTGGGTGACCCTTTTCAAAACTTGTTCGCAAATTTTTGATTCGTCAAAAAATGTGGGCGTGGCAGGGCGGGGCTTATCAGACTTAGAGAAATCATAAGAAAATTCTTTAAAAATCAACCATTGGGCCAATTTGAACCAAACCTGGCAGGAATGTGCCTTGAGTCATTCTTTTAAAAATTTGTTTACAAATTTTTACATTTGTCAAAAAATGTGGCTGTGGCAGGGAGAAAGGGGCTTATCAGACTTAAAGAAATCATAAGAAAATTCTTTAGAAATCAACCATTGGGCCAATTTGAACCAAACCTGGCAGGAATGTGCCTTGAGTCATTCTTTTCAAAATTTGTTCACAAATTTTTACATTTGTCAAAAAATGTGGCTGTGGCAGGGAGAAAGGGGCTTATCGGACTTAAAGAAATCATAAGAAAATTCTTTAAAAATCAACCATTGGGCCAATTTGAGCCAAACCTGGCAGGAATGTGCCTTGAGTCATTCTCTTCCAAATTTGTTCACAAATTCTTACATTTGTCCAAAATTGTGGCCGTGGCGGGGAGAAAGGGGCTTATCAGACTTAAAGAAATCATAAGAAAATTCTTTAAAAATCAACCATAGGACCAATTTAAACCAGACTTTGCAGGAATGTTCTTTGAGTCTCTCTTTTCAAGATTTATTCACAATTTTTTACATTTGTCTAAAAATGTGGCCGTGGCAGGGAGGAAGGGGCTTATCAGACTTTAAGAAATCATAAGAAAAATCAACCAGTGTGCCCAATTGAACCAAACTTTGCAGGAATGTGCCTTTAGAGTTCTATTTAAAATTTGTTCACAAATTTTTATATTTGTCAAAAAAATGTGGCCGTGGCAGGGAGAAAGGGGCTTATCAGACTTAGAGAAATCATAAGAAAATTCTTTAAAAATCAACCATAAGGCCAATTTGAACCAGACTTTGCAAGAATGTTCTTTGAGTCTCTCTTCAAAATTTATTCACAAATATCAAGATTTGGCTGCCGCTGTGTAAGGCTTACAAGAAATCATGGGATAATTCTTCCACTTTAACCAGTGGAGCGATTCAGGCCCTCCTGGGCCTCTTGTTGGAAAATTTCAAAGGGGAGGGGAAAAGTGTAATGTTACTTTTCCAAAACTGAAATAGTTTACTTGAAATTTGGACATGTTGTTCACAAATGATTTGTCATCAGTACTGATCAGTAAAATATCTCAAAACCTGCAAGAATTGTCTGTAACTGGGCACACTAGTTTGTATTTTGAAAATCGCAAGAACCGACATACAAGGTTTTGCATTTACACCGACGATATAGTGGTTTGTAAAGACTATGGCAACATACTATGATATAAAATATAAAGGAAAACTCCATAATTTATGAATGTCTTTGTTACTCCTACTTTGCAATTTGTTCTCAGTTTCACAGAACCCATTTTAGTACTGAATAGTACCAATATTAATGGTACCATGCTAATGGAATCAAATTACATTTTAGTCCATGGTGGTATTTTGCCCCTGGGCAAGATTCCATTTTAGCTACTGTAGAACTGTATGCCCACATTGTTCTGTATTCATAAGATAGCTGATTTATGTCCCTTTGTTTCTGACAGAAACCCTTTCCTTTCTCATTAGTGATTACGGTACATATTATTCCTGCATTTGGCAGGCAGTTTGGACAAAGATCAGCCTGCACATTTGTGCAGTCTGATCTTTATCTATACAGACTGCTGCAGTGTCAATAAAAAATGAACATTTTTGCTGATTAACGAATGATTTGTTTGCAGCATAACACTTTGAAGTTAATTTGATAAGATAAAGGACCATTACTGCTTCTTTATATGATGATAAAAAATCAATGATCTGATGTTTTCTTTGTTATAGTATTAATTTTACTAACATCTAGGGAATATAAAAGTGATAGTTATCTGCCATAAAATGATGCAGTTTCAACTCTTTAACAACATTATAAAACCTTCTCCAAGATAAAAAGGGCCTGATTAGTGAATGTGTTAATTATAATACACTTGTCCTTTCTTACCCCTTGGCTTCTCATGATAGAACGAACCATGCTGTTCTAATATCATTGAAATAATATCATTGTAGACTATAAATCTTCATGTCCAAAGCTGTTGTTTTGGCATTAAAAGAGGATTCAATTAATCCATGAGAATGAAACATTTTGAAAATGTTTGAAAAAAGAACTTTCTTTTTGATAACTTCTCAATTCTTTTGTATTTTGTCTATCTTCAGAGATTTGATGGTAACACCAATACATATCTAGCAGAATTACGTGAAGTCTCACCACCCATTATAGCTAGACGAATACGATTTATACCATACTGTAGACATCCGAGATCAGTTTGTATGCGGGTAGAAATTTACGGATGCAAGTGGGACGGTAAGTGAAATGGCAAAATATGTTTGACGAACAACATGTACCAGTAAAATATATAACTTTGCAAGCATATTCAATCGAATTTACACTCAAATCCACAAACACAGTTGCAAGTTGGATTTTGATGTGTATACCATTGTTTGTAAATATCTCTAGACTCTGTGAAGCGCAATTGAATAGTTTTTACTTTTTGCGCTATATAAATGTAGTTGTATTTAGCATACAGTGCCAGACTGCCACAGCAACTGTTGTCTTTCAATTGTCATTTTCTGTAAAAGTCCCATTGGAGCAGTGGGATTCGAACCAGGTTGGCAGAAAGTTCTCCGTAACAGAATCCACATCTTATCACTAGTCGATGAGATCTGTAAATGTATTTCTGATAGCTCTGCAGTATAACAAATTGTATGCTAAAGGGATAGATTTCATAATGGTTTAAACTAACTGTATAATTTTATGTCAGAATTTTGTTGTTTTCTAATGGACTTTTAATTCGCACATCCTTTGGGAAAATGAGAAGCTTAATAGGTAAGATTTTGAAGAATTTACGCACTGCATTTTAATACACATAGCCACATTTTAATACAAGTAATGTCATTCATAGGAATTTTTTATGCATATTTTATCATGCATCTTGCGGAGTGTTCAAGTCTGTTTCAAATTACATCTTAATTTTTAATGCCTCTAATTTCATGAAATTCTCCAACATAATAAATTTTATTGTTGAAGAAAAATTACAACTTTTTGAATGGATGTGTCTTGATATCCTTTTCCAAGACTTATCTCTGATTTTAATATCTGATTGAGAAGTTTGAGTGGAGAATAAATGAGAGAAAAGAGGAAAAAAACTGATCAACAAGCTTTTCCATCAATGTTATTATCTATGCATGAACGAATGGTTTGTCTGTTTCAGTAACATGGTATGTCATCTTCAACATCGATTAAAAGTAATTGGGTCTATATATGTCATCTTATGGCAATATGCAAATTGAAGGCAAAGTACAAAGTTATTATGAGAGCATAAAGAGCATGTAAATGCAACCAAACAACTGTTTTGCTGAGACTTAACCCTTTTCCAAACAAGAACTGGTTTTGTCGTCCCTTGTAGAAATAGTTTTGGAAAATATTGAGGCAAAAGTAGAAAATGCTGATAATCAGCATTTTCTCCTTTTGCCTAAATATTTTCCTTGTTGTAATATACAACTTTCATACACAAAATAACACTTTTTTGCGGTCTGCAACACCTTTCAAAAGGAAGTAGTTCCAAATGTTGCTGTCTGGGAAAGGGTTAAGTCCATCTAATAATAATCATAACTTTCTTTTACTATATTTCAGATGGTGTTGTTTCCTATTCCATGAGACAAGGAGACAAGAGAGGTGCAGAAGTTGACTTCTTCGATTTCTCCTACGACGGCATCAAAAACCAGATGCAGAACTATGTATATCTATACGGCGGTCTGGGACAACTCACTGACGGTGAAAAAGGGGAGACAAACTTTCGATTAGATCCACAAGAACTCGGAATTAAAGGATATGAGTGGGTCGGGTGGAAAAACGACACTTTAGTTGATTCAGGACCAGTGACTATAACATTCAAATTTGACACAATTAGAAATTTTTCATCAGTGCAGTTATATTGTAACAATTATTTCTCGAAGGATGTTCGAGTGTTTCGTATGGCAGTAACATATTATAGTATCGGAGGACAATATTTCACACAGATGAAAGATAAATATTTACATATACGAGACACAGTCGTGGAATATGCGAGACCTGTTCTCGTGAAACTGAATAATATTGTAGCACAGTATATCAAAATTGAACTATACTTTGATGCTAAATGGATACTTATTAGTGAAGTGAACTTCCTATCAAGTGAGTCTTACATTATGAAGAAGTTGCGTGTTTTACCCTTTCCGTGATCCACTTCAGAAACTGCCACAAATGACAAAATGAATGTTATGATAGGACCTGTGCAAAATGTGGCTTAGAAAATATTGAGACAAAAGGAGAAACTGCTGGTTATCAGCAGTTTCTTCTTTTGTTTAAATGTTTTCCCAAGCCTTTTTAATTAAGGATGTCAAAACCAGTTCTTGTTTGGGAAAGGGTTAATGAATAAGTTTCATATTTTATGGTCATAAGACTTTCACAGATTTCTTTTGGTACTAGAATTCATGTTAAAGAGCTTTATCATTATTCATTACTTCGTAAGCAATATTCCAAAAAAGAAATCTGTTATTTCGCTCAATGAATGAGTTTTGAAAACTTGGCGCAACTTTAACTTACAATTTAAAAGCATGTTTGAATTTAGTTAACAGTATTTTGACAATTGCTTTATCATTTAACTAAGGCAAAAAGTGTGTTTAGCTTTCAGGAGAAAATTTGAGCATCTGTGAAATAATAGTGATTTATTAGAAAGTTGCAATATGTATTATAAAAAAGTTGCTTGTTGCTCTTAATTTAAAGGTAAACTGCCTTCTGTTACAGAGCCAGTAATGATAGAAAACTACACACCAGAACTTCCCCCACCCACTACTACTACAACTACAACACAAAAAGTGTCCAAAAATATTCCTGTATTAGATTATAGTCCACCTAAAGATGGAAGTGATCCACATTTAGATATAGGTAAGCACTTTGTACTTGCTTCAGATGGATATTTTCAGAGAGGGGCAATGGGCGTTAAAGCTTGAAAGTCAGAAACTAAAAGAATAATCATACATATTTCAATTGATGTATCTTGCATTATTCTTTCAATAGAGCTGTTGGTGATGAAGCATATTTTTGTATCTTACAAATTTTCAGTAATGCTTCACCAATATACAAATTGAATTTATTATCATCTCAGCTGTGTAGCTCTTTTAGTGACTATCAGTACAATATTGTCTGTGGGAAGTCAAAACCTCGTAACTTTAGCTTATTCAAGCTGTAGTTACGAGGTTTTGACTCCCCACCAACAATTTATGCCTCTTTGTCCATTTATTTAGGCCAACTTTATTCACCAATCCTAACATTTCAATGTCCTGTATTTTTAGCTCACCTGAGCACGAAGTGCTCGAGGTGAGCTATTGTGATCGCTTTTTGTCCGTCGTCCGTCCGTCTGTCCGTCTGTCCATCTGTCCGTCTGTCCGTCTGTCCACAATTTGGTGTTTACACTCTAGCATCCACAAATATTAGTCAATCTTGACCAAACTTTGTCAAAACAAGTATGGTCATAAGTTCTCGGATGAGTTCGATTATGGGTGAGATCGGACCAGAAAGTGTGGAGTTATCTGCCCCTGAATGACGAAAAATGCTGTTTTTAACTTTGTTTACACTCTAGCATCTACAATTATTGCCCAATCAATACAAAACTTGGATATAATATTGGAGACTATAGGATCTTGGATGATTTCGATTTTCAGTCAGATCAGGCAAAAAAGTCAAAAGTTATGTGCCCTTGAATTTGTCAAAATTGCCGTTTTCGACCGTTTTCGACCTTGTTTACACTCTAGAATCTACAATTATTGACCAATCAAGACAAATCTTGAACACAATGTTGGAGACCATAAGATCTCAGGTGAGTTTAATTTTCAGTCTGATTAGACGAGAAAGTCGAGAGTTATGTGCCCTTGAATTTGACAAAATTGTCGTTTTCGACCTTGTTTACACTCTAGAATCTACAATTATTGACCAATCAAGACAAATCTTGGACACAATGTTTTAGACCATAAGATCTTGGATGAGTTTGATTTTCAGTGTGATCTGACAAAAAAGACTAGAGTTATGTGCCCTTGAATTTGATAAAATTGTCATTTTCGGCTGTTTTCGACATTGTTTATACTCTAGAATCTACATTTATTAATCAATCAAGACAAAACTTGGACACAATGTTGGAGATCATAAGATCTCGGATGAGTTGAATTTTCAATCTGATAAGACAAGAAATTCGAGACTTATGTGCCCTTGAATTTGACAAAATTGTCGTTTTTGACTGTTTTCGACCTTGTTTACACTCTAGAATTTTCAATTATTGACCAATCAAGACAAATCTTGGACAAAATCTTTGAGACCATAAGATCTTGGATGAGTTTGATTTTCAGTGTGATCTGACCAGAAAGAAGAGAGTTACGTGCCCAAAAAAGAAGAGAGTTACGTGCCCTTGAATTTGACAAAATTGTCGTTTTTGACTGTTTTCGACCTTTTTTACACTCTAGAATCTACAATTATTGACCAATCAAGACAAATCTTGGACACAATGTTTGAGACCATAAGATTTCGGATGAGTTCGATTTTCAGTATGATCTGACAATAAAGACAAGAGTTACGTGCCCTTGAATTTGATAAATTTGTCATTTTTGGCTGTTTTCGACATTGTTTACACTCTAGAATCTACATTTATCAATCAATCAAGACAAAACTTGGACACAATGTTAGAGATCATAAGATCTCAGATGACTAGAATTTCCAATCTGATAAGACAAGAAAGTCGAGACTTATGTGCCCTTGAATTTGACAAAATTGTCGTTTTTGACTGTTTTCGACCTTGTTTACACTCTAGAATTTTCAATTATTGTCCAATCAAGACAAATCTTGGACACAATGTTTGAGAGGATAAGATTTCGGATGAGTTTGATTTTTAGTGTGATCTGACCAGAAAGACAAGAGTTATGTGCCCTTCAATTTGATAAAATTATCATTTTCGGCTGTTTTCGACCTTGTTTACACTCTAGAATCTACAATTATCAATTAATCAAGACAAAACTTGGACACAATGTTTGGGACCATAATATGTCGGATGAGTTTGATTTTCAGTCTGATCCGATTAGAAAGTTGAGAGTTATGTGCCCTTGAATTTAACAAAATAGCCGTTTCTGGCTGTTTTTCGATCTTGAATCTTCAATTATTGACCAATCAAGACAAATCTTGGGCACTATGTTGGAGACCATAATATCTTGGATGAGGTAGATTTTCAATCTGATGTGATCAGAAAGTCGAGAATTGTGTGCCCTTGAATTTGAAAAAAATACCGTCTTTGGCTGTTTTCGACCTTGTTTATACTCTAGAATCTGTGATTATTTATCAATCAAGAAAAACCTGGACACAATGTTTGGCACCATAAGATCACAGATGAGTTTGATTTTCACAAAGTTATTGACTATACATGTAAGTTAGTTTTCAGTCTTATAGTCATAAATGTTTATTGAATTGAACAAAAGTGTTGCTCATATCATTTTGGTTCAGGTGAGCGATATAGGACCATCATGGTCCTCTTGTTATTCTTCAGATATAGATGGAATTTACAACAAACATGATGATCAGGAACATGAGATACCAAAAACAGAGGAGAAGAAATCATTTGAGGAACAATATATCGGCATCATTATAGGAGCGCTGGCATTCCTGATTGTTGTTTTGTTCGCCATTGTTCTATTTATCATTATACGCCACAACAAACAGAAGCAGAACAACAATAGACTAGGAATGAAGCCAGTCGTTGATCATGTGACCTTGAATATGAACAACATGCCGACGTTGCATCCGACTGTGACGGGCAAGATGTCGAAGGGGAACATGTACACGGGCGTGGCGACGGACGACCTTGACCCCCATATGTGTAACGGTGGGGATAAATTATTAATGGGTTATTCGGAGCCCAAAGACTCAATCCAAGGTCGTAACCTTCCCGACCTGCCCAGTAGTTCTGAAGGACAAGGTACTGGTTGTCATGGTTACTGTGGTTACCATGGAAACATGCATATTGTGTCTGCTTGTCCTACAGTACTGTATACAAAATATCATGAATTTGACAACATAATTTATTTCATCAGAATTACACAAATAATACATTGAATGCTAGCTTGCCAGGGATGTGTTTACCTCACAATGAGAAACAGCTTTTTAGTTATCTTATACTGTTACCCGCACATAAAAAAATATTACATGAAATATATCACTGTCAAGAATTTTAAGTGCAAAAATGCTTTTAGTACTTAGTATTTATAAAAGGAATTTAATGCTCGTAACGAAATAAAAAAGATATAGTTACCATTATCTTGAGAAAAATCTAAGTGATAACTGATGATACTGCTATATTATTACCACATTAATTTTGTTAAATTGTCAACTTCATGATATTTTGTACCCTACCCCTCTATGTATTCTCCCCATATAGATGTTGTATGCTTTATCTAGCTACCCTATAGCCTCTTGCTTTGCTGTAGTTCAATAATATTATCTTCTTAAAGCATAAAGTTTCTGACATTTCAGCACCTCAGCCTTGTACTGGTGAAACCCAGGATCACGTAAGCAACGTTCCTTTAGAAAATGAACGAAGAATAGGTTATATGGATGATATCTATTTACTATAGATGCATATTAGATGTTGTACGCTTTACATAGGGTAATCCCTTGTAAGAGAAAATGCGTTGCAATTTTAGTTCATTATGTAGAGGGAAAGGAATTGTGCTGTTGCATAAGAACTTTGATAAGTCTTGATATGAAATCTTGTATTCATAGAAAAAACACCTAGAAAAGCTTTTCATGACAATACAAAAGCTTCTTGTAATGTTGACTTCATATTATGAAATAGCGATTATATAGATAGGTATTCCTAGATTAACCCTTTCCCAAACGCCAATTTTGGGATACTCCAATTTGAAAGCTGCAGCAGACAACAAAATTAAGATTGAAAACCATTGGATTTGTGTAAAATATAGCATCGAAAATATTGAGACAAAATGAGAAAAGCTGGTTATCAGCAGTTTCTTCTTTTGTTTCAATGTTTTCCCAAGCATTTTCTATAAGCGACATCAAAACCAGGTCTTGTTTGGGAAAGGGTTAAAGGTCTAGACTCTGAAAAGACAATATTGCCTACTTTTCTCCTACAGAGTCTCCTGTCATCTGTCTTGAATATTGTACTTGTAGATTCAGAAAAGCATATAAAATGTATATGGGGAAAATAGTCCCTAATAAGTTAGTTATGACCTTAGATTGAGTGTTTGGTGCTAAGTTGCTATATTGTTGCATGTTTATATGTACATGTACTAACTGTTTTAGAACTAACAGCCTTAGGATAGCAAAATAATTATGATTTGTAGCAAATGGTACTGATATATTTCAAGACATATTTTTAAGTAAAAAAGAATTGTCTTTCTAACAAACATCATACTGGTAACAGGCATATCTTTTCTTTCCCTGGTTGTAAAATTCCCATGATACATGATAATATAGTTAAAATATTTTACAATTTATTTTGTTAAAAGTGAAATTAGATTGTGGGGATGGGTGAAAAATATATATCATCTGAAATTTCACACTGTAAGAAATTTATATCAATAAAAGAGTGAAATTACATCAAGATAAGTATGTAATATCAGTAAAATTTGAAATTTAATTCCCCCAAAATTATGATGATATCATTTTAGTTGCCACGGTAACAGCTATATTACCGTTATTATCTCACCTAAAATAGCTCTCACTGAATAATTATATCTGAACTTTAACGCTAAAACTGAAGATTTAATTATTTGATATTTTGGGGAATATAGACAATAATATATTCAAACAATAAAATTATCCAATGTCACACTGATCTAAATTTCATTCTTACTTCGGCAAGAAACATAGACAAAGATGAGCCTTAATATATGCACAGTAAAATATATCATCGTTTTTCAACAAAAACCTTGTAACTGCAGCTTGCTTTAAGCTGCAGTTACGAGGTTTTTGTTGGAAAGCAGCAATTATACTAATACTTGATTTGTAAAGGTTTGTGCCTCAGCTTTCAATTTTGGCCAGTTTAGAGTACTATGGTATGGATATAGCATAAAAATCAAAAATGGCTTTCTTGTCTAAAGATAATGAAACGCTAGCAAAAGAAATATTCGAGCATAAGATTTCTCCTTCATCCAAAACAATTTGGCGTTAACCTATCCAGCCACAAAAATGTTTGGCATTACAATAACTTGTATTAAAAAGCACTTTACATTTATGTTTTGGTAATAATGTTGCATGAAAATATCTCAAATATGAGAAACACTCGTAGTTTGTTAAAATATATATTGAGAAAGGCGTCATGAGAGGATTTCAGTTTTCTCTAGAAAAACCAAGTAATCAACCTAAATGGACAAATCATAAAAACTTGGTATTTTAGGGTGTGTCTTGCCAAAAGCAATCAATTTGAGTCTAGAGAGAAATTCTTTTGTAGGAAATTTGGGAAATCTATGCTATCCCAAACATATTGGCTGAGAACTTTTCTCTGATATACAATTTATAGAGTAGTTAAGGTTAACAATAAAGTTAAGTATGATGCAAATAGAAATTCTGTAATACATACATATGGCAAAACAAATTTTGATGAAAAAGTCACTATAAAATGCTTATGAACAGCATTTTCTCAAGATGTTTCTCTGGCAATTATCCACAGAGTTGTCAATAATGTTCATTGTTCAGGAAAAGGTGTTTCTGAAATCTTTATATGTTTCATAATTGGTGAAAGAAGTTTTGAAATGAACTATTAAAAAAATAATTTGGAATAATTCTCTGGTAAGAAATTATGTCTGAATTTGATCTGTAACAATGCCTATGGGAAATATGAAATTTTAGCATGCACTTTGCATACAGTCTAGTTTTAACAATTACATTGTGCAGAGGGGTTATAAATATTTTATGGCTTTTGCAGACAAAAGAATGCTTTTCAATTAAGATTACAAAATAAACATCCAAGTCTGATACCTAGAAACTATTTATTTTGTCTGAATTTATGAAAATCTTGTGATGACGTTAAAGAAATGTTTGAGATGTCAGAGGTGTTTGTAACATCTTGAAAAGATTGTCGGAAGTATTTGTAATCGGATGATGTTGTCATAAAAATTCTGCAAAGGAAGTATGTAAAGCTGCAGCAATTATGCAATTTATTATTTTCAAGCCTATCTTGATGCAAGTATTTGCTTCAGGTGCAAAAATAAAATACTTTTAATGAAATTTCAAGAAAGCTTTCAAGAACAAGAAGAAAATGATGATGATCAACAAAAAATCATGATATTAATCACCTGTAAGAAAAAAACTGCTGAAGCATTATACAGAGTGTCCCAATAAAAACGGAACCCATTTTTGAAAGTGAATTGCTCATGTATTAAGTAATATGTCTCCACAAAATTTGAATATGCAATAGAAACGACAGTTTTCTATCAGCAGTTAAAATTTGGTTGACAAATGTTTATTAGTTTCGAAAATATTGGCATTCAAATGAATGCACCATGAAAACCATTTTAACACGATATCGATTCGCAGCGCGCGCCTACACTTGACTCTTCACAATAATTGTTTAATACAATACAAAAGTGATATTGAAACATTTTACTTACAATATATAGTGCATATTCGTTTCATTTTTACCGCTAACAAACAAACTGTTAAAGTAGAGCTGCGGTGTAACCAAAACAAAAATGAATACAAACAAAATATCAAAGTGTATCAAAGATTCATAATACATGTAATCATATGCAGTTATTTTATAACTCTACAACATGCCGGTCAGCGCTCAAATGCCAAGTACTTTAACCCTTTCCCAAACAAGACCTGGTTTTGACATCCATGAGAAAATTAGCTTGAGAAAGTATTTAGACAAAAGAACAAAATAATGGTCACCAGCATTTTCTCATTTTGTCTCTATATTTTCTGTGCAGTATTTTACGCAAATTCTGTCTTTGTCACGGTCAATTTTGCCATCAGCAACAGCTTTCAATCCTGTCCACCCTAACTTTTTGTGGTCTGGAAAATTGTTAAATTTATTTCAAACAAACACCTTACGGACTCAATTTGCACATGCGGCACTTTCATTTTAATAAATTTTGAGAAAATTGGTACGTCGTACTTGTTCAACGGTAAAGAACTCAACAGTTGACCGTCAGTGCGCTTTTACGAACAAACAAGACGCAAAAATCGATTTCGTGTTAAAATGGGTTTTTAGTGTCTTTATTAAATTTCATATAACTTTTGAACAAATACATATTTTAAAGTGAAATTTAGAGCACATATGCAAAAATAATATATCTTTAGAACTGCAAATTCAAAAATTAGATTCTATGCTTTCGCTGTAAAATGTTTGACTTTGAAATAGGGTTCCGTTTTTTTAGCTCACCTGAGCACAAAGTGCTCAAGGTGAGCTATTGTGGTCGCTCACCGTCCGTCGTCCGTCCGTCCGTCTGTCCGTCCGTCTGTCCGTCCGTCCGTCCGTCCACAATTTCTTTAAACATCTTCTTCTCCAGAACCATTTGGCCAATTGTGACCAAACTTGGCAGGAATGTTCCTGAGGTGACCCTTTTCAAAACTTGTTCACAAATTTTTGATTCGTCAAAGAATGTGGGCGTGGCAGGGCGGGGCTTATAAATCGTAAGAAAATTCTTTAAAAATCAACTATTGGGCCAATTTGAACCAAACTTGGCAGGAATGTTCTTTTAGTGACTCTTTTGGTAATTTGTCCACAAATTTTAAGATTTGTCAAAAAATGTGGGTGTGGCAGTGTCAGACTTTAGAAATCCTAAGAAAATTCATTAAAAAATCAAACAGGTAACATTATGGTTAGTGGGAGTCAAAACCTCGTAACTACAGCTTGACAAAGCTGGAGTTATGAGGTTTTGATTCCCCACTGGGGAAATGTCTAATCCTATTAAATAAACAAAAGACCGGAATTGTTTACACAAACTCCGCCAGAATGGGGAGCTGCATGTAAAAGGGGGTAAATACATTCTATTTGTTATTTAAGCTCTCCTTTAATGTTGGTACTCATTTAAATATACTGAACAAAAGTGAAAACGCTACACTGTAAGATTTCGTTTTTCTGGAAAAGTATCGAACTAATACCATAAAATATATTTTAACGTTATTTTCCAGACTTTCAGCAATCGTTTTGTTGAAATTTCATTGTCCTGTCTTCTTTAATGTCAGAGTTACAGCCCTTAATGTGTTTAGAGCTAATTTCATCTAACACCACATATGCGCATGCGCAGAAAACGATTCATTAATTTTTCGGAATTGGTCATGTCTGGGTTGTCGGAAAAACACTTAAAATCTGACTTATCTCTTGAAGCAAGCTCTAAAATCAAGGTCTAATCTGTCGATTTTGCGAATTACCTCCCTTTGACATAAACATATAGGGAATTTAAAATGTTTGGTATTCACAAATGTATCACTGTTTTCGATTGGTCTTTTTTGCAACATCATGCAGGCCTTATGGGGGACTTTTGAACACTTTCTTCGACTAGGATTGTTCCCAGATGACCATGCATCAGCGATTTCAATTTCCTATGGAGATTACATTGTAACATTTTCAAGCTCTGGGATATAATGAAAATTCTGCTTTTCAAACATTATTTTCTAACCGCTGAAACAATATTATGCAAGCTTCTTTACATTTCCTGACTTATAACTTGTCAGACTACCATTCCGCGCAGTCCGGCATGGTTTGCATTCTTCTGCTTGGATTTCTTCAGGTTTAAATTGTGTAAAATTTCATTTCAAATTGTACACCTGAAAAACGGACCCCTGTCACATAAAAAGGGTCCGTTTTTCACTCCCGTAATTAAGATCCACAGAACGTTTAGTGCTTGGCACAGCCAAGTCAATGAACAATGCGAAACACTTTCATTTGATTGTTTTACTTGTTGTTTTTAGAAGAAATATGACAAGCAAAGTAGGTGTAGCGTTTTCACTTTTGTTCAGTATAGTTTTGATTAGATCATTCAAATAAATACACACATCACAGGGTTTGATAAACATTGAAAGATATTTTGCAATTTAGAAATCCCTTAACCTCTCCTATTTGAATCTCTAGTCTTTGGATTTATAATCAGACTTGCTTCTATTTTGCAACTAATATATTCTCTTTAACTCTTTACCAAATCATTATAAAACTAATTATTTTGCAATGAAAAAAGGGCCCTGTGTTGTTGATTCTTGGGGTTTATATAGGGGTTAAGAGTTAGATCTCTAACATTTTGATCTTTGACTTGGAAAACCTTTTCACCTCAAAACGGTATTTTTTCATAGGGCCCTATGTTGTTGATTCTTGGGGTTTATATGGGGTGAACTCTGTTGATAATTGGAACCTCATTGATATCATGGGAAAAGGGGCCTGAAAGACAAAATTCTTGTTAGCATTGTACAGGCTACAATTTTGGCCCAATGTTCATAATAATTGGTCAGAATGTTTGTGTAGTCACAGAGAATTGGAATATTGAATATTCCTTTGGATACCACGGGAAAAGGGGCCATAATGACAAAATCCGTGTTGGCACTTTAGAGGCCATAATTTTGGCCTAATCTTTGTTAAAATTGATCAGAATATTTTATCACAAGGATAAAGCTTATCAACAATCTGAATGTTCCATTTTGATATCATGGGAAAAGGGGCGTTTATGACAAAATCTTGTTAACACTCTAGAAGTAACAGTTTTGGCCTAGTCTTCATGAAACTAAAAGAACGTTTGTTTTAGTCACAAGGATAAACCCTGTAAGAAATTGGAATATTCCAGTCGATATCATGGGAAAAGGGGCCTTAATGACAAAATCCTTGTTAGCACTCTAGAGGCAAAATTTTTGGTCCAATCTTCATGAAACTTGTGTTTGTCTAGTCACACTGATGAACTCTGAGGAAAATAGGAATGTTCTATGGGATAGCATGGGAAAAGGGGCCTTAATGACAAAATTCTTCTTAGCGCTATAGAGACAATAATTTTGGCTCAATATTCATGAAATTTAGTCAGATTATTTCTCTAGTCACAAGGATTAAGCCTATTGACAGTGAGAATGTTCTGTTGGATGTCATGGAGAAGGGGCCTTAAAGACAAAATCCTTGTTGGTAATGTAGATGCTACAATTTTTGTCCTATCTTCATGAAACATGTCCAAAATGTTTGTCTAGTCACAAGGATGAAGACCATTGAAAAATATAATGCTCTTTTGGATATCATGGGACAGGATGCTATCATTTCTCACCTTGTGAATCTCAGTTCAGGTGAGCGATTAAGGACCATCATGGTCCTCTTGTTTGGGACACTCTGTATACATAGTGTCACATAAGTCAGTTTGATATTTGACATCATTGCTTTTCTTCAAGAACCTCGCAACTGCAGCAAGTTATAAGCTGTAGTTGATAGTAATAATGGTGGGTTTTGAAGAAAAGTGGCAGTATGACATTGTGTTCTTCATTGCACAACTGCAGTTGTTGATGAAATAGATACATGTACTTTTAACCCATTAAAAAACGACAAATTTTGGTCTGGTCCAAATTCAAAGATGTTGCAGACAACAATTTCAAGTTAAGGAAATATAAAATCTTTTGGTCATTTCTGGTAGAAAACATTGTGGGAAATGAAGAAATTGCTTGTAACAAGCAATTTCTTCATTTTCCACAATGCTTTTCAGAACCTTTACGAGGGACGGTCGGAAAGTAGTTGGACTTTTCATGCTGCTGTCTCTCCATTTGCAACTGTATAAACACATTATATATTGGCGGAATCTACATCCATTTGCCAATAATGTGGTCAGTATATTTTCAAAGATAGTTGTATATATACAATATTCTGTCCACTTATATGTGATAGGGGTTTTATGTATCATAGGCTATTTGTTAGAGGAACAACAAGGGTAACCAAAACAAAAGAACATTTTAGTCATTTTAATCGCAAAAAGTTAAGTTTTTGAACTACATTATCACTGAAGATTAAATAATTGTTCATAATTCCGAACTTGGGATAAAGACTCAGTCACAGCAATCATGGAAACGAGCTAGTTCCCCACCTCTGAAGAGATTAAGCTTTTGCATTCGGCTGGTAGTCATGTTTGTTGCTTTTGTGGATTCATGAGGATTGATTGTCAGTCATTTCATATTAAATGGTAAAAACTGTCATTGCCAAGTACAATTCTGAAGTTATTCAGAAAAAAACAAAGAATAAATGCTGAAGTAAACGCGTCCCAGATTAGCAAAGAAAAATGTTTTCTACTTCACGATTACGCACGCTCCCATACCATCGCATCTATAGTGGATATTATCAACTATTACCCATGAAAAAAGTTGGTTAACTCTTCTTATAGCCCAGACCCTACCCCACATGACTTTTATTTGTGTCTAGAACTGATGAAAATGCTTGCTGGGAAGAAATTTTAGACCAGGGCGCCTTTGATACCGGTGGTTACACAGTACCTAATACAGTGGGTCTACGTCGTGGTTAATTGTGGGAATAGTAAAGCTCCTACGAAGATGACAAACATGCATAGACATAGATGAACAATTTGTTTAAACAGTGCAGAAAGAATTTTGTTAAAAAATGGAATGGTTTTAGAGGACTTGTCAAAAGTCCAACTACTTTCCGACCGTCCCTCGTATATTTTTGGAAAGTTAAGAGTCCATGTGTGGTAAGGGGTTAAAGTAGTATAAACTAATGCAGACTTCATAATAAATTATCTTCCATCTATGCAGTACCATATTCATGGACACAATATTCATTATTGTTTTGTTCTTTCCTCAGATATGCGAGACTATGCAGTCCCCGACGTCACAAAGCCCGGCCTCGTTGTTTCGTTACCGCCGATCTATCCTCCACAACCACCTATTAGAGGACAAGGAATGATCAACCCACTAGATTTAGCTCCGCCCACTTACGATGCCCTCTATGCCGCGGCTGATGTCGTCACTTCACATGCTTTAAACATTCCAAATTTACAGGTAAATGATCACACCGCAAACATGTTTTCGATTTCTAAAATCTTTTAGTAAGTTTAAAAGATTTGGAATAAATAGCCTTTTAAATTTGGAGCTATTTATAATTCCATCGAAAGTGAATATTTGAGTTAATATTAAGAGAAATGTTCTAATCTATTTGCCTTATAACTAGAAGAACAAAAACTACAACATTGCAATTTCAACAATCAGTGAGTAGGCTTTAATTGTGTTCATACATATACGAATGTCAATACCTTGTCGTAATGTTTTACTCAAATTACTTTTGTTTAAGTTCTAGTAAAAAGTCTTTGTCTCTATCAGTATCTAAGAAATAGTAAGGTACTTTTTTGGAGTTTTATCTTTTTCTCTCCATGCATGGCAAATTACATTTTTCTAACAAATTATTTTTGCTATTCTTCACAGGGTGCCAGTGGTAACAGTGTATATTCAATACCAAATGCAGAATTGTTGTTGACCATAGATTTATCTGTCGTAGAATTTCCCCGCGAGAGTCTCAGATTTGTGGAGGTTCTGGGAGAGGGGCAGTTTGGGGAGGTAAGAATTTTTGGTCTCTCATCTCGCACATTTCCTACATAAGCTCTTCATAACTAAATGTCTTTGATGAAATTAGAAAGCCACCCAGCCAGAAAAAAAGAAACTGAAGAATAGTAGCCTGTCATGTGGAATTGGTTTCTGAGGTTCTCATTGAGGCTCAGACCCTCAGATTTGTCAACAGGTACAAAGTTTGAGTCATTTGATTGTTTGTCACTAAATGAATTTAAATCACTGTAAAATAAAATTAATTGTTTGAAGAAAATAGCGATTGGCAAGTTAAAGAAGTATAGATTAGGCTATACACTTTTGGCAATTGAAATAGGTACCAAAAAGAGCCTTATCTATGTTCTGTATAGTAAGTTGGTACCTTTATTAGATGAAGTATAACATATTGGTATATGAAAACAAAATGCTGCCAAACAATGTGTTGCTCTACAATCAAACTGGAAACAAGTTAACCAAGACAAAGCATGGAATCAAGTCGAATCATAAACCAACAGAATGTGTTCATGCATTTGATACAAAGTAAAGCCCATACAATTATGTTTGCACATTTATTGGATAAAATACGGTACAGTACATGTTGTACTGCACTACAATCAAACAGGAAAAAAATGCTAAGACAAAGCATACAATCAAGACGAATCATAAACCAACAAAATGTGTTAATTTGTAGAAAAACCTGAGACTACTTATTTAATCTAAGATTTCCCTGTTTTTCTCCTAATTTATGATTCCGTATATTTCCCTCCCTCCTGTTTTTCGTAATTGATGATATTTTATTTCATTGGAATAGTATGAAACTGTTGTATGTGTGTATGATTTGGTGTGCACTTGCAGTAGTTTTGTCCTTACTCCCTGACATGTGGTATAAATGGGTTAACACACAACTTGTAGGTGCATATAATTTTATAAGCACTTACCTCTTTCTATAGAGGATTTCTACAACACAATGGCTTCAGAAAATGCTGGGAGAAAAGATGAAAATGCTGTTAAACCAAGCATTTGATTCTCTTCGCTCAATATTTTCTGTCCTTTCACAGAGCTCTGCTCTATGGTCCTATGCTCTATTATGTAACTTGAAATACCTTATAATTTGTGCTGCACAAATTGTGCAAGTTTTAATTTGCATTCTTCAGATAGAGTAACATTCGTTTTACATAAACTCCTTATTTCTAACTTCTCTTGTAGTAATTGACAATGTTCTATTTAACTCTCCGCAGGTGCATCTATGTGAAGCTGTAGATATCGGGGATTATTTACCCGAAGATTATTTCATGAGTCGGAACCCGTCACGCCCCGTCCTCGTTGCCGTGAAAATGTTACGAAAGGAGGCGGATGATCGAGCAAGGTGGGTGGAAAACGTTACAGATTTATGTGATTTAATTGTGTTACTTAGCAAAAGTTTAAAACCTTGTCTGAAATAAAAGATATTGCGCTGATAGATTGAAATGATTTATAGACAAAATTTCCTGGAATAGATTAATACCAACATGAGTTACTCAGACAGCCTGACTTTCAGCAATTCTAAAGGAGGCAGGGGGGGGGGGGCCCTTTGAACAAAATGTTGATTTTCTACCCTTTAAATATTTAAGCAATTCAACATTTTCCTGACAATAACATTTCAGTCCTGTTCAAATTTGATGGCTTTCAAAATAATAGATGAAAGTTTTTGGGATTCAAATTTCTCATTTTGTAGGTTTTAAAGCATTGTCATTAATAAGGAAATAAATTTCCGGATTCTCTTTTTCCTTTTCACGCTGTCTTTTGTGGCTATTTTTGGCAAAAAGTGAGGCAAAATACCTTTATTTTGAAATAGTATTTTGAAAGTAAAGGATACATGCAAGGAAATTGAGGAACAAAAAATCAATGTCGGAAATTGTCTGCTGTATAAAATGTTACTGATGTTGGAAACTTTAAACCTCAAGTTATCAAACTTGTCTGGGATTTTGTCATGAGAATACAGGACTTGTTATAGAAGGAAACAAACTTTTCACCCATGTCAATGTTAGAAACAGTTTTCATGTATGCATGAGTATTGATCTTTATTAGAGAATAGCAAAAGTAACAAAAAAGAACTCAAAATCAAGACAGTTTCTTATTCAAACCTCTTTTGTTTCAGACAAGAAAATCAAACCCTCAATCCACATATTTTTTTGGGACCCTACATCTGATACATCAGATCGATCACTTTGTTGGCATTCTATTTTGCAAAATTTATTTCATTTTCTTGAAAATCGAAGATCACAGAGTTCTTTCTTCATAATCACATTGTTTCGCAGTATGTCCTATTGTTATGTGACACAATACATATCACCACTTGGATGGTATTCTTGGATTGCATTTTCTCGTAGACCAATAATTACTGAAATATTGAAATGTGGTCGTAAAGTCGTCAAATGGATCACGGCCAATAAGGAAATGACAAATATGGGATTACGCTATGTCTGGCAGGTTTATGGGAATTTGTATTCTTGGTCCTCTAACAATATATACAGATTTTAGTTCTGAAATTACACATTTAAACCCTACATGTATGTTGTGGATATATATTAGAACTGTTGTCAAATGGAAATGTGGCCAATGAGGTAATTTAATGTTGGAATTACACTCAGTTTGGAAGCTGTATTTAGGCCCTTTAATCTACAAGATTTTGGACCATGCTATTAATCATTGGTAGATAACGTTTCAGTTACAATTCTCAAATTTTCATTAGCAAGATTTGCAAATATCAAAAAGAAAAACATGGTGTGCACAAATATTGGACTGCATGCATGCACAGTACAATGTATGATCTTTGTCTTGCTTATTAGCCAAAGAAAAAACGATAAGTGACCAGTGAATGAAAACAGAAATTCTTTCTACCAAGGAAAGTTTTGTTGGTAAGAACCAAATAGCTACAGGGATTTGTATTAAGGACAGATCCTCCATTTATTTCCTACGGTAAGATTTTTTTTATATTTTCTGTACTGATATTTAAATATATGAGAAGTCAAAAAATGGCTTAAAAACTATAGGTCACCAAACGAATTAAAAAGTTATTGGATTTCAAGGGAGACTACTCTTGTCTAAAATTGCAAAAATGAGGTGTCACTTAAATACCCACAAAAAGGTGTTCGAAATGACTAGGATTACATGAATACGTCTTTATTGTGTTCAATATGTTTTATTCTGTCTAAATGAGTGTCAATTTTGGAAAATTTAGTGATGATTTTGAAATTTTCAGTAAAACATTCTTTCAAAAGTAGCTGAAATTGCTCTTTTTTCGCAACGTTTCTGATAATAAAAAATATTCCAGCGGTAAGAATTTTTTCTTTTTTGGTATAGACATAGTGCTTGGTCATACCTACAAAAACAAAAAAAGAAAAATATATCAAACCAAGCGTTTTTCTTAGTTATAAGTAAAATTTGGTTTACTTTTTGCAGCTCTGTCCGAAATTGTTTCACTACTTTTATCCATTTTCTTCCTTATTACCAGCTTTAGATAATAGAAAGTGTCATCTTTTGTGTCCATCTGAAACGGACTAGCTCATAAAGACACCACTTTGCTTTTGATGCTCCGTTTCCTATCGCTAACGCCACATGTTGAACGCGTAACAGAAAGCGAAATGTACCATCCGAGTACTAGTACACTTTAATTGACCAAACAGAGAAAACTGAAATAACCGAAAAGGGTCTTGTGATTTATCAACCAAACATTAAATAAATGTACAAAAATACATTTGCTGAAAAGGCCAATTACTGAAACAGCTTTATTTCGTTATTCAGGATATGCGCAGTAAGTTGCGCAGAAACAACTGGAGGATCTGTCCTTAACGTATTCCCCAAAGTTTCCAAGAATTGTCTGCATTGCGTAACTTAGCTACATAACTTGGATAACTCCTGTGATTTAATGTTTGGGAGAAAATTGAATTACATTCTGTTATTGCCCAAATATGGAAATGGATGGAATATATTGGTTACCATGACAGTTAGTGTCTGGCCCTCCAACTTTTATTGTTTTCTTCCATGTATAGAATAAAAGTACAACATTTGATTTGTTAGATCAGGGAAAGTTTAAGAGGATATTGCAAGTCTAGTATAAGTAGATCAACTGTATCCCTAAAATTGTACCCATTTTAGACAAGTACAAATGTGAAAGAAACTAGTAATGGTAGAAAGCAAAATAAAGAAGTTGATTTAGATCATTGAAAGGTTGAAATATTGTTAAGAAAAAAAGAAATCCCAACGAGTAAATACCCTTTCTGACAAAATTGTCACCCACCAATGGGTTTGAAATTGATAACCTAAGTGGGGGAGCAGCTGAAGGCTCGGTAAGGGTGTTATGGTAGTACTGGTTTGAGAAACAACAGGAATCCATGGGTAGGTGCTCCAGCTGCCGTGATATGACCCTGTTAGTTGAAAACGGCGTAAAACCCCAATAAACTCAAACTCAAACCCAATGAGTAAAATTACATTCTACAGTACTGTCTTCCATTATGCTTCAATAACTAAATACTTCTAATTGGCTTTGACTATGAGGATAACATCTAGCGAAAATGGGAAAGCACTTAAATTGACTAAGTAGATGTATTGTGCATATATTGTCGGGTATGTCAATTCAGCAATTCTTCTAAGAAACTTTTATAAATGCAGTATGAATAATCTGTCTCCAAAGAATTGTTTTGTCAATTGCATATCCTATGTAACATGTTTTCTGACATCATGTTTTTTTCAGGAGTGATTTCCAGAAAGAGATCAAGATCATGTCCCAATTAAAGGACCCCAACATTGTCCGTGTGTTGGGTGTGTGTGTTCGCGAGGAACCATTATGTATGATCGTAGAGTATATGAAATATGGAGACTTGAACCAATTCTTGTTAGACCATGTGCCAGAGTCCCCCATGTCTGAGGTGGCCAATGCAAAAACACTAAGGTAAGAGTTTCCTTCTTCAATGAAACAGGAATGCACACGTCTTTGATCTTTTATGGGCCAATTCTTTCTGTGTGCCACATGTTACTTAGCCTTTGTCCACCTAAAGTACTTCAGTTACAAGGCCTATACTTAGAGTAAAGTAAAAGTTAACCCTTTCCCAAACGACAAAATTTTAGGGTGATCCACTTCAAAAACTGCCACAGATGACAAAATGGATGTTATTAATGATATGATTTGTGTAACATATGGCACAGAAAATATTGAGACAAAAGGAGAAACTGCTGGTTATCAGTAGTTTCTTCTTTTGTTTCAATGTTTTCTCAAGCCTTTCCTATCAGGGACGTCTGAAAACCAGGTCTTGTTTGGGAAAGGGTTAAACTAATATGTAAACCTTTTGATGATACCAAGGTCAACATACAATAGCATAAAGTTAAAAAATGTGAACTTGAAGTGAAGATATTTGGACATGTAAACTTTAATCATGGTGATTTTATGTTTATCCCATGCACATTCGTACAAATAGTAGAAAGGTTCTTCTTATATTTGATACTTGTCCTGTCTATATTGCAATGGATTTAATGGTATTGTTTCTCGTTTTCCAGCTATGGTTGTTTAATCTACATGGCATCACAGATCGCGTCGGGTATGAAGTATTTAGAGTCCCTCAACATGGTACATCGAGACCTGGCGACACGGAACTGTCTAGTCGGAACCAATTTTACCATCAAAATCTCTGACTTTGGAATGAGTCGAAGTTTATACAGCGCAGATTATTACAGAATTGAAGGACGAGCAGTGTTGCCTATACGGTGGATGGCCTGGGAATCTATATTATTGGTAAGAAATGTTAACTTATATTCAGTTGCATCGAAATAAAGATGTAAATGGCAACCCCTAAATGTTTCTCATCTTTCCTCTTATAAGTCAAGGTTAAAGTAAACATTGACAGATTTGTTAAAACAATCACAGAAAATTTTCCTTGTTCATGTGCCATTTGAACCGGTTACCCATCGGAGTAAAGGTGAGGTTTTAGGAAAAGATTTAAGGCTTCAGGCATACAAGTTGTCATTTGACAAGGGTTCACATTGGCCAATACAAATATGGATTTGCACTTACTTTTGGAGCATTTCAAGACTCAATAGTTCAAATAATTGAAACTGAAATTGAAATTGTTTTCAAATGCTTTACAAATCATGACAAGTTTCTAAAACTGAGTTCATACAATGTAAAACTCTGATATCTTTTAAAATAGTTAATGTAATGGTTTATAAATGTGTCTTTTTCAGGGCAAGTTTACAACAAAGAGTGATGTTTGGTCATTTGGTGTAACATTGTGGGAAATATTGACTTTTGCTCGCGAACAACCGTTCGATAAAATGAGCGACGAACAAGTGATTGAAAATGCAGGACATTATTATCGAAATGACAAAAACAAACAAGTAGTGTTACCAATGCCAGGAAACTGCCCGAAGGAAATTTACGACTTAATGATCGAGTGTTGGAATCGATCAGAAAGTGAAAGACCTAGTTTCCGCGAAATCCAAATGTTTTTACAAAGAAAAAATATGGGTTATAATCCAAAAGACGAAAAAATGAACCAAATTAAAGTGCCAGTTTGCTGACTATCGGAGGATGCGGCGGGGATTCTGGGAAAAATGTCGCCGGAGCAGGTGACGAAAATACTGGACTGTATGAATCGGGCTGGTTACAGTGAGAACGATCTGACGAAGATACCAGTTTTGATAGAAATGAAACGACGCAGCTTGAACTTGGAAACAGATTTGTGACGCGTACCATTTTAGGAATATGTGTACAGATTTATGATGCATATCGGTGATTTGTGACATTAAACAAATATGTCGGCGCTTTTCAACAAAAACCTCATAACTGCAGCTTAAAATAAGCTGCAGTTACGAGGTTTTTTGTTGACAAGCAGCAATGCGACATATTTTAGAGATCCGTGCACATTCAAGACACATGAAAAGTTTGTGACATGTACGGAATTTGTGACACAAGGATTTGTGAATGGATAGTGAAATGTAATGGTGATTTGTACGAACCTTTTCCCAGAAGACAAAACCTTTGGACTTGTTTAACCCTTTCCCAAACAAGAACTTGTTTTGACGTCCCTAATAGAAAACACTTGGGAAAACATTGAGACAAAAGAAGAAACTGCTGATAACCAGCAGTTTCTCCTTTTGTCTCAATATTTTCTGTGCCATATTTTACACAAATCCAATCTTTAATAACATCCATTTTGTCATATGTGGCACTTTTTGAAGTGGATCACCCTAAAATTTTGCAGTTTGGGAAAAGGATAAGAGGGATTATGGGATGGATCATACACTCCTAGTCAAGTTGCTGATGCCAAGTTTTTGTGCAATTTTTGTTATTCATAGAAAAAACTACAGAAAAGTGTAGAAACATTTCATTGCCATGGTGATTGGATAATTCAAATATTTTCCAAAATTTGAATTTTCACTTCATTTTTCTTCATAATCAGTTGAGATAGTCAATAGTGTGAACTTTTTCATATCACTAGATAATCATTGTTGATAGCGTTGGTTTTCATGAAAAACCTCCTTACTAGAGCTTGTTTAACCCTTTACCACACAGTGACTCTTTTTGACTCCCTACAAGATGATGGCTTTGGACAACATTGTGGAAAATGAAGAAATTGCTTGTCACAAGCAATTTCTTCATTTCCCACAATATTTTCTATACAAAAAGATCAAAAAGTTTACAACTTCGTTAAATTCTAATTGTCGTCTGCCACATCTTTGAATTTGGATAAGTCTAAAATTTTGTCGTTTGGTAATGGGTTAAAGCTATAGTTATGAGATATTTGAAGAAAGTCATATATTCCTTTCGTAACCACATTAAAGCATAGTTTCTTCAATTTCTGCTTTGCTACACTGAATCTTTGCTGTGTAAATGAAAAGAAGCTTGGAGGTAACTGGACTTTCAGATCTGCATTTCGAGGATTAAGTGCAATACAATGCATTGGTTCAAGCCTTTCTTGAAGTGTTGCAAAAGCATTCCAAACTTCCATGGAAAAGCTTAACCCTTTCCCAAACGGCAAAATTAAATGGCGGTCCAATATGAAATATGTTGCAGACGACAAAATGAATGTTGATAGAGATGAGATTTGTGTATGATATAGCTCAGAAAATATTGAGACAAAAGGAGAAACTGCTGATTATCAGCAGTTTCCTCTTTTGTCTCAATGTTTTCCAAAGTCATTTCTTTTATAGATGTCAAAACTAGGTCTTGTTTGGTAAAGGGTTAAAACACAATGTGCCATAGTGTTTCGAAAAGTTAGTATGTAGAATTTACTGATGGAGGCATGGAAAGGTTCCAAGGGCAACACAATTTGTAACCGATAAACAGAGAGGAGCTAATTCAGGACGGATTATAATGACAAAACACCAGAACATACTAGGAACTATAACTCATCAATATGGCCATATTATGTGAAACTTCTGAAATTGGTGTTAAAACTATTGTTGACCAGCATTTCCTTGGCAAGTTTTTACATTCTAAATGAAAGATGCCATAGTTTATGCAAAAGGGCCAAAAGTAATGAAAGTGCAGTGTTGATATATTTCAAATGAAATTGGTATAAAGTACCATCTTGCTGCTTTTCAACAAAAATCTCGTAACTGCAGCTTAAAACAAGCTGCAGTTACGAGGTTTTCGTTGAAAAGCAACCAAATTGAACAATTTTAGTGCTGTTTGTATTATTGTATATAGATCTATGTGTTCATACATTTTATATTGTAGAGAAATGATACAATTTCAAGAGAAATTTTATAGAAAATTGCATCAAGTCTATTATTAGTGCAAAGTATGTACACACATATGGATTAACAATAGATTTGTACTACCGTAACCTTTTGAAATTTTAAACTTCAAATTTTGTAGAACTGCTTTTCTTTAAATGCAGACATTCAAGCTACTAAATAAATTAGAATAATGCAAATCAGATCAGAGAGTTGTCACGTGGTTAGAAAGATAGAGAATCTTGATAGTACTCATCAATCGTGTCAAACTTTTCAAAGTCTTATTTCTGTAACATAGCCACTATGTGTCTTCAAAAGCTTTTATGGTAAATTAGTAAAAGATTTGGCTTATCTAAGTAGGTACAAATGTTTGTAAAAGCCATATTACATTGTCAAAGTAAAGTCTTATATGGTTTTCAGGCACTTTAACCATTACCAAATAAATTTTAGACTGGCCAAAATTAAAAGCTATGGCAGTTATGTAGACAACAAAATTGTGTTTTCAAAAGCTTTCTTTACTCAGATTCTCAGTATATGATGAAATGTATTTCAGTATATTTGTATAGATCTATTTGAAGTTGTATAAAGTGTTGTGTACAAAACAAATTTTGTAATGTAGCTGTAAATATTTTCTCCTGTCAATGAAACTGAAAGTTTTGAATGATTTGTACGCAATAGGCTATCACAATATTATGAATGTTTAGCAGTATTTTCCAATGAAATTTGTTATTCTGAACATTCTGTGAAAGGTACCATAACAAAGCCTGGTTTGACATTACCATAATGACTCGGTGTTTGAAAGCATTGAGGGGAAAAAGAAAATGCTGATTTCCAGCATTTTCATGCTTTCCCTCAATGCTTTCTAGACCATGAAGTTAGATTTTTCTGCATTTATTCATCAATTATGCCATCTGCTTGTCCTTTGAATTTGGACCAGTCTAGAATTCAGTCAGTCAGGAAAGGGTTTACTAAATTGAATTCAGGATAACTGCAGGATTAGATATCAAATTTTCTGATAAATTCTGTGTTTTCATGGGCTTAGGTCAAAGTTACAGAGATGTCAAGGCCACATAGACAAGGCTGAGAACCAACCTTAATTTTAGATCAGTATAAAGGTAGTCCACCCCTATTGAGATTCACACGTCAGCATTTTTGATGTGACATTTTTTACAAGCATTGAGTATCTGTGCCTATTTTGGCGAGGTGGGGCATTCCACCGCCGAATGTTTTTGTCATCACCTAAATGATTGGGACATTGCTTGAATCTCATAAGGGGTTGACTACCTTTTGATATTCTTCTCTTTGTGATTTCTCTTTTCCCTATATCGGTTTAACCCTTTCCCAAACGCCAAAATTCTAAGGTGATTCCCTTCAAAAAATGCCGCAAATGCCAAAATGGAAGTTACTTAAGATAAAATTTGTGTAAAATATTGCACGGAAAATATTTTGAGACAAAAGTAGAAACTGCTGGTTATCAGCAGTTTCTTCTTTTGTCTCAATGTTTTCCAAAGCCATTTCAATTAGAGATGTCAAAACCAGGTCTTGTTTGGGAAAGGGTTAAGACAACATAATTTCAAAGAGGACAACATTTTGGACTTGTGAAAATTAAAAGGGTTTTGCAGACAACAAAAATATGTGCATGATATTTAAACAACATAGCATGAAGAACATTGCAGGAAAAGTAGAAAATGCTCATAATCAGCATTTTCTGCCTTTCCCTAAATGTTTTCCATAAATTTCTCAAATAGAGTTGTCAAAACCAGGTTTGGAAAAGTGATAGCATAGATGGAAAAGGAGAAATTGCTGTATATTATAAATGAATCTCTGTATGTTTTCCTCTGGTATTTCTAGAAAACTTGATTGTTTTCAAGCTACTTTTTCTGTATTGCAATTTTCATTATTTATGAAATATTGGAAAATAAAAATGATCACATTTAAATATGTATTTTTGTGCATTTTCTCAATTCCCAAGATGATGGAACCAAACGACTGGATGCAGTTAAAAAGGAAGACTTTGTATTGAAAATAATGAGTGAATTGGAGAAATGTCTATTTTCTTCTTTTCTCTCAATATTTGCCCAAGATTTTTACTATGGATTTCAAACAGAAGCAGACTCTTCTTATAAGAAATCCATGAGACTGTATTATGGCAGCTAGTGCACTAACCATGTATATCACATGGCATTTGTCCGACCAACTACAAGCTATCCCTGTTACAAACCGCAGAAATCTAATTTAACCCTTTCCCACACATTGGCGCCTTTGGACGCCCCACAAAATAAAGGCTTTGGAAAACATTGTGGAAAATGAAGAAATTGTTTGTGACAAGCAATTTCTTCATTTCCCAAAATGTTTTCTACCAAGAAAGACCAAAAAATGTTAAATTTTGTTCAAAGGAAATTGTCATCTGCAACACATATGAGTTTGGACAAGGCTAAAATTTTGTTGTTTGGTAATGGGTTAAAACTTGCTGCAGACAACAAAATTCATATTGATAAAGAAAGTCTCAGTTTGTGAATAATAAAGCTCAGAAAATATTGAGGCAAAAGGAGAAAGGCTGGTCATCAGTATTTTGTTCTTCTTTTGTCTCAATGTTTTCTAATACCCTTTCTATGTCAAATTTAGGCCTTCTTGAGACTGCACCAATTTTAAAGTTGTAAATGACAAAATCATTGATGTTAAAAGTAAAAAGAAAAAGTTATAGAACAGACATTGAGGGATAATAGTCTACGGACTGTAAATCGTACGGGCTCTAGAAAATGGTTTTGATGGCATTCTTTGTTAATGCTCGGCATCCATGCTAGTAATATTCTTTGGGGTATGACAAAACCTCCCAGGGTGGATGCCCAGTCTGAAACTTCGAATTAAGGTCACAGCAAGGTCAAAGGTCAAATAGGTACAATTTCATATGAAAATAGTCATTGTGCTATTTTTAATTGCTATACATGCTGTATTATTAATTCTAACTGTGCTAAATTTGCTGAAAACTGAATCAGAGGCATTGTTTTATTGAAAATATTACTTTTTGTGAATATTTTGACTATTATGGGATAGAAAAATGTACTTTCAAAAGCTTAAAACGGGTTATTTTTTAATATTTCTGACGTTTTCAGTCTTTTTTCAACGGTATTGGCGACGATGTCTCAGTCACAAGCATTTCTTAATTTGTGACTGTGTCCTCTACATTGTGTAAGGGTCTTTGTTCTGTATATCTAAGAAATAATCCGAGTTCTACCGTGGTCTAACTATATTTAACCACGATTCTGAGTTATGCGGCGAAATCTACAACAGGGTCCGTTGTCGGTGTAACAAAATTCTATTCAATTTAGAAGGTCGGTAAGAGTCCCAAATGCAATCTAGTGAGTCCAATACTCATAACATGCTATGCTTATCCTACTTCATAATGTATGCTGTAAGTATAAGCTAGATAACTGCACTTGAAAGGGCAATATGTTCCTGTGCAGGAATGCAGGGAAAAAGACTGACAATTTTAACTTAGGGGCCCAGAATAGCACAATTCAATACTTAACATTAAGGGTATGGGCATTTTCTCTAAATATTCAGGGGCCCAGCCCAAAATCTAGGGACCATGGGCGACTGGGTCCCTGTTAGTCTTTATCCCTGGCCGAATGACCGCAGAAGTTGCATCTCGTCCAAAACCTTTGTTGTATCGTTGAACTATTGCCCCAATTAACCTATCTTTGCTAAAATAATTCAATGGCAGTGGTCAAAACAGACCAACGAATGTAATTTCGTTGTTATCTTTTGAAGTCTTCCTGAGGTCTATCCGTACTCAATTACATTCTAGTGGTTGAAGCAGTGCTGTTGTAGAGGCTGATAGGCGTATAGCTCTTAAGTGGAACTGCAGGAGTATATTTTTTCTGTTTCTAGTGTTTCCAGAACAAGAACAGTCCAGATATCATGTTATCTGTATAAGTACATCTACCCTTTCCCAAACGAGACCTGGATTTGACGTCCCTAGTAGACAGAACAGAAAACATTGATGCAAAAGAAGAAAATGCTGGCTATATGATACACAAACGCATTCCAGTATTCATAAAGATTCTATTTGGCGGCTGCAGGGGCTTCCAAATGGGAGCCCCATAAGATTCTGTTGTTTGTGAAAGAGTTATAGGTACATATAAATATTACGACAATGCTATCAAAGAAAATTGATGACACAAGTATTTCTGTTTAGCCCTGGTGCCAGAGGCGTCTCAAGATAAGACTCAATTCCATCTAAAAACACCCGATTGGTAGAAAAATGTCATGGAATTAGTTGTCCGAACGTTTGTCTACTCCTCCATCCGTGTCTTCTTTTGTCTGTTAGCAATTTATTGGGTGCGCATCTCCTCTTACAGTTCATATTAGAAGATAATCAAACTGGGATACCTGTCCATCTTAGGGGCATTTTATCTTTAGAACACTCAAAGTACTCAGCTGTCTTTCAGATCTTTCAATCTAAGCAAATCGATTTCACTATGACCAGCCTTAAATGGAAATTTAGATACCATGAACAAACATTTTGGGATAAACAGCAACTCTTCTGCAGTTTTGGAAAGGTGCACACTGTCATGATGGATATGGGGAATCTTTTTTTATGTAAATGACACCATCATTAAAAACTCCACTTTTAGTCATACAAAAAGCATCAAATTACACACACTTGTAAATACAATTTACATAAGTTGATTCACCGTGTCATATATCAAGATTATGCTTCAAGAAGAAAATAATTTACAAATATTATTTTACTCTATAATCATATGCAAGGGAGGTAATTTTGAACATTTTGTTAAATATTTCCATAAGCATGCATTAATTCAAAATTTTAAGCCGTTCAAAATGCTTATGTTTGTACTTGGTATAAGATTGTTATCTTAGAATTTGCGCGGAGCGCCGTGACGTTAAGCGCGCCATACTAATGGTGCGTTTAAACGTTACGTTGCTCAGCGCCGTTGTGACGTCACGAACGGACTTCCGTAAACGTCTTGTCATTTCAAAATCAATCGTTGGACAGTTTGGATGGAAAATATTTGGAAACAGCAAATTCGGTAATTTTCATCTTATTATCAGTACAAATTAATTTATTATTAATTTAGTATTGATTTTCTAATTATAGCATTTATAATTGATATATCATCATGTAACTGTTTATAATTAACAAACATTTTATAATTAGAATCTAATATATTTGACTTAATGAAGGCCTTGTGTAAATCATCATCATCATCATCATCATCATCATTTCTCTATTATCAATTTGTTACCATATTTTTGTCATGTTTTATCATTGTAGAGAATCGCAACTATAGACGATTAAACAGTAAAACCTATACAGCGCATCTCTTGACTTGCTTCCCTGAACTGTCCTACAATTCTCGAATAGTCTGAATAAACGACGAGAGAGAAACATGGAACAGCTGGACGATAAGGAATTCAGCAGCTTGAAAAGATCGAGATCGGCCCATGCGTCGCAGCTCGCCAGAATCTACATTCAACTAGAGAGAGAAATGGTCTCAAAAGAAAACATCGAAAACGTGAGTAAACTTTTCGAGAAGTTGAAGCAAAAGTTCGAAATTTACAAGAGGACTCATTTGTTATGTTTGGACAACTGTCAAGATCCTGACGCCTGTGACGAATTGGAACAGGGCTACTTAAACTGTCACAAGAACTATGTGGAATTTAGTGAACGATTCGCGCAGTGGTCACAAGCAAGCGAAAATGTTATAGAAGATTGTGACAATTGTTCGGTTTTGAGTGGTAGTAGCACCTCATCGCGTGCTAGGATAGTGTCCGCTAAAGCTAAGAGACTTATCGCTGAACAAAAGCTGAAAACTATGAAACAAAAGATAGACTTGGAACGTGCCAAACGCGAAATAGAATACAAACAACAACTACTAGAAAGCCAAAGCAAGGTGGATCAGGCTAAGTTAGAGGAATCGGTCTGGTCCGAGGAGATGCAGAATGACGGTGACGTTGACGTCAATCAAAACGTGAACGCTGTTACGGAACCAATTTTGAACAACCAACTATTACAGGCGCCGACTACAAGCATCGACGTGAGGCCTTCTCACCCTGTAAAATTGATCCCTAGTAACACCCAGCTCCCCAGCAACCAAGAAGTAACCACAACCGGAATGGAACGAGTGTTCGAGCGACTCGCGGTGACGTTGCAGGAAGGTTTTAATCTTCCGAAACCAGAACTTTTAAGGTTTAGTGGGTCTGTATTTGAGTACAGTAAATTTATGAATAACTTTGAAACTAACATTGAGAGCAAGGTAAGTGATGATAGACTTAGATTAAGCTATTTGATACAGTATTGTGATGGAGAAGCAAAAAGTGCTATTGAAGATTGTGTATTGATGCAACCTAGTGAAGGTTATAAAGAAGCTAGAAACATTTTGTATTCAAGATATGGTAGACCTCACAACATTGCAAGATCTCATGTTGATAAACTTGTAAACGGACAGCAATTAAAAGCGTCCGATACTGATGGGCTTTCAAATTTAGCTTTGGAAATGAGAAAATGCGAGATAACACTATCTCAATTAGGATTTAAATCAGACATAGATAACACTGAAAACTTACGCCGCCTTGTCAGACGTTTACCTGTGCATATTCGAAGCCGATGGGTTGATGTAGCATATTCGATTACTGAGTCTGGTCGAGAGCCACTTTTCTCTGATTTGGTCCAATTTGTCGCTGAGAGGTCGCGCATTGCTACATCACCCTATGGTCTCGATCTTGCAAAGGAACGTAGTCATGGTAACGAAAAAGGCACCACAAAGTCAGAACAAAGTCTGAATGGTCATAGAAATAATAGTACTACAAATTTTATGTTAAACGGTGCAAACCGTAATTTCGTCTACACACGTACATGCGCTTGTTGTTCTGCAGAGTGTGAAAATTTGGCATTTTGTCAGAAATTCAAAGATATGTCTTTGCGTGAAAGAGAGCAATTTGTTCGAAAACATAAGCTTTGTTTTAACTGTTTGAAAACTAAACATTTTGCAAATCAATGTAGAAAAAGTTCCGAATGTACAGTACCGGACTGTAAGTCCAAACATCATTCCCTTTTACATAACTTGTTTAGTAGAGATTCTGATCACAGAGTGACTAGTCCGTCGGTAAACTGCGCCACAACAAAACGATCGTTGATGAAAAACTGCCTTGGAATTGTTCCGGTGACAGTAATTGGAGAAAATGGAAAGTCCTGCGAAACGTACGCGCTGTTGGACGATGGAGCGGACAAAACACTGTGTGATGAGCGACTGTTAAAAACTCTAGGTCTACCGGGAGCTCCTGTGTCATTTCAAATGACGACGGCCAGTTCAACAGAGAGTACCGTTGAAGGAAGAGAAGTAAACTTACAGGTGCGGTCATCATTCAAGGATAAGACAGTAACGTTACGAAAGGTATGGTCAGTTAAAATTCTACCAATTTCTATCAAATCTGCTGCTAAGAAATCCGATCTTCGGAATCTACCTTATTTGGCTGATATTGAGATACCCGAAATTGACACTGAGGAGGTCATGCTTTTAATTGGAACTGACACACCACAGGCCCATATTCCAATCGAAGTTAGATCAGGCAATGCTACCCAACCGTATGCTGTGCGTACCGAGCTGGGATGGACAGTGCGCGGACCTGTGCCAGATTCGTCCGTTCAAAGGAGAGTAAATGTGAATTTCATACAATCCAGTAATTTTCATGAACACGTCAGTAGGATGTGGAAAACTGACTTGCATGAAACGGCTCGCTTAGACAAGACGGCCATTTTCAAGGAAAACAAGCTGGACTATAAATTAATGGAGAGTTTTCAGAATTGTGAAAATAGACACAACACAAACAAGTTTCCTTTGTTGCCAAATGACATAACGATGACACGTGCCCTACCCCAGACCTTAACGAAAAGGTCGATGGACTCTAAATCATATCAGATGAATGCAAGAAGAGAAAACACAGGCAATGGTAAAACATCGGGCCATGTACATACGCATGCGTCAAATGTATATATTCCCACTGAGTACAAGGCTGAGGAGGAAGTTGCCGTTAAGCAAGTGATGGAGTCGTCTGTGAGGCAGACGGGATTGCTTCGACTCACACCAATAGATGAGAAAATTATGACTGATGAACCCTACACACCCATTACCCGAGATCAAAGTGATCGTGCCCCTACCATATTTGTATTAGTAAAATCTAACAAATACCTAGCTGATGTGTTTTGGAAGCGATGGTTAATAGAATACACTTCGAACATTAAGCTTAATGACATTTCAGCAACAGAAAAGTCTCAACGTGGTCTATGGTCATTGGCTAGGGTCATAGAAGTGAATCGTAGTAGAGATGGACTAGTGCGAAGCTGTGTGGTCAGAACGCAAACGGGTCTATTCGTACGACCCATTACAAAATTATGTTTACTAGAAGGAGCTGAGTAGTTCACTCTCAGGCATGCGATAAAAGAAATAAGATTCATAGATCTAACAGTTTATGTTCTTTTATTTTAATCTAAATAATTGCCAAGAGAAAACAATAAGTAATTGTACATGTGTTTGACAGTGGATAAAAAATTAACCGATTTAGATTAGATATACACGTGTTGTGTTAAGATCTTGATTGAACTATTTCATTGCATTGTATGTTGTAATTGACTTTGTCTTATATTAGTTTGTATTGCATTATGAAATTTAATACATTTCATAGAGGGGAGTATAAGATTGTTATCTTAGAATTTGCGCGGAGCGCCGTGACGTTAAGCGCGCCATACTAATGGTGCGTTTAAACGTTACGTTGCTCAGCGCCGTTGTGACGTCACGAACGGACTTCCGTAAACGTCTTGTCATTTCAAAATCAATCGTTGGACAGTTTGGATGGAAAATATTTGGAAACAGCAAATTCGGTAATTTTCATCTTATTATCAGTACAAATTAATTTATTATTAATTTAGTATTGATTTTCTAATTATAGCATTTATAATTGATATATCATCATGTAACTGTTTATAATTAACAAACATTTTATAATTAGAATCTAATATATTTGACTTAATGAAGGCCTTGTGTAAATCATCATCATCATCATCATCATCATCATTTCTCTATTATCAATTTGTTACCATATTTTTGTCATGTTTTATCATTGTAGAGAATCGCAACTATAGACGATTAAACAGTAAAACCTATACAGCGCATCTCTTGACTTGCTTCCCTGAACTGTCCTACACTTGGAATTGAAATGTAACACAGTTTAGGAATTACTGGCAATTTTCACATTTCGCCTCTGGCTCTTTGGTGCTAATGATGGGTTGTATACGTTAAGAAGAACATTCTGATTTGCTTACTCTTTGCCTGAAGATAATTAGTCCATGAGCCAGACACTTTTTTGGTACCACTCGGAGGGAGTAATTCTAATTGCACTTTCTGAACAGCTTGATATATGTAGTTAACTAATTGATATGATAGCAGTCTGAAATTGGTAGCTTATGCTGAGAAAATCGCCGTTTTCTGAACCTACCCCATTTTCACATGTCCACAAATTGGTCAGTAGGTGCGATTTCTTTTGGAAGTATGTGATTTATCAAAAGGCTTGTCGTGATTATTTTCTCTGCCAAAATATTCTTAAAACGCTAGTTTTGAGGACTATTTAATCTGTTCCCAGGTATGATGCCTCTGTAGGCTGTGAAATAGAAGACAATTTGTCGGCCCCTACACCGAACGAAATGCACATTTTTTTCGAGTGAATTTTTCAATTCTTTGAAGCAGAAATGCAAGTGGCTACATATTTTTACACTTAGATATATTTTTAAATGCGTATTCATCGATTCACGCCAGTTTCGTGACACAAAACACTCGGAAAAAGCTGTAAAAGGCAAAAACATTTGGTCGATTCGGACCCTGAAATGTTCGTACCTAAAAACTAAAACGCGTATTATGAGTGTTCTAAGGCTTCTAACTGTTGCTAATCTATTGACAACATTGTGTTTTTATCCAAAACAATTGCATTACCTATTAGATAGCTATTTCATGCATATATGTGTTATGTGAATATGAAATGGAGAATTTTACGTTAGGCCTACTGAAAGAATGCTGAACTCAGTAGCATTTTCACTTTTAAATATAATAAAGGGCCTTATATGTTCAGTTGAATGTCCAATCAATGCAAATTAGAAAATAATCAGTGGAAATATATTCAATTGCACAGTTTTCGACGGTTCGTAACTAAATTGAATGACCAAATGAAATAAATGAAGCTATACTTTACGCAACAAAATATTGATACGGTCGGCACAATTCTTCCAGCCAATCAAAAACGTCGTCAGCGGACCTGCACTCATTCGGTGGAGGTAAAAGCTTCGGTCTTTTTCGTTGAAGCATAACCAACTTTCAGCATTAATATCTCGACGACTACGACTGATTATTAAAAATGCGTTGGTAGTTAGAAAGTTTAAATCACATTCTTTAAAGAAAGAGTTTTGTTTATGAATTTTAACGAAGGATTTTTGAAATAATCTGCCTCAAAGTTGGTATCCCGTAACGATAAAGACCGAGGTTGTACCCTCGATGAAAAAATGAAAGTGAGGCTATGACGTCATCCCGACTGATTCTATAGCCCAATGCCAATACATACGATTATACGATATAATGAACATCATGTAGCAACCAAGGTAAAACCTGATAGTCCCCTATACAATGATACAATGAATATGTGAAATAATTTGCTGCCTTTGTCATATATAGTACAAAAACTTTCTTCGTGGGATATATTGGTCTTCATATAAATCTAATCATAACCCAATATAATATATGTACTTGTAATATAATGAGTCAGGATACGGAAAAAAGGTCCCTTAAGGCTTTTGAGCCAAATATGGTTCCAAATAAGCCTGTGTATACACGCAGTCTGACCAGGAATCATTGCTGTTCTCCACTAGATCCTTAATGACCTGTTGCAATTGTAATATAGCAGCATGGATGTCTGCCTGTCTTCACTAAAAGCATGCACTGATCTTGAAATGTGACTGACTCAAATGCTATAAGGGACCCTTTTCCAGATTCGCGCTCAGTATTATGAGAGAATACAATTGTTTCTGCTTTTAAGTAATATTATAACATTCTCATTTCCTAAACCTAGTTTGTATAAACTATGATGATTAGACAAAGATTACTTATGTAAAGAATGATAATCAAAGTGTACGGAGGGAACTTATTTCTATGTTAAAATAGATATGAGATACATGGCATACTTTTGCAATTTTATTTCGTTTTGAAAATATATTGCAGTGTTCATGAATGAATGCAATCCCCTGACCTCATAAAAGGCAGATTCTATATGTATTTCGACAGCGAAGTCCGTAGATGTACATTGCATACTTACAGACAAGATTTATCAAAAACAAAGTAATTTTATAAGCCAGGTGATTGTATAACATGTGTGTCGTCCTTTTCCCATTTCCAAGTCTCCTTGCCTGTATGTTTTTTTTTTAATTTCTGCTATATATTATCATATTGCATACATGTGCTGATTCTGGTATTCATGATTTTGATTCAGTCAATGGTTCCTGACATATCTGTTGTTAGTGTAATGGTTTTTTGTCACTGAAAATCACTTTAGGTAATGTGTGTCCAGCTCACCAGGAGAAATGATAAACATATAGATAGAATATATGCATATATACTTTAGATAATCATTTGACTTAGATTTAAACTTCTTCTGTCGTGCATATGCATTAAAATGTGATTCATATGTATATGTGTTCTAGTTTATTTGGCATGAATCATAACACAAGAGGACCATGATGGTCCTTAATCGCTCACCTGAACTGAGATTCACAAGGTGAGAAATGATAGCATCCTGTCCCATGATATCCAAAAGAGCATTATATTTTTCAATAGTCTTCATCCTTGTGACTAGACAAACATTCTGAACATGTTTCATGAAGATAGGACAAACTTTGTAGCATCTACATTACCAACAAGGATTTTGTCTTTAAGGCCCCTTCTCCATGACATCCAACAGAACATTCCCATTGTCAATGGGCTTAATCCTTGTGACTAGAGAAATAATCTGACTAAATGTCATGAATATTGAGCCAAAATTATTGTCTCTATAGCGCTAACAGGGATTTTGTCATTAAGGCCCCTTTTCCCATGCTATCCCATAGAACATTTCTATTTTCCTCAGAGTTCATTTGTGTGACTAGACAAACACAAGTTTCATGAAGATTGGACCAAAATTTTTGCCTCTAGAGTGCTAACAAGGATTTTGTCAGTAAGGCCCCTTTTTCAATGATCATATCGACTGGAATATTCCAATTTCTTATAGGGTTTATCCTTGTGACTAAAACAAACATTCTTTAAGTTTCATGAAGACTAGGCCAAAACTGTTACTTCTAGAGTGTTAACAAGATTTTGTCATAAAGGCCCCTTTTCCCATGATATCAAAATGGAACATTTAGATTGTTGATAAGCTTTATCCTTGTGATTAGACAAATATTCTGATCAATTTTAACAAAGATTAGGCCAAAATTATGGCCTCTAAAGTGCCAACACCAATTTTGTCATTATGGCCCCTTTTCCCGTGGTATCCAAAGGAATATTCAATATTCCAATTCTCTGTGACTACACAAACATTCTGATCAATTTTTATGAACATTGGGCCAAAATTGTAGCCTGTACAATGCTAACAAGAATTTTGTCTTTTAGCCCCCTTTTCCCCATGATATCAATGAGAAGGTTCCAATTATCAACAGAGTTCACCCCATATAAACCACAAGAATCAACAACATAGGGCCCTATGAAAAAATACCGTTTTGAGATGAAAAGGTTTTCCAAGTCAAAGATCAAAATGTTAGAGATCTAACTCTTAACCCCTATATAAACCCCAAGAATCAACAACACATGGCCCTTTTTTCATTGCAAAATAATTAATTTTATAATGATTTGGTAAAGAGTTAAAGAGAATATATTAGTTGCAAAATAGAAGCAAGTCTGATTATAAATCCAAAGACTAGAGATCCAAATAGGAGAGGTTAAGGGATTTCTAAATTTTTTGCAAAATATCTTTCAATGTTTATCAAACCCTGTGATGTGGGTATTCATTTGAATGATCTAATCAAAAGTATTTAAATGAGTAACAACAAAGGATAGCTTAAATAACAAATAGAATGTATTTACCCCCTTTTACATGCAGCTCCCCATTCTGGCAGAGTTTGTGTAAACAATTCCGGCCTTTTGTTTATTTAATAGGATTAGACATTTCCCCAGTGGGGGATCAAAACCTAATAACTCCAGCTTTGTCAAGCTGTAGTTACGAGGTTTTGACTCCCATTAACCATATGTTACCTGTTTGATTTTTTAAAGAATTTTCTTAGGATTTCTAAAGTCTGACACTGCCACACCCACATTTTTTGACAAATCTTAAAATTTGTGGACAAATTACCAAAAGAGTCACTAAAAGAACATTCCTGCCAAGTTTGGTTCAAATTGGCCCAATGGTTGATTTTTAAAGAATTTTCTTACGATTTATAAGCCCCGCCCTGCCATGCCCACATTCTTTGAGGAATCAAAAATTTGCGAACAAGTTTTGAAAAGGGTCACCTCAGGAACATTCCTGCCAAGTTTGGTCACAATTGGCCAAATGGTTCTGGAGGAGAAGATGTTTAAAGGAATTGTGGACGGACGGACAGACGGACGGACGGACGGACAGACGGACGGACAACGGACGGTGAGCGACCACAATAGCTCACCTTGAGCACTTTCTGCTCAGGTGAGCTAAAAATGCATTATGATACATACTCAAATGCTTGGGTAAATCTTTGTTTTCATTTTGTAAGAGTCTAAAAGTTCTCTATGATCCATATCACAACAAAAATGCTAACAACAAAGTGATTGAAATATAATTGATAACTAATGGCCAAAGTGATTGAAGTTGTGGTAACAAAAGCAAAAACGGAACCCCCTGTCTTTATAATCACAGTGGCGTAATTTTTAATCAAACATATCTCATTCACCCTCTCTTTTAGACAAATGCAAACGTTTCATAGAATCTGTGTTGTGAGCGACAGATTCATCAGATCTATATAAATTGAAACTCGATTTAATAATTATCTAAATAGTTACCATAACTTGTCACTACTGGTGCGGCTTTCATCTGTGTAGGAGAGAATGCAAGAAGGTGGTTGTTTAGCGGTTTCGTTTATGATCCCATGCTTCAAAACAAGTCGTTTTATAAGGGCATATCAAAAGTTTTTGATTCTCACACCTGCTGTATTTTTCATATAATAGTCCCGTAGCCTTTCCAACCCCACACACTCCTTCCACCTTGTTAACGGTTCACTGATATCTGATTTTTAGGAATCAACGTCTTGTTACCCTAACAAGTCTCCCCAGCAGCAGTCAACTAATCTTCTTAACTGTCTCAGTCTCACTGGAAGCACTTTTCAAATATCAGATTGTTGCAAAAGAAGGGGTAGACTCCCCATAAACTTAGGCAATCTTGTTTAGCACTTACAGCCTCCAGGACTAGAAACATTACCATGAGCAACCATGTTCTTAGTATTATCCATTTTGGCCAATAAAACTGGGAGGGGTAAGTCGGTTTAAGTTTCGAAAAAGCTCGTAGCAGCTTGCCATATTATCCTACATACAAAATAAATTGAAAACATTCATTTACACTAAGGTGTAAAAACCTTTACTACGCATTAACTTGACTAGTTACGTAAATGCACCAGCGTACTTTCAAGTGCCGAACAATTTCGAAATTGTCATTCTCGTGGGTAATTGGACTTCTAAATAACAACTGATGATGTATGCCATTCTTCAACGTCACAAACCTTATTTCGCTCATAATTCAGTAATGATGGTCTTTATCTAATTGAGATTAAAATACTTTCAATGTGTTTGTAAGTTGATAATGTCCGTAATGCGGAGAAATTAAATTTCAACAGTTCGCTTTTCAATCACCGCTTTATACTTCTTTTCTTACATTAACACCTAAATCATTGAAAAAAATATTGATGCTAATTAAAATAGGTACTTAATTTATCAATGAACAGAAAAAAAAACTTTGGATCGTTTTTTCAAAGGTTTTTTCTTTTTAAATTGAGTCTGTCTAAAGCACCAACTGACAAATTTGCTGATGACTTAGATACATGGAAAATCTCTATCTATGATTGACCATATTCTTTAATATATTTATAACCGAGACCACTTTTATCGTGATCCCATTCCTTCTCATATTTGCATATTTACAATAAATGAATCATATGCTTGAATTATTTAATAAACGAACTTAAAATGTCTAATCTTCGTAACTATGAAGTGCTCAAAAGTCACAAAACACATTTTCCAGTTTTGCATACTAGATTCTTACTTTTTTCTTTATATCAACATGTCTGCATTTCTTCATTTGAAATACCAATTGCTGTAAGGCTAAATGCTAGTATGATTTCGATTGTTTGGTTATGATTACGGCCTTGCTAATGACAGTTCCAAGCTTCGGGTAGAAGTTGATTAATATCAATTCGCAATCTTTGCATTATGTTGTAATTGCAATTCAACGCATCTGTTTTGGTACCTAATTACTTGCATTTGCATATTGGTCTCTTTGTGTTATCATTTTTTACTTCGCATAAATAAATTGTGACTGTCTATGTACATTGTATAGCCGTCCATGTAGTGATTATTTCTTCCTTTCTAGCCCATTTTACTTACAGTATGCATAATTCACAAAAGAGTACAACTGAACATTGCTATGTTGATTTGACATGGAATTAGGTTCTTTTTTCAGAACGGTAGTGTGAGCTTTTTCAACAGTTTTTGTATCAATGTAATCAATCTCTAGTCTCATCGTTTATTTAACACTTTGCTTGATTTTTTTACTCGTAAATATTTCTTTTGTACTGCATTATATCTTGTATTCTAAAAGACTATACTGCTTTAGCGATATGTCCACGCTATAGAGTATAGTGCACTAAAGTGAAACCGGGACAACTGCATCTTCGTCCGTTAGTTTAGCGTCTTTCTTAAGAAATCATAGCCGAAGTATGGTCAATACATATTCAGATGTCCTGGGTTAATGTTAATTTTGTTGCACAACAACGCTTTTAATACACTTAAGATGTATTTAATTCTTGCTAGGTCTCTAATTATAGATTAGTTTCGTGACAGTTTTGCTGAAAATACCTCCTTTGTAACATTTGTATATGTACACCCGAAAAGCGATAGCCTTGTAGTTAACTACACATGTTTCCTAATATGTTGTATATACAATATTTTGTGTACTTTTTCCTTGAAATCATGAACTTCTATTTGCAATCCAAGTGGTTGCATTAAGGCACTTTTTACGTAGAAAGAATTGTAGATTATATTAGGAAACACTTCCGATTTGCATGTCAGTGTTAACACCAGAAGTCCTCATAATTGTTTTTAAAAGCATGCCAATAGCGAACAAAAGGCAAAAGACGAAGGTGTGCACTCTAGAGGGGCTCTTTATTTATAAAGAATGTCTTATTCACTTGAATATCCGCATTGGATTTCAGGAAAGAAATATAATACATTATATAGCAGTATTGATAACCCGTCTTTCTTCACGAAACAACTGCACATGGAAAATCGTTTTTCTTCAGTGCTTTATGGATGTACATTTGTCTGGACATGTATTCTAATGACTGTCCGACAGTAGAATAACATTAAAACAATGACTTTGTGTCATCCTCTCGAACCAGACACACAAATACAATATATCCGGCTTTAACCCCCACCCCTTTTTATCTTGTGAGAAGCTAGCTTCTCTGCGTACACTTTCAAACCAGGCCTAGTTTTCTACATGTTTACCATTAAAGAATTGTTTGTAAGCATTATTCATTTGAATTATTTGTACTTCGAATTAATTTTACATTAAGAAAATGAATGAAATGTAAATGATGAGCGTTTATGCTTTTTTGACTTTCTGGTAGTGTAATGAGTGGCAATTACGTTGGCATTGCTATCCATGCTATTTTGTTATATGTATATCTATTTAGCATCACCTGATATCAAGATACTAATTACAGTTCATTTTCATCAGAAAGCGAACTTTATGTGTCCAAAAACACTATAATTTTCATTTTTTCCTTGTAATTCGTATCATCTATAGATAGTTCTCTGTGTACACCAAAATCATCCTCCAGGTGACATTTCAGACTAACACAAAAGCTTACAATATGCTACTCTGTACTGTATCTCGGTTATGAAGAAAGACTTTAGTATTTGAATGAGTTTAAGGGTTGGGGAAATGTATGTGTTGTTTCACTAGAAAACCAATGAAAATTTTGTGTGTAAAGGGTACCCTTGAAAAGAAGCGTTTTTCGGGGCATAAGCTACCGATCTGAGATTGCTATCATACTGAAACATAAAGTATAGATACCAGACTAATCAAAAACACGGCCGCTTATCTACTAAATCACAACATTTTGTTGTGTATGAAAAAAAGTTTAGAGGATATCCGGTTGGCAGTTAGAGGAGCTGATAAATCGGCGGGTGAAAGGTGAGTCTCGTCTTTTAATCGAAATGTTCTAGTTTCTAGCTCGAAAATCAAAAATTAGAGAATGTCATACAACCCTTTATTCATTTTCAAATACTTGTGAGTCCCATCCTAACCCCGATTCCCAGAGATTGAACGGAAATTCATTTTCTCCCGTTGCAAGGGTAGCCCCAATATTGACATTTCGTCAATCCTGGTGAGCGTTTGTCCACTTTCTGAGGATGAATGGCCCAAAACCTGTGTGTGTTATAAAATAGTTGTATGTAAATTACATCGCGCAAACAATATTTTAATAACTTACTGTCGATCTTTGAAGAAAATCAGTTCTTCCGGGCAGTTTGTGTGTTAGAGGATAGGTTGTGAGTAAGAGGATAGGTTGTGATTTAGAAGAGAGAATGCGTTCATCGCATTTAATACCATGTGTCATTGTTTATATGCGAATTAAGCCAAACCGAAATATTCTCATTACTAAAGACTAGTATTGTCCAAAGATTAAACCCTTATTTCACTTAAGAATCACTTTGTCATTCTTATTTGACAGAGTACGAGTTCATTGTGATATGATAAAGAAAAAACCCTTTTTACACACCAGTTATATATATCATTATTTCATTATCTCATTTAAATGAATGTAAGGTTCTTATGCATAATAGATTTATAACAATGTTTGATATAAACATTCACCATCCTTTGTGTTTCTTTCTGTCTGTCTGTACTCTGTGCGTCTTCATGTGAACTATTCAAAGTAAATACTGTGCAATATTCCAACCATTTTTGTATGCTCTAAAGTAGCCTTTTTAAAATATAATGCGTAAGTAATGGAAAAACCGGAAACAATAAAGACGTGTCAAAAATACAGGTCTGTAAATCTTGTTTATCCATAGATCTACTTGTTTATTGATTCAGTATGTTTAATATTAGGTCATCAATCATATAGGCCTACTAATTGATACATTAATAAATTTTGCAAGTTGTAACATACATTAAAGATGTACTTTGTGAAATCCGTACTTTATCATTTTTGTCAATTTCAACGACGGTCTGTCTAGGTACAAACCACGTCATCGTGAAAAAATATCCACGCATGCCTCACTTCCAAAATATTGTAAAGTTCTTGCAGCTTATTGAACAAGCGATAAAAATAGCCAAAGTTTCTCCACTCCGTACATCCCGTATCAGATTAAAGTGACATTTCACAATTAATTTTACATAAATTTTACTTTTATTCGATCTGAAAGAGCATCTTTTCTTATGAAAATTCTGAAAATTTCAAGCCAAAATATCGAACCTTTTATGAGAAATAGATATTTTTGTGCTAAAATTAAACAAATTGTTGTGGACAACAGTTCAGATTTATATAGAATTTGTCATTTCTGTCTCAACTTTAAAGGCGTATCTATCGCTTATAAATAACAACTTCGAAAAACTGATATCATTTCTACGCATTAGAATAAAGAATCTTTGCATCAAGACATACTTTTAAAAAATGAAATAAGTGTGAAATGTCACTTTAAAGTGACATTTCACATTTATTTCATTTTTTAAAAGTAGATCTATGTCTTGATGCAAAGATTGTTTAAATTCTTATGCGTAAAAATGCTATCAGTTTTTTGAAGTTGTTATCTATATTATATATTTCTCGTAAACGGTTCAATATTTTGGCTTGAAATTTTCAGAATTTTCATAAAAAAATATGTTCTTTCAGGTAGAATAAAAGTAAATTTTATGTAAAAATAATTGTGAAATGTCACTTTAACTTGAGGCCTGGTTTAGATTGTTCACTCAGTTGATGGCCAGCATGCATGCAGTGTTGTGAATTTCCTTTTGTAGCTTTGGGTCAATAACCGTTTTCTGGAACAATAGCATACATCATTAGTGTACAGTATACATCACTCAACGGCAAATGGATACTAATACCAAGATGATTCATAAAGAGAAGTAGTACAGAAAATACTGAGACAACTGGAGAAATTGCTGATTAACAGTAATCTCTTCTTTTGTGTCAATACTTTACAATCCCTTTCTAATAAGTACGTTATACCATGCCTTGTATGAGAAAGGGTTAAAGAATCCCATTTACACACCATGTAAAAGCAACGGAACAAGAGAATTCGATTTCCTTCATAAAGATTTCTCCAAAAATTCTATCCCATACAATATATATTTTATAACTTCATTGTAAAATAGTTTCGGAAAACATCGAGAGAAAGAAGAAATAGTTGATTATCAGCCCTTCCCTCAATAATTATTCCCTCAAACATGTACTCCTCACATCTGTAACGGGCAGGTTTAAAAAAAATGTGACCAAAGTGTGGCATCTAAATGTTAAGAATAACAGCTAATTTTACAGAATAACATCCAGATTTCTTAATTAGGGTGGCTAAAAACTATTCTAAATGGTTAAGCAGTGTCCACAGTATATTTTAAATTCATGTTCACTACCTTTTAGCTAAAATTGCATGCACAATCTTGCAAAATGACACCAAAAAAGCGTTTCACTCCTGACAGCATATATATTGCACAATATGAGAAATTGTAACACACGAATCACTAAATAGTAGAGTGCAGAATGTCCACAAGGTTGATGGCTTTCTAAAAAAAATTTGAGTGGTAGATTTCTGGCTGAATAGACAAAAATGAGAACACATTTTGAAATAAAAAAGTGTTTCACTCCTGACATAAAATTCAGAGGGGTATTGTATAAAACAGGCTCCACATCCTAAACCAGTGAAGATAAGATGAAAAGGTAATTTTAAGATGATGATGCACATGTTGTTTTATGAATTACAAATGCTTATTGTAGTATCCTGTCACTGTCTTTTATTTACCATAGCTTAGAAATTTGGTACAAGTCTTAAGTGTCACACAAAAATGTTTCACTCCTGACATTTTTGACATGTTTTAATGACATATCTTTTTTATTTGTGAAGCGATTTTCTTTAAACTTGGCACCCAGTATATAGAGACAATATCACATCTTTTAAGCTTTGATTGGGTTGAATATGTTTCTCTGTAAGAGCCGTGGCATGTAAAAAGTGAATGGTCACATTTTTTTTTAAACTTGCCCTAACTCTTTATAAATAAAGCAGTCCAAAATTGTGTCATTTTGAAAACACTTTTGAAAACACTTCACCCATTACCAAAATGGCCAAATATTTGACTTTTCCGAAGCAAAAGATGTAGAAGACAAGAATACCAGGTGTATGCAATTTTGAAAAGAGAACGCACAAACGCCCTCTTAACTTAAATTTTCATTTTAAATTATCACATGCAGATGGGCAGACAAGCAGACAATGTTAAAGGTCTGTGTCCCTGATGTATCAATTTACTGGGCGTAAAAATACGTTTAGTTATGCCATTTCACTCACCCTTTGAAAAAAGACAAATAACATAGAGTATTTCGATTTGGCTTAATTCGCATATAAACAATGACACATGGTATTAAATGCGATGAACGCATTCTCTCTTCTAAATCACAACCTATCCTCTTACTCACAACCTATCCTCTAACGCACAAACTGACCAGAAGAACTGATTTTCTTCAAAGATCGACAGTAAGTTATTAAAATATTGTTTGCACGATGTAATTTACAAACAACTATTTTATAATACACACATGTTTTGGGCCATTCATCCTCAGAAAGTGGACAAACGCTCATCAGGATTGACGAAATGTCAATATTGGGGCTACCCTTGCAACGGGAGAAAATGAATTTCCGTTCAATCTCTGGGAATCGGGGTTAGGATGGGGCTAACAAATATGTGAAAATGAATAAAGGGTTGTATGACATTCTCTGATTTTTGATTTTCGAGCTAGAAACAAGAACATTTCGATTAAAAGACGAGACTCACCTTTCACCCGCCGATTTATCGGCTCCTCTAACTGCCAACCGGATATCCTCTAAACTTTTTTTCATACACAACAAAATGTTGTGATTTAGTAGATAAGCGGCCGTGAAAAAGTGCAAAAAGAATTACTCCCTCCGAGTGGTACCAATCGGCCAAAATTCGGGTCCTGGCTCATGGACTATAAATAGCTGGGCCGATAAGGGGGAAAATTGTGCACTTAGTGAAACAAGCATGAAACTTGGTGTGTAGGGTCACCATGTCCTACTATTTCAAAAAACATCGTTGGCCACTCAAAATTCAAAATGGCGACTGAAAATGGCGGCCATTTTTAAAATGGCCACCAAATAATACTTGTTTTGGACATTAAATTGGGCAGAGTTGACCAATTTTTACGATTTTTGTGTCAAAATGTATGTTTTTAATGACAGAAAATTGGAATCCATATGGATTTTGCTTACTTTCATCATTTTAGCTCACCTGAGCACATTTTAATTAAGAAAGTCTTACAGATAAGGGGAAAAAATGTGCATTTAGTGTAACAATGGAACAAACTTGATATATAGACACACCATGGTTCACTCATTTCAAAGAAATCTTTGGCCACACAACTATTCAAAATGGCGGGCAAAATGGCAGTAATTTCTGAAATGGCTGCCATTTCAAAAATGGCCGCCATTTTTTTGAATGGCTGCCATTTAATGTCATTGATCAATGTGTATGATTTTTGTGTTAATTATATTTCATTGATCATATGAAAATCAAATATTAATCTATTTTGATTAAGTTGAGCACAAGATATTCAACGAAAGCCCCATGTGTGATCCTTTATCAGTCTAAAAAACAACAATTGATCAGAAAGCTATATTCCTGAATAAAAAAAATTATACATGTTCGTGCCTGGTACGCAGATATTTTGTCTCAAATTTAGCAAAATTGCTAAAGCAAGAGGGTCAAAATGACATTCATTTTCTCACCTTATGACATGTTGCATAACGTGAATCTGAATTTGTCAATTCCTATTTTTAATATGTTACAAAGACCAAACTGTCCAATAAAATTGAATTGTGATGTTTGTTTTAAGTTATTATTGATCCTGAACAATGTAAATCTATACAAATTCATCATTTTTATCTCACAAGAGCACAGCATACTCCATGAGAGCTCCAAGATTGACAACTTGCCTGTCACTCAACATCAACGAGGGACTTACTAAGCCATATCCCAGAGACAGTATACAGTAGCCTGCAAAGAACTACTGTCTTTCAAATTTAGCAAGATTACATAAACAAGAGGGTTTGTACGTTCAACTACTTTTCAGGATCTGCATATCATAGAAAAAATGTTTCAGAATTTGAATATGGAAAGTACCTGAGCCAAACGTCATCGTACACAAAAAATTTTTGTTTGAAAGTAATTGGATGGCTTTAGCATTTAGCTCTCCTTAGCGCATGTTGCTTAAAGTTAGACCGTGATCATCGACAGTCTGTTAAATAAGCAACAAACTTTGTCAGTGCCCAACAATTCAGTCTAAAGGCTCTCTAGGGAACAACATCCAACAATTCAGTCTAAAGGCTCTCTAGGGAACAACATCCAACAATTCAGTCTAAAGGCTCTCTAGGGAACAACATTTGACAAAGCCTTTGTCAAACTTGCGGATTAAGTGTACAATTGTTTGGGATGCCTATTACTTACTTACTTAGTCCTCTTCGTGCTGTGTTGCACATAAGGCCGTCACCAGATTGCGCCAATGTAGCCGGTCCCTTGCCCATGTCTGTATTTCTCCCCAGCTCCATTTTTCTGCTTTCATCTCTTTCTCCACTGTTCTTCTCCATGTTTCTTTTGGTCTACCTCTGTTCCTCTTTCCAGTTGGTGTCCAGCGTAATGCCACACGAGGAATTTCTGTTTCGTGCATGCGGAAGACATGTCCAATCCAGCGCCATCTTCTTCTTCTGATCTCAACTGATAGGGGAGTAGTATTGGTTATTGTGTGTAGTCTGGTGTTAGATATGGTGTTTGGCCAAAAGATCTTTAGTATTCTACGAAGGCATCTTGTTTGAAAGACATCTAGTTTTGTGTTTATGGACTGGGAAACTTTCCAAGACTCTGACCCATACAATAGAACTGCTAGTACGTTTGATTTAAAAATTCGCAATTTTGTGGCTGTTTTTAGGGTTGGAGACTTCCAGATATTCTTTAAGGCCGCGAAGGTTCCGCGTGCTTTCGAAAGTCGGACATTGACATCTCTTTCTGAATTCCCATCCTTTGTTACTGTGCTTCCGAGGTACACAAATTCTTCTACTTCTTCTATGGGGTTTCCATCCATGGTGACTGGTTCATCACTCGTTCTCAGAATAGGACGTCGATTTCTGAAAAAGGCTGTCTTCGCTATTAAAATATTTTTAAAAAATAGAAAATCATCAATAGTTCAAAATAAGTTTGCATACCTTCAATATCATTTATAGTACAAATAAAAAATGGGTAAAACTCATCATAGTATACAACTGTATGAATTTGGGAAATCCATGTTTATACCAAGGGGTCGATTTTTCGCCTGTCCCCGCGCTGTTCGTTGTTGATTTGAAGCTTTTATGGGCAAGTTGGCAAAGTGCAATACAAAAAAGATATTTTTGAAACTGATAAATGGCTATGTGCCAACGTAAAAACAAGCAATATTCCACTAATTGAGGTGAAAAGAAAAAAATATCTGCAATAATATTTTGTCCCCGAATTTAGGTAATCTACGTTAAGCATCATTTAAAAAAATAATAAATAATTCAAGAACTCCTTTAAAACAATGATTATCAACGAAATTAACATCTCAAACAAGCATATGAATAATCAGACTGCAATATAGACACACATGTGTTCCATGTTTTGTTTAAAAACACAATAATGCAACCAAGGTACGACCGTTGTTTTAAGCTTGTAATTTACGTTAGTGACATTTTCCCCATACTATAAGAAATAGAAAAATAAACAATATAGTAGGAAGTAGGATTGAACTTGAGGAGGAAATAGGGGTAATAAATTATTCTTTCATATCTGTTCCGAATTGTCAATCGAGAAAAGTTTCCTATGCAGTAATTTACGTTATGTAAGCTACGTTAGTGAAAAACACGAAATTCGCTGTTTTGAGCCCGATAGAGAGATTTATTGGTTGTTAAACTGTAGGATATACATACAGAGTCTGAAAAAATCATATTCCTTGTTTCATTGCTCAACATGTCAGTCTCGTGGAGTGTCATTAGAAGTCTGTGACGGGTGGCAGAATGCGAGGTAAGTTACATTTTTTTAAAGAATTTCCACAATTTCTTTACGGTTTTATTAATTTTCATACTATGAAGGATATATTGATGCAAAAACTGTATAAGATGTTTTCCAAATTGTGACAGCAGACCTGATTAAAGCACACTTATTAACAAAAACTTTGAATTCGTGTTTAGAATTCTTGACTTACCCTCTAATATTTATCTACCATTATTACAGAAACCTAAATGTAACCCGTAAAGAAATGTGGATTGTTTTCAAATTTAAAAGCACAATAATTATCTGACATGTTTTAATTGTAATTTCACTCAAAAGATTGAATTGATCTGCTGTGCAAAAAAGGCGATAACGTAGCTTTCAAAAAATGGATATATATTTGCTCTAAACGTCTACCAGTATATCTTTAAGATATCATAGCATGTTAACCTATGTTATCATGGGCTTTAGATGCCGGATTTCTAAATCTACTCGCTTACATATGGATTTTCCCCGTGGAATCAGAGTAATTAATCTCGATATCTTAACGTAGATTACCATGGTAGAAAACGTAGATTACAAATCAAATTTTACGTTTTAAAAGTGTCACATTGCACAGATAACATCAATTGTTACATATTTTTAACTGTTTTAAAGCCCTTGAACGAAACGGTTTGAGAAAATACTTAAACAAAAGACAAAAACGCTGCTATTCAGTTTTTTCTCTCTTTGAATAATTATTTTCTAAGCTATATTTCAAGTTAATTCATTCAATATCCACACCCACTTTGCCATCAATAGAATCGTTTGAATTGCAAAGCTGAGTGTTTGCTGTTTGAGAAATTGTCCCTGTTTACCAGCTGTTGGTTAAGCTTGATGGCATTAAACGCAGAATAATTCCACAATGTGCCATGTGTCGAGGCTGTTGAAGATACACTATTCTTGGAGAGTGCATTAACAAAATAAATTTAGACACTTAAATGTTCTGCCTCAATGTGTACATTGATATGGATACGTTCGTTTCTTTTTTTTTTTTCATTTTTTTTATATTTTGAAAACAATATATTCATTACAAAAATAAAGATCCGCGCAAATTTGACTTTTGCATCACAGAGCCTTTATAATTATTATAATCATCAAAATAGTATTAAATTATATAACATACGCATTCTGAATATGGATAATAAAGGGTAATTTTAGACTGGTCTAAATCTAAACTCAAATTTGAAGGTGAAACCAATGTTACTCAAAACAGACAGTGTGTTATTCATGGCATAGAAACTTTTCAGGAAAAGGAGAAAATGCTGACTATTGACATTTTCTTTTCCGCTATCTATTCCTTGCTTTCCATTCTAGAGGGTGATCAGAACCAGGACTTCGTAGAAAAGGGGTATTATTCTTTGTGTATGATACCCTTTCTTTTCGCTTGTGCACATCTAAAATTGTTTCGAAAATTTACAAGGAACTTTTTTCAAAAATCATTATACCTATTTAATAAAAGGTTTTGATATTCAGAAAAGAATCGTAAAAGTAAAAACAATAGCGTGGAGAATTTCAGTCTATAATTTTAAAGTTGTTACTGTTCTTGTTACTGTCTACGGTAAATATAGTTTCCCTTAGACAATTTTACATTCATAGATTTCTGAAAACTTCTTCCCAGATATTTTTAGCATTTTTATAGTCTTTTCCTTGGTACCCTACGGTTTGTTAAGCTCAAATAAGTCATTTATAATTTGGTGTAATCTACACTATGTCGTGATTTAATCTACGTTATGAAGAGGATAGGCAATTTTGAAAGTAAAAATTCGCAAACAATCACAAATGATAGATACTTTTCATATCTCTTTAAATAGTAAATTACATTTATTACAGGATTACAGTTGTAGATCGACAACTTTATGATTTTTTATCTTCTTTTATTTTTAGTTTTGAAAGAATGTGTATTTTCACCGTCGACAGATCTATCAAAATGACTATTTAAAGACTGAGAATAGGAATTCAGAATAAAAAATAACAAACCTTTTCAGTTAGAATATCAAGAAATGTGATAAAATCATTTCTTACGGTAAAATGTAAAATAATCCGTAAAATATTGTCAATAATTTACTCATAACGCAGATTACACTCTATTTATACCAGAGTTAAGAAATAGTATTGTAAAAAATAAAAATCAGTGTATTTGAGTTCTGATATTTCGCATTATTGTTCATAAATGTTTGTTCTACGGAATTAAAAAGAAAAATAACGGTTTTGAAGAAGTTCATTTCTGCTCAATTTGCAAATTGGAATCGACGTCCTATTCTGAGAACGAGTGTCAATGATCTCTTAGTGCGTTAATTTTCATAAGTTTGGTTTTCTTTGTGTTGACTGTAAGTCCAATTTGTTTACCCTGTTCTGTGAGTTTGTTTGATTTCCCTTGTATATCTTGGAATCTTTGAGAGAGGAGGGCAATGTCATCTGCAAAGTCAAGGTCTTCTAGTGACTCTGTAAACGTCCATTGTAGTCCTCTGTTAGTATTCTTCGTTGTTTCTTTCATTATCCAATCGATACACAAGGAAAAGAGTAATGGCGAAAGGAGACATCCTTGTTTTACACCTGTGTTTATATGGAAGTCAGGAGAAAGGTTGGGTCCACAAATAACTTGGGCTCTAAAATCTGTATAAAGCATCTTAATTATTGAGATCAATTTATCAGGTATTCCGTAGTGGGCTAAAATCCTCCATAGTGCTGGTCTGTGAACGCTGTCAAATGCTTTCTGAAAATCAATAAAGTTGGCGTATATTGTGGTATTCCATTCATGGCTTTGTTCAACTATCTGGCGAATGGTAAAAATTTGGTCTGCGCAGGAACGTCCTTTCCTGAAGCCAGCTTGGTTTTTACGTAGTTGTTTGTCCACTGCTTCTGTAATTCTGTTCAGAACAATTCTGCAAAGAATCTTGCTTGTTACTGATAATAGTGTTATTCCTCTCCAGTTGTTGCAGTCGGTTAGATCGCCTTTCTTTGGTAGTTTTACAATGAGCCCTATTTTCCAATCGTCAGGAGCCTTTTCTGAATTCCATATATCTTCGAATATATTGTTAAGTATTGTGGGGATAGTAGTTTCATCTGCTTTCAGTAGCTCGGCTTGTATTCTGTCAATGCCTGGTGCTTTTCCATTCTTTAGTTTTTTTATGGCTGCTTTGGTTTCTTCAAGAGTTGGGGGACCGGTGTTTACTTCAATGTTTTCTTCAGCTGGTGTTATGATGGCTTCTACATCAGGATTTTCTCTGTTGAGCACCTCCTCAAAATGGTCCTTCCATCGTTTCATCTTTTCATCCTCACTGGCAATCGTTGCTCCGTTCTTGGTTTTTACTGCTGTGTCTGTTGTGGAAAATCCTCCTGAAAGTGACTTTGTTATCCTATAGAGGGTTGCCAAATCTTGTTTCTGTGCTGCTTCTTCTGCTTCTGTTGCCATATCATCAATGAAATGTCGCTTGTCTGCTTTACATTTTTTCTTGACTTCTTTATCTAGAGTTGAATAGGAGTCCTGTAGTTGCTTCTTTAGACGTTCTGACCTAACCTGGACTAGTTTTTTCTTTACCTCTTTCCTTTTGTCTATTGTGTCCCATGTCTCTTCAGATATCCACATCTTGGCTTTTCTGCGTTTGTGGCCTAGAATCTTTTCACTTGATGACAATATTACTTGGTTGAACGTGGGCATGTCTATATCTTGTTGGTCTGCCAGTGTGCTAAATCTGTTTCTCAATTCTAGTTGGAAAGATCTTTGCACCTGAGGGTCCTTTAGTTTGTCTGTGTTAAAGCGTGGTTTCCTCTCTTCTGTCTTAGGTTTCCTCCTCAGTTTAAGTTTAACTTTGGCTATTATGAGTGTGTGGTCGCTTCCTACATCTGCTCCCCTCATGGCTCTAACATCTTGAAGGGATCCTCTCCAACGTTTATTTATAAGGATATGGTCAATTTGGTTGATGGTGTGTCCGTCTGGGGATTTCCAGGTGTACTTATGGATGTTCTTATGTGGGAAAATGGTGGATCCTATCACAAGGTTGTTTTCTTCACAAATCTCAATAAGCCTCTCTCCATTGTTGTTCTTAACTCCTATTCCATGTTTCCCCATGGTAGTTTCCTTGTCTGTGTTGTCCTGTCCTACCTTGGCATTAAAATCTCCTAGAACAAGTAGTACATCATGTGCTGGAACTGCTTCGATGGTTTCTTGCATCTTTTCATAGAATGTATCCTTGTCTTCTTCTTCTGCTACCTCTGTCGGAGCATAACACACTATGATTGAGAGCTTGGCATAGGTGGAGTTGAATCTTGCGTATATAATTCTCTCATTAATCGGTTTCCATTCTACTAAAGTATTCCATGTGTTTTTGCTTGTCAGTAGGGCGACTCCTCTGTCATGGTGGTTGTCTGTTCTACCTGAGAAAATAATATGTTGTCCAGTTGCCAGTTGTTTGGTACCATTTCCTGTCCATCTAGTTTCGCTCATTCCCAAAAGGTCTAATTTATAGTTTTCCATTTCTTTTACAACTTGAGCTAGCCGTCCGGTCTGGTAGAGAGTTCTAACATTCCAGCAGCCCACTCTAAGTGTAGTTTTTGGTCCGAGGATGTTCACTTTCAGGTTGTTAGCTCCCTGTTGGGTTTGGCTACCATCCGTCCTTGTACCAGTGGCCTGGTTTGCGTTCATCCTCATCCCTACATTTGGCGTGTTTCTGGTGTTAGTTTCTGTAGCGTTTTCTGTTTTTATGTGGCTGGGTTGCTGGCCCAGCGCACAACCCTCCTCCTTTCGCATCCGGGCTTGGGACCGGCCATGGCGGAGTTTGGGATGCCTATTGAATTTGGTAAAATCCTGTCGAAAGTTATGGTCAAAGGGCCATTTTTAATTTTAGAGGACCGTTTTGGAAATTATCCGGATTACCACTAGGTGCATTAAAATATTCAATCTTAGTCATTTTTATTGAAATACCTTTTAATAACATGGATTGATTGTAATAATATCAACATGATATTTGAAAACAAAACATAATGGCTCTTGGTGGAATTATTCTTCCTACCGATATTCATGTTTGCGTACATATTTGACCACCCTGTGTAAAACGTGTTGGGTATATTTCTCTTGTGCCGAGGAAGGTGATGAATGTGGTCATTTATAGATAAGCATATACCCTATATATTACTAAGTAAAAAAGATTTATAATTCCATGTTTCAGTCACTGATCATTAGGGGTTGATGTATGAGTGAAATGGCAGTACTATGCAATATGGACAATGCTTGTTTCAGATTATTTTGTTATTTGTCTTTTAAAATACAGACATTAATTTCAGCAACAATCATACCTATGACAAACTAACAAGGCAAACATCTTTATTATAGTTCACCCCTTTGGAAGGGCTAGCTAGTATTGGCTTATGAGACACTTTCTTCTGAATGCTCAGTACCTCCCCATTCCCCACTCATGATGCCGGGCGTCTGGCAGAGATGGGTCTACGGAAACCATTACTTTCACTACCTTGCGGCTCACCAACCGGTCGCTTCAGTTCTAACCCGGTAGTTTTATACGTCTCTCTTGTCACAATAAATATTGTCACAAATATACGAGGGACGGTAGGAAAGAAGTTGGACTTTTCGTGCTGCTGTCTCTCCATTTGCAACTGTATAAACACATTATATATTGGTGAAATCTACATCCATTTGCCATTAATGTGGTCAGTTTATTTTCAAAGAAAGTTGAATATATGCAATATTCTGTCCACTTATATGTGATAGGGGTTTGATGTACCATAGTCTATTTGTTAGAGGAACAACAAGGGTAACCAAAACAAAAGAACAGTCTAGTCATTTTAATCGCGAAGAATTTAAGTTTTTGAACTACATTATCACTGAAGATTGAATAATGGTTCATAATTCCGAACTTGGGATAAAAACTCAGTCACAGCAGTCATAGAAACGAGCTGGTTCCCCACCTCTGAATAGATTAAGCTTTTACATTCGGCTGGTAGTCATGTTTGTTGCTTTTTTGGATTCACGAGGTCTGATAGTTAGTCATTTCATGTCAAATGGTAAAAACTGTCATTCCTAAGTACAAGTCTGAAGTAATTCAGAAAAAAAGAATAAAATAATGCTGAAGTAAACGCGTCCCAGATTAGCAAAGAAAAATGTTTTCTACTTTACGATTACGTACGCTCCCATACCACCGCATCTACAGTGGAGATTATCAAATATTACCCATGACAAAAGTTGTTTTACTCTTCTTATAACCCAGGCCCTACCCCACACGACTTTTATTTGTGTCTAGAACTGAGGAAAATGCTTGCTGAGAAGAAATTTGAGACCAGGGCGCCTTTGATACCGGTGGTTACACAGTACCTAATACAGTTGGTCTACGTCATGGTTAATAGTGGCAATAGTAAAGCTCCTACGAAGATGGCAAAATGCATAGACATAGATGGATAATTTCTTTAAACAGTGTAGAAAGAATTTTGTTAAAAACTTAAATGGTTTTAGAGAACTAGTCAAAAGTCCAACTACTTTCCGACCGTCCCTCGTACATATGTTATTTAAGAAAGTTTGCTAATTAAGTTTAACTCGCAACTTTTTCCTTACATTCATTTTGCATACCAAAGTTTTGGTTTGCAACTACATGTATAAATATTACTTATGTCATTTGACATAGCACTGGCCATTATGAAAGACATGTCCGTATTTTGAAAGCATCCTAACACACATCAAAGAGATGTACACATGTATAAACAGAATGCAAGAAACTATTACAGAGATATCTGTTGGAAAATGCTCCGGTGTGAAATTTATTATTATGATAAAACCTAAAGCTGCGCCATGTCAAAAGAAATCTTATTCATTTCAGCGGGTTTTCTAACTATCAATCAGATTCCTGCATATAAACCTGTACCAAGGGGATATATAGAAGCCAGGATCTGGAGATAGGGTCATTGAACATCACATTTGAGACCAGATAAGCCTCTACAAAAGTCTAATAAAGATCTAGTCCTTTGTCTCTAATAGCTCTTTTGTTACCTACAACTCTCTCAGATTGTACTCAGTACAGGTAAAGACTAATCTGACCCTGGTTTCTCGAAAAAACTTTAATACATACTAATGAGTACATGCTCAACTTCAATGGAATACTCCCCAACGTTGTAGGGTAGGCCTATTCGGTTGAAGTTCACATAGATTTCGTATGATTTGAGTGCTCAGATTTGAGTCTGAAAATGTACTTAAGTTTTTTCGAGAAACCGGGGCCTGGACCATCATGTGCCTAAATTGTGGTAATGGCCCCTTTCCATATCCATACCATACATTAAAGATTTTGAAACTATGTATTGTAGAATTCCATAGTTAGCTTTAGAAAATTGCATAACTCCATGGATCCTTGATTCTACAAAATTTTAATATTCAAAGATGCATAATTGGCACTCGGCATGTGATGTCAGTGTCGGTGGTCTTAGAGATGAGCTCAACAAAATAGCCTATGCTCCATGTATTTGTTTGATTGTTGGGTTTGTTAAATAGGAATTAGCACACTTTAAATTAAAAGCTTTGTTTGTCGTTTCCATATACAAGTAACACTTGGAGTTTCATTTGGCAGATGCTGCATCCTATATGCTGTGTCATTTGCCATTAATGGCATAAGCAGGTATACACTCTGATTTTATAGAGACAACCAGTCTTTTGGTAATTTGAGCATGTAACTCTTATTAAAGAAAATGTATGATATGTATATGTATAAGTTTCTTTAAACACAAATATAGTAAGTCTAACGATCGAGGAAAACTCTATAGTCATTGACTGTACATTCTGTCGTAAGATTATTCTAGACTGTTTTTTTTTTCAAATAAACATTCTTAGGAACACACATTGACAAGTAAATGTTAATCACAATCAGAATCATTGATGTATCGCATTATACCCGTCTAGATGACATGCTAATGCTATGTACATGAAAATACGAATAAAATGGCGGCCATCTTGGATTTTACTAAAGCAGTATCCCCATAAATTATACAAAATGATTGAATCAATTTTAAAAATAAATGGTTTACACATTTGTTCTATTTTCAAGGAATATTTTCATTAAATAGACATAATTTAGCTGAAATTATCCCGAAAATGGACAAAAAACACACCAATGGCGGCCATCTTGGAAAATGGCCGCCATTTTGATTTTTTTCGATGGCCAACGGGTTTTTTGTAAACAGTTACCATTTGCTGACATCTATGCAAAATTTCATGCTTGTTTCACCAAATGCACAATTTGAGTGAAAAATCGACTTTATCGGCCCAGCTATAATATTCACTACTTGACTTCTTTTGAATAATGTAAACCAGAATTAGCTATTTGTGGTCAAAAGTATTTTAGGATTTTGAAATAAAATATCTTTCTCGAACTTGTTTATAGCTTGCAAATCATTAGGAAGCTACCTCATAGAATTCTCTCATTATAAAAATCAATCCTTTCCGTTTTGTTTTTGATTGGAACTAAATACTCCAAAGCAGTACTAAGTTCCAGTTTGCCTCAGTTCTAGGAACCAAAAACACAGCTGCAGATACAAAGCCAAAAGTATATGCTATCATAGTTGATGGATCAGCTGGGATAAACACATAGCTGTTTCGTACCAAGAACATGCAGCCGAATGTGCGATTCCTTCAGTTAAACCTTCATGGGCATTTACTGGTTAACTGATTTGGTTTATCGATGTACACAGATACGTCAGCCTGAATGCTGGAAAAAGGTCAAAGCATAGTGAAGACATCAAATATTGACCGACAAAAGCATTCCACGTAAAGTATGGCTTATATTTTGTTGAGACAATGACAACAAGGCAGATTTCAAAGCCTTGTAGATTGAAGATTGTTCAGATGTGTCGGCAAGATATTATCTTTGTAAAAGGGGAAGAAAGGGTTATAGATAGCTAGTCTTGAGGGAATTGTGCCTAGTAATCATGAGCAAATACATGTTTGATAATCAAAGCCATCAGCACAGACGTCTTATGATAACCAGTGTATTTCAAAGAGTAAATGATATTGGTATTGAGAAGATTTCGATTAAATTATGTATGCTAAACGCCCCGACATAATAAGCACTGGGTGTGTTAGGGAAGAAAGAGAGGGTCTTTCATTCTTTTACTGGCTGTGATGTTTCAGCTTTACGGTTATTGGACAAGGGGCCTAGTTCTTTTCTTTTTGCCATGTCTGCCAGCAAAGCTATATGATGCATAATCCCCAACTAGCGAAGCTTTGGAAAGGTGTACTTTTTATCAAGCAGAATTCACCTGCGGCCAAATAACTATCCCCAAAATGGAAGTACTGAGCCTTCCTAAATAGGAATGGACGCAATGAAGAATCACATAGTATAATATTGTCTGGATTTGGATTAACTTCCGTCAATTGTTATGGGTACAAGAAGTCATGCAAAGATTGATGCTATAGGTTTAGCCTTCGCTGCCCTGGATTGTGCATATGTAAATGCTGACGCTTCAAGAAATCATAGTGGTGAGCTATGCAAGAGACCAAAGTTAGGTATTTATGCATCCAGGCTTACGAGCATACGTCCTACATCACATTATTTCTGACCAAAATGAAAGGAAATATAGAACTGGTTTTCTTTCTTTATTTCCTCCAAGATGAAGATCATATTAAGTATAACCTTTCTTATTGAGAAATGTTTCTCCATAACCATTACTAGAAATTAAAAGGGCCTTAGTTTAAAAGATTGCATTTTGAAGTCGAAAGTCTGTGTGAATTTTATTACAATTGTCTGGACAGAAACAATGTGTCTCCAGGTTTATAAATTCTTTTATTTTTTCCAAAAAGTATTGTTCAAAATATAAAAATAGTTACATGTATTTTATGCACAGAACATTTTTGAATTATGTTATATTGTGTTTAAAAACATAAATTTTGTTATAAAAAGCGGCACAATCATATCAGGATTTAATGTAAAAATGGTATTTTCCACCTGCCAATGGCTGCCATCTTGGAAAATGGTGGCCATCTTGTAATTTTTCTCATGTTTTCTCATGTTTGGAAACATTCATTTTGTTGTGAAAAGTACAAAAATCGGCCAATTATAATAGCTTTTACGGTAAAAGCGGTATCTTTCACACGCCAATGGCGGCCATCTTGAAAAAATGGCGGCCATCTAGACTTTTTGAGTGGATAAAGGGTTTCTATTTAACTACATGGTCTTATAAATGTTTGTGCCAAATTTGATGCTTGCATCATCAAGTGCATGATTTTTGCACTTATCTGCTTAGCTATTTGCCAATTTCGCATGTTTGAATGTAATTTACCTGTGACCTACTTCTGCACTGGAATTCGAAACAGACACTAAGCATGCATCCTAACATTGTTTGGAGTAGTCTAAAATATTTCTAGCATTGCTACCTTTAGTTACAAGAATGCTTTGGATTATTTGTTTGCAATAATAGAACCAAACCTTTTACTCAAGTTCAATCAAAATTTCGTTAAGTATCGTGCTTTATTTTGTTATTGACCTTTTATTTTGTTAATGACCTGGGCGTTTTTTTTAGCATAAATATGGTAAAATAGTGTTGGAAAATGACAATATAGGCTCTGGGTGAGCCTCTGTATATTCCTGATTCAATATATTTGATTTAGTTTACATTTCTTTCATTTTGTGTGGACGCAAATAATTCTGTTTTAATCTACAAGCCATTTTTTTCTCGATTTTTGCACTCGTTGACCTTTGACCTCACTGTGACCTTAAATCGAAAAATCACGCTGGGCATCCACCCCTATCTTGTTTGTAATAGTCTAAGGAACAATTCTAGCATGGATGCCGAGCATTAACAAAGAATGCCATCAGGAGTCATCGTAGGATTTATAGTCCATAGACTATAAAGAGAAATTGCTGGTTGCTATCATTTTGCTACTTTTCTCTCAACGTTTCCCAAATACTTGGGACAGCAAAATCATGTCCAAATAGGATTCAAGCTGTGCCTGAGAGATGCCTACAACAGGTTTAACCCTTTCCCAAACAAGACCTGGTTTTGACGTCCCTAATAGAAAGGCTTGGGAAAACATTGAGGCAAAAGAAGAGCAGCAGCAGCTTTGAAATTGGTGCAAATAATATTTTGTCGTTTGGGAAAGGGTTAAAGACAGAGAGGGATGGCAATAAAGCACTTCCAAGACATGATATTGTCAACATTTTTATTAAAATAATTCATATTTCATACAGTTTTCATCGCACACACAGACACTTGCACACTGACATTCGCACTTGTACAACATTGCACTATGACTGATAATTTACAAAACGAAAAAGGAAGAGTCCATATTCACCAACTCTTAACCCTTTCCCAAACGACAAAATTTTAGGGTGGTCCAATTAAAAAGCAGCTGCAGACGACAAATTATATGTAAATGAAGATTGCATTTGTGTACAAAATAGCTAAGAAAATATTGAGGCAAAAGGAGAAACTGCTGGTCATCAGCAGTTTCTTCTTTTGTCTCAATATTTTCCCAAGCCATTTCTATTGAAGACATCAAAACCAGGTCTTGTTTGGGAAAGGGTTAACCCATTACAAGACAGATTTTTTTAGACTTGTCCAAATTCAAAGGTGATGCAGACGACTATATCAAATGCATGGAATTTCACTTTTTTGGTGTTTTTGCATTGAAAACAACGTGGGAAATGAAGAAATTGACTGTACCAAGCATTTAATTTCTTCATTTTCCACATTTTCCACATTGTTTTCCAAGGCCTTTCATTTGTAGGGCGTACAAAGGTTTCACTGTTCCGGAATAGGTTAATCTAATTTCTGTCTCTAAATTACATAACTAGCAATCTGATTGGATGGGACATTATGTCTTGGCCAATCAGACTGAAATTGATTGTGTTGTAATTGTAGTTTCATTGGAAATTGGACCGCTTGGTGAATATGATCGCCTAAGATGTAAAAGCACTATTATATTTACTAGCCTTTTCCCAAACTATGCCTGATTTTGACAGCAAATTCAGAAAACATTGAATGAAAAGAAGAAAATGCAGATAATGAGCATTATCTCCTTTTCCCTCAATATTTCCTGTTATACAAACACCTATAAATTTGATCTGCAAATTATGCCAGTCTTTGAAACTTTGTAATGTGGAAAAGGATTAAGTGATTGTTACCATTTTGAGTGCACTCAGAATTGTATCTCTGATTACATGTAAGTTCTAATACAAAATGTAAATGGAATACCAGTAATGGTTGATAATAATAGCACAGTGTATATTCAAGTGACTCAGAATTCCCGAAAATTTTCAATATCTTTTTTAACTCTTTCCCAAACAAGACCTGGTTTTGACGTCCCTAATTGAATAGGCTTGGGAAAACATTGAGACAAAAGAAGAAACTGCTGATAACCAGCAGTTTCTCCTTTTGCCTCAATATTTTCTGTGTTATTTTGTACAGAAATCATGTCTTTAATTTCATCCATTTTGTTGTCCACATCGCCTTCCAAATTGGACCACCCTAATATTTTGTCATTTGGGAAAGGGTTAATACTTGACAAATTTGAATTCGGATTGAAGCAGAGAAGGTGGGAAAATGCCAGGAATAAGCTGGACGTGTTGGATTTTTGAAAAACCAATTGATAAATGAGTTATTGAAGATAAACCAAAATTTTGGTTTATCTTCAATAACTTTTTTATCAGTTGATTTTCAAAAATCAACTACGTCCATCTAATGCGTGATGTCTGTCCACATTCTCTGCTTAAAACCGAATTAATATTGGTCGCATATTAACAAATTTATTAAAGAATTTCTGAAAATATTGTATCATGTGATTATCCACCGTGAATAGCGTAATGAAACTTCTTGAGCTCTGACACACTACAGCTCACATTTACATGCATTTAAAAACATGACTAGATAGAAATATTCATGAAAAGTTGTGTGCTGGGTCAGGTTGTGATTGAATCAAGTTCAAAGGTGTACAACAATTTATCAATTATATTGCGACAGCGTGTACGCCTATCCCTGATCAAGAAAAGTTTGGGAAGCAATGGATGAAAAGAAGAAAATGTTATTTGAAAAAGAAAATGTTATTTGGAAACATTTTCTCCTTTTGCCCTTTGCTTTCTATGTTCTGTAAGGATCGTGTATAATACAATTGCTTTGAATTTCAACATGTTTAAAATGTTCTGATATAAGTTTCAAGTACAAAATGTACTGGTCTGCAGTTGATATTGTGTAAGTCCTTAACAAAATCTAAAACGAAAAGGAACCAAAAAGCACCATCAATATATACAAAACATTGCGAGAAAAAAAGCAAGAAAAAAGACTTATATAAAGCAACATATAAATACTATTTACATCATTTCATCATCAACATTATATACATACACGAAATTGGTGAAAATACACAAAAAAGGTTAGTGCGATACTATTGTAAGTGCATTATATAAGTTGAGATTTGGAAAAGGGACCAATATGACATTTGAGATCAACACAGATCCAGATCAGCCTGCATATGCATGCAGTCTGATCAAGATCCATGTTGTTCTCATAAAGCTCCTGTTCAGAATCTAAGAGGGCAGAGCAACGCGTCCCCTTGCAAGACTTCCCGTTAAGGCGCCGGCTGATCTTTTTTTCTCTGATGTAATACAGGCCATTTTCTGTACTCAAATATACATTATGCATTTACAATAGTTTGCCCCAACCCACAATTAACATGTCTTATTCAATGAAATAACAATACATAACTCTAGGAATTAATGCAAGAATGCTGTAACTGCTAATTAGCACATGAAATTAGTACATACATCATTTTTGCACTGAATCCTTGATTTGTCTAAATGGAATGAACAATATTATGCTACAGGTACTTGACCTAGAATCAATGACCTTCAACAAATATCAAAGTCATATTTAACCCTTTCCCAAACAACAAATTTAAAGTGGTTGTAGACGACAAAACAAATCATATCAAAAGGACAATATATGCATGTTATAGCCCAGAAAATATTGAGGCAAAAGGAGAAAGTGCTGGTAACCAGCACTTTCTTCTTTTGCCTCAAGGTTTTCCAAAGCCATTTCCAATTGGGATGTCAAAACTCAGTCTCGTTTGGGAAAGGGTTAATGACCTTGAACAAATATCAAGGTCATATTTGGGCCTATAATACATTTTGTACCAAAACTTCTCAAAGCTAGCATTCCCACTTATAAAATCTTTAATCCTCTACCAGATTCCAAAATTTTAGATCTGATCTCTAGCTATATTAGAAAGCTCCCATCATTTACCAATCAAAATTAATGACCCATATCAAAGTTTGGCAAATTTCACAGGAAAGATGTAGCATCCCCCAGATTAAAATTTGATGTTCAACTTTTTACCAGATGATAAAATTTGAAAAAGATTAAACATTATGATGAGTTTATGAGCTTACCAATCAAAAGTTATGTTTGCCAAAAACTAAAAGATAAACACTGAAAACAAAATATGCATAAGAAGCAAAATCTTCGCAAGCCAACGATTCTATCTCCACTTTGTTTGTAAGGAACAAACAAGGTGTATAATCACATGACTCAGAATTTCCGATAATCTTCAATATCTTTTTTAATACTTGACCAATTTAAATTCGATTTGAAGCAAAGAATGTGGACAGACGTCACGCATTAGATCGACATGTTGGATTTTTGAAAAATCAACTGATAAAAAAGTTATTGCAGATAAACCAAAATTTTGGTTTATCTTCAATAACTTTTTTATCAGTTGATTTCTCAAAAATACAACACATCCAGCTTATTTCTGGCATTTTCCCACATTCTCTGCTTCAAACCGAATTCAAATTGGTCAAGTATTAAAAAAGATATTGAAGATTATCGGAAATTCTGAGTCATGTAATTATACATCGTGTTTGTTCCTTACAAACAAAGTGGAGGTAGAATCATTGGCTTGCAAAGATGAAGAATACTTCGAAATTATACTCTCTTTTTTTTCGCTAAAAAAGTGTAAGTATTGCAAATTTAAGATAAACAAGGCCTCCTTGTATTTCCAAGAGAAAATATAGGTCTATGTGTAGGTAATTATCAGTTTTTGTGGAATTTTCTCAAAATAGAAACCGAGAAATCTTGTTAAATTGATGCAACAAACAGCAGTTTCCTGTCAAAGTGCAATTCTGGCTAAATCTTGGAAAATACCTATACAGTTATGGCGACTAGAAAAGTTTTTTACATGTATTAATTTTGTAAAGCACAACTCTGTGTCTTCATTTATAATTATGTTCCAAAAGTATATGACAAAATTTAGTGCAGATTGAATTGTCATGTCTTAGAAAACAATGTGTTTAAATCTGCTGTTGTTCATTCTGCTAAGACATACAGAAATTGAAATCAACTCAAAGAATTCACAAGTCACTTGAAGCGTCTAGCACAATGTTGATCATGAAGAAACTTTGGAATAGCCATTTGCCAACTCTCTTAGTTACACACTGACTGCGAAAGGCATTTAATTTAGACCAATTAGTATGGTAAAAAGGGCAGAGAAAAGTTCCGCAAAAAAGTTCCACAGACCCTAAACTAAAGCACTGTAACTAGTAATTAGTGTGTTGTATATTTTTGCAGGGTTTACCTTCACATTTCTCAGAAATCTTTCTGTAGTCATTCAGGTCTGAACAGACCATGTTTATTTATACTGCAGTTTTTTACCTGGCTTATTTTCAACAGGATTTTCTTGTTGTCTACAGTCCTTAACTCTTGAGCAGATAAAATAGGCTAAAACATCGCTGAATCATGGGAGGAAGACGGGAAATATTTGACGAAACCCTATCGAAAGAATAAAATACTGTGTTCCGTAGATGAAAATGCTTAGTCACCGAAATAATCTATAGGAGGAGTCTATCAGAACTCACTGGTGGTGAACTAAAACAATTTTCACTACAAGGTATAGATATTTTGCGTTTAAATGTGAGTTTGCAGACTTTTTTTCTAATGACAATGAACTTGTTCTAAAAACAGACAGGTTTACCGTTTTGTATTGACAAACTGTCAGTGTTGTTATAAAATTCCGAATCTACGGCTTAGATACAAAGCCGTAGTTACGATATTTCATAATGACGCCGACAGAATACATTGATCCCGAAAAAACGTCCTTCTCTTTGGCCAAGTTTACCACCAGTGGAACTTAGTTCCTAATAAAGCATATTATAAGTTTCTAATAATTATTCTGAAAAAAAAATCTGTTTCACCAGAAGCAGAGAAGTTATTATCTTAGTCAGACTGTGCCGATCAGGGCATTACTTTTTTCTCTTGCATATTCATGCATTGGTAAATGGCAAATATTCAAAAACAGTTTGCACGATTTCGTCTTAGCTCTCATGACTTGGAGATAGAAAAAGGCAGGTATCATGGCGTAGAACGACAAAATAGGCTTTGTAAATCATGTAATAGCAAATCTCCCGAAACAGAATTCCATTTTCTTCTCTGTTGTCCTAAACGCTCTGATCAACGTAAAAAATATTCCCTCAGTCAATCATGGCCAACTATAAATAAGTTTAATGTTATAATGAGTACGCATAATGAACGAAAACTAGTACAACTTATGAAATTTATACACAGCGCGATGAAAAACAGAACAGTTATTACGACATAAAAACCAATTTAGATATTTCTTCTACCAAATAAATCTACAAAAGAAACTATTACTACTTTAAATTTTCTGGGAACTCGATATCCACGTAAGAAATCTTTTTGACTAATATTGAATGTATTGTATTGTCACACTGTATATGTATATATGTTTTGTCATATTTATGTATTTGTTATGGCCAAAGGCAATTAACTTTGCCGAATTTTGCCAATAAATAAAGTTCAAAGTTCAAAGGTAATTTAGATCTTTTTAACATGACACAGCATATTTTCTGTAACATTACTTGCATGTTCTCACCAAATCTGCTACAAAAGTTTGTATGTAGAGAAATCTTTCAACAAGTCTACAAGTAACAAGCATTTCACATACATCAAGATAAAGCAGTAGGCTATACCTCATTGTCGAAAACATGCAGTAACCTTTCTGCAGTGTTCAGAAATTGTTCTTTTTTTCCTTTCCTATTCAAAATACTTGCAAGTTGGAAATTTAGCTATCTTAGAAAAGCTTCAATTTGCCAAATTTTGCAAATGGTAGTCTTTAAAGACAGCTCCATTTACTGTTTTAACAATAGGTTTTTAACCCTCTCCCAAACAAGACCTGGTTTTGACGTCACTAAAAGAAAAGGCTTGGTAAAACATCGAAACAAAAGAAGAAACTGCTGATAACCAGCAGTTTCTCCTTTGTCTCAATATTTTCTATGCCATATTTTACACAAATTCTGTTTAATTACGTCTATTTTGTCATTTGTGGGAGTTTTTGAAGTGGATCACCCTAAAATTTTGCCGTTTGGGAGAGGGTTAACAATAGGTTTTTAAAGTTCTTGGCATCATTTTGTTCCAAGACAAGTATTCCACATATATCAAGATAGTGCTATACCTCATTACAGCAAAACATGCAGCAGTCTAACCTTTTTGGAGTGTTTGGAAATTGTTCTTTCACCTTTTCTATAACAGTATGTTGGCAATTTTGCCTAAAAGCTTTTTTAAAAGACTTGAAGTTGCCATTAACAATTGGTAGCCTTACAAAGACATATTTACTGACTCTTCCATAATACAATGCACAGTATCTTGTTTCATTAAAATTGTTAAAACCTAGGTTAATTTAGCAAGTGTTATCCCTAACAAGTATTTCACATACATCTAGATAGCAATGTATCTCATTATAGGAAAACATGCAGTCTAACCTTTTTCAAGTGTTGCAAAAAATGCACACTTTAACCCTTTCCCAAACAACAAAATTTTGGGGTGGTTTAATTCAAAAGCTGCTGCAAATGACAAAATGCATATTGATAAAGAGAGAATTTGTGTATGAACTAGCACAGAAAATATTGAGACAAAAGGAGAAACTGCTGGTTATCAGCAGTTTCTTCTTTTGCCTCAATGTTTTCCTAAGCCTTTTCTATCAAGGACATCAAAACCAGGTCATGTTTGGGAAAGGGTTAACCTTCCTGCAATTACCCAAGCTTTGGAACTTTTGAAATAGAGCTGTCTTATTTAGTTATCTAGTATAAAAGATAAATTGGGTGACTAGGCAGATATTGAATTGAATAGCTGTTGTTGTCTAAATCAATTAATTACAGTTCTAAGTGCCTTAAAATGCTTAGGGGCTTACAAAAGTATGAAATAGTATGTCAGCTTAAACAATTTAACATCAGAGCCGCGTCCTTATGAGCGAGATTTTTTAAGATTTCTTAAGATGTTTTGGATTAAGCGTTTTTAAGACTGAGACTTTGACCGAGCTGTTCCAAATGCTCCATATTTATACAAAATTAATGAAGTCATCATGACATCATTTGTATAAAGTATGGAGCATTCGGAACACCGCGGTTTATGAATTATGTGGCGTTCGGAACATCTCTGTCAAGCCTCTTCTATATTGTTTCTATAGAGTTGACCGACGGATTCCCCATGAAGTACAGGTTAATGGCGCCTCCCATTGAGGGTCTTAAAAATCTTGCTCTAAAGAGCGCTTTATCCTAAAATATCTTAAGAAATCTCAAGATATCTCAAGAAATCCCACTCTAAAGAACACAATCTGGTAAAGGGTTAAGAAAAAAGTGGATGCTATAACTAAAAGATCTAGCTTTTGAAGTTTTCAAATTACATTAAAATTTTGTAGTATGTTTGCTGATAAGCATCTATTGGGTCTTAACTATTTACACATTTGATAGGTTGTTGCAAAACTATATAGTAAACACCAGTGTTCTTCCCAGCCCAATAAGCTGTATCGACCCCACTACAGCTTCATGAAAATTAGTGTAATGCCACTTCAGCTTCAAAAGTACCCCTTCAGCTTAATTCCTTTAAAAAGGTCACCAAATAAGGAGATTTTTAGGCATGTCAAAAAGTGGTAAATAATGTATTCTTATTAAATAAAATGTAATAATTCTGTATAAAAACATAATGGGAAAAGAAGAAATTGCTCAAATTGAGCAATTTCTTCTTTTCCCATTATGGTTTTATTCACAATCATTTGCATGAACACAATGCATTTCAAGGTTTACCAATACTTAAAATTTGCCACTACGGCTTCAATTTATTCCGCGGAGAACCCTGAACACATTATAAAATGCACATACAATGTTTTTGCAAAACCCTTCTTTTGGATTTCAAATGATCATTTGCACGAAGCATTAAAGAAAAATACTAAATGTTAGAAGCTTTTTTGGTTAAACTTTCTTGAAACTTTGTGATCAAGCGTTTTAAATCTTACACAATTTTTCATTCTGCCAAGCATTTACCAAACAGAAAGCTTTATTTGGCATGACATTAAGAATTCATACAAAACTTTTTCTATCCAATGACTAATCCAAGGGAAGAAACTCTGCCATCATCATTTATCAACAAACATACAAAAGTTATTTCCCTTGTATACACCCTGTATGGCCACTATGTAACAAAGATTACACACAATACTGACTGTTTTTCTTCAGGAATTACACACTATGTATGCATTACACATATGTGATTCTATGTCATATTCATATACACATATCATATGTATAAAAACGTAAATATTTCTTGTAATATTAGAATAAATGGCATTAAATTGTCCACGCAGTTTTACAACAATTCCAGAAAATATCTTACATTTAAAAACTTTATCAAAAAACTTTGGAAAACAAGAGAGAAAAATTGTTTGCTTTCCACATTTTCTAAAAAATCAAATTCTAAGCCTGAAAGTTAACCATTAATTTTTTTTGAAATCTGGAATTGTCTAAAATTCTGTTGACATGATACATGCAGGTTTTAGCACTTTTTTTTCGACTTCATTGAATGCATAATTTGTGTACACAAACACATTACATATTCATTCTTTCTCATATCACAAATTAACGATTGCACATGAAAAAGGAAATTCGATCCCTGTGTTGAATGAACAGAATAATAAATCCCTAAAATGAACAGCATTTTAGATCTACTATCTCAACCTTTCTATGTTGTCATCCTGTCAATCCCAAGTTTTTTGGATTATTTCCTCACATATCTGTGAATTCTGTATTTGAAAATAATTCCACTGTCACACTTTTTCACCGTTCTTTCGCATCATTTTAGGAATTTTATCCACAAAAATCCTTGTAAACAGGATCTGGGTCGATCACGACACAAAATAAGACTTCCTCAATAGGTTTTCCTAGGAACACATAAAATCCTTTGACTTGGAAGTTCTTATTCAAACTTTGGAATATAAATATCTATGGCAACAATTTGTGTCATCTATAACTTGACAACAGAATATTTATCATTCACACAAAATTCACGAACAACAAAAGTTTCTATAACAATAATTAAGTTAAAAGTTTTTACAACCTTTATGCCTTTGAGATTTATCCACTCATTTCAAAATCATTCTGCCCAGTTTGTGAGATTATGATTATGCTTCACATTTCCTCACTAGTTTTGTCAATGAACACCATTCCTTACAAAATATGTTTTAAAACTTTTTTCTTAATACGAAGCATTCATATTTTTCATCCTCCACTTATGGAAATGCGCTGGTTTAAGCCTAACCAATAAAAGGTCAACTGACTTGGGTCTATCGAGTTTAACTTTGGTACCATTGAAATCACAACAAATACTGGCATCACAATATGCATCCAGTGATGTCCCAAATGTTCCCGTTTTGCCTTTGTCACAGCCTTTAACCATTTCATAAATAACACTGATCCCCTTTTCCATTTTCAACTTAATGTCAACAATTCATTTAACAGTTTTGATGACTTAATGCGCAAAACTATTGTTAAGTACATATGACTTACAAAAAGTTTACACTAAGTCGTCTTAAAATGGCCACTAACATATGGGTAATTTCAATTGGCTAATTTTTTCGTCTTTTGGATTATAACCCATATTTTTCCGTAACAAAAACATATGAATGTCTTTAAATGTTGGTCGTTCACAGTCCGATCTGTTCCAACATTCAACCATCATGTCGTAAATTTCCCGCGGACAGACGACGGGCTGAGGCAGAATGATTTGTTGGTTATCGCTACGATAATAATGTCCCGCGTTTGCGATCACTTGATCGTCATTAAGGTTGTTGTAAGGTTGTTCTCGCGCGAACGTAAGAATCTCCCACAGAGTCACACCAAACGACCAGACGTCAGACTTAGTGGTAAACTTGCCCTGAAAGTAGAAAGATTTTAAATGAGGAGAATGGAATTTCAAGATATTTTGTGAAATACTAATGACAATTATGAGGTTTTGTATTACATTTGTGCAGAAAAAAAATGGTAAAACATTCATTTCAGCATTCAAATTTTAAATTTCACATCAAAAACTTATCAATCAATCAGATGAAATGGTATGTTCACTTTTTATCCCTTTCAGACATAATTGTGCCTAAGATTCACAGTAAAATTGGTTGAAATCTAATCTGATCTTTTTTTAATCAAAAAGTAGGTTTTTCATTGAGTATCACAAACCATGCACAGATCACTTGTTCGATTGTTTCTAAACTTATCTTATTTGAATTTAAATGCCATAGTTAGCAATTATTTGCTACAGGTTGGAAATTTTATCATAATTGAATGGGTTAATCAATTTGACTCTCACCAAAAGCACAGATTCCCATGCCATCCATCTAATTGGCAACACAGCTCGTCCTTCAATTCTATAATAATCTCCACTATAGAGGTTTCGACTCATTCCAAAGTCGGATATTTTGATGGTAAAGTTTGTTCCGACTAGACAGTTCCGTGTTGCTAGGTCTCGATGTACCATGTTGAGGGACTCTAAATACTTCATACCCGACGCGATCTGTGATGCCATGTAGATTAAACAACCATAGCTGGAAAAAGAGAAACAACAAATATATAATTGCATGTACAATGAAGTCAAAAAGACTCAGTGATGCCTTGCAGATTAAACAACCATAGATTGAAAAGGAAAAATTACCAAATGATTTCCTTAATTCATACAAAGTAATGTAAATATAAAAGGCATTTTCAGTAATGGGCTTATAAACCCTCTATTTTCTAGCAAATATTTTCAACAAAAAAAAGAAGTCATTAGAACAAGGGAGACAACTCTGGGATGCACCTCAGAAAGAAATACACAAAGGTTATTTCCCTTGAATTTCAAAAATTCTATCCATGACTACTAGTTTAACATTTAGTTGTAAAAAGATTAACTTCTCTCTAATATTATACTCAAATTTTCTGTCGCTTTTGCAAGACCCCCAGACAGAAATTAGCTAGCACTCATCTGATATTGTGATAATCTGACATACCTCAATATTTTAGCATTGATGGCCTGTGCAGAAGGTGTTTCAAGGACATGATCCAGCAAGAATTGGTTGAGGTCTCCATATTTCATATAGATGCTTTTCAACGAAAACCTTGTAACTGCAGCTTGTTTTAAGCTGCTGTTACGAGGTTTTTGTTGAAAAGCCATGATATTCAACAACCATACAAACACATGGACACACAGACAGACTCTTACCTCAATATTTTAGCATTGATGGCCTGCGCAGAAGGTGTTTCGAGGACATGATCCAGCAAGAATTGGTTGAGGTCTCCATATTTCATATATTCTACGATCATACATAACGGCTCCTCCCCCATACAAACACCGAGTACACGAACAATGTTGGGATCCTTCAGTTGAGACATGATCTTCATTTCCTTCATAAAGTCTTTCCTGTTGAATATAAACAGATATTTCTAGATTAAATAGCCACAAAAACAGATTTCCCAAACAATGACTCTTTTTGACATTCCTTACAGAGGTTTTTAGAAAATCTCAAGGGAAAAGAAGAAAATGCTGATAATCAGCATTTTCTTCTTTTACCTCAAGATTTTCTAGGCTAAAATCCAAACATTTTCCAATATTTTTACCATTTGGTTTTTTTTGTCAAAAATATGTTTTCATAAGGACCATCTAAAATTTCATTATTTGATAAAGAGTTAAGGTCTCAACATTTCATTTATTCTACATTGAGAACACAAACAATATTGGGGTCCTTGAGTTGAGACATGATCTTCATTTCCTTCATGAAGTCTTTCCTGTGGAGGGGGGAAAAAGAGGTACAATTAACTTTTTGTTTCAACATTGCAAGTTTAACACTTTCCAAAACGACAAATTTTTAGGGTGATCCACTTCAAAAGCTGCCACAAATAACAAAACAGGTGTTACCAAAGATAGGATTTTTGTAAAATATGGCACAGAAAATATTGAGACAAAAGGAGAAACTGCTGGTTATCAGCAGTTTCTTCTTTTGTCTCAATGTTTTCCGAAGAATGTTCTATAAGGGACGTCAAAACCAGGTCTTGTTTGGGAAAGGGTTGTCACATACATAATTCCACGTCCAAATCATGGCCGTAGCACGTCTAAAACAGAGACCTGTGCAGTACATTTTTGGATGAAATATGGGCGCGATATGGACAAGGAAATGTATGTAACCAGGCCTTTACTTTCTATGATCAGTATATTGTGTTACATGATTGTGTGTAATAATACCAAATAATTTCAGCTAAAGAGGCTGACAGAACTCTTTATAATTCAATTCAGTTAGTTGATTACTAAAATCATTTACCAGACCAATTTTTTTTCACAAGACCGAAAATTTTCACAAATAACAAAATTAACATCTGATCTATATTAACATCTGATCTTGAAGCAAAATGAGAGTTTTCTCAAGTATTTTGCTGATTTTACATGGAATTTTAGACTATCTTCACAATCTAATTGTTCTCAGCCAGGCCTTTATTCAAGTGTTTGAAAACGCAGATTACATGTTGTAATTGAAACTCACATTTTGCAAAATTTTACCAAGTTCCAATCACTGCCTTAAAATATTTTACCGAACAATCGGTCCTGTGAACTACAAATCCATACCATCCTGAGTCAGTTTTTACAAGACATGTCGGTTGGTCTGACGAGGTTTGGAAAGACTGGTTTAACGCCTCTTTTATATGCTATGATCATATCACCATGGATGGAGCAAATATCCATGGGTTCCTGTTATGGTATCATAACAGTACTACCACAACATCCTGACCCAGCTTCCAGCTGCTTGCTCACATAAATTAGCGATTATCAAACCATCGGAGGGAGGTTAGTTTGTCAGAAAGGATGTTTGCCGTGGCTAGAGATAGAACCTGGGGCATTTTGAATGAGAGTCTGATGCGCTACAAATAATAAGTTGGTGATAAGCTAAATCTTTCTGTGATCATTTCCAAACATTGGAAGATTTCTTTAACCCTTTCCCAAATGGCAAAATTTTAGACTGGTCCAAATTCAAAGATGTTGCAGACGACAATTTCAAGTGAATGTTATTTCTTATTTTTTTGGCTTTTTTGTGAAGAAAACATTGTTGTAAATGAAGAAATTGCTTGTTACAAGCAATTTCTTTATTTTCCACCATGGTTTCAAAGCCATTATCTTGTAGGGAGTCAAAAAGAGTCACTTTGTCAAAATGGGTTAATAATATTAACCACAGATACCCACCTTGCCCTATCTTCAGCATTTTTCCTCAATATTTTCACAGCCACCAGTATTGGTCGAGCTACAGTTCTGTTTAACGTGAAATCATGATCCTCAACAAAGTTAGACAAGTTGTACGCCTCACATAGATGAACCTGAAATAAAGGCCAGATATTTTCTTACTAAGTAAAAACATTCAAGTTAGTAAAATATTACTATGAACTCATGGGTAAGGAAAAATCCATTTGAATAGGTCAGCAAGCTCTTGTAATCAGTAAAATATCTAACGGTAATCTCAAAGACAGAAAAACTATTCATTTGTCTGTAGAAACTTTCTCCTCGTTGGAAACTCCTTATTGGATTTCATCAATCAAAATATTTAGCTAAAATAATTATAATCCAACATTAGTATTTCCGCCAGGTTTGTCCACATTGATTAAACCTCTAAAAAATATCTTCATGATATAATTATCAACATACTCCACAAAAGTTTACTCAAATAAAACACTACATTTTGATGAACTGTAAAAGGCAATACAAGAATAACCCATTACTGCACAATGACGCCTTTTGACACCCTACAAGAAAATGGCTTTGGAAAACTTTGTGGAAAATGAAGAAATTGCTTGTGACAAGCAATTTCTTCATTTCCCACAATGTTTTCTACCTCAAAAGACCCAAAAATGTTAAGTTCCTTTTACTTGAAATTGTCTTCTGCATCATCTTTGAATTTGGAACAGTCCAAAATTTTGCCGTCTGGTAATGGAATATGACCTACCTCTCCAAACTGTCCTTCACCCAGTACCTCTATAAATCTCAAGTTTTCTCGTGGGAATTCATTAACCGTTATGTCCAAACTCAGTAGTAGTTCAGCATTGGGGACAGCATATACATTGTTACCACTCACACCCTGTAAGAACAATATGTATGGAAGATTCATATACATACAAGAATGAAATGATGAAGAATAGCTACAATAATGATTCTCTTCAGACATCCTTTGATTGGCTACAATGTTCGGAGCAGCTCTTAAAAGATACTATTCTTCAGTTGATAACCTGTGAACTAGGTCTAGAATACAAAGTTTTAGCAATTTCTGGTTAACCCTTTCCCAAACAAGACCGGGTTTTGACTTGGGAAAACATTGAGACAAAAGAAGAAACTGCTGATAACCAGCAGTTTCTCCTTTTGCCTCAATATTTTCTTGGCTATAACATAAACATTTTGGCCTTTTATGATCATTTACTTTGTCATCTGCAGCAGTTTTCAAATTAGACAGCCTTAGAATTCTGTTGTTTGGAAAAGGGTTAACACACAGTTTTTCCCACATCTGTTTATTTCTCATCCATTTGTAAAAGACTAGGACAAAAGCAAACCTACCTGCAGCAATCGAATATTTGATGCAATTGTATTTATTATACCAGCTGATGTATGGCATCATATGGTTGGGGTTCTCTTTAACCCTTTCCCAAACAAGACCTAATTTTGACGTCCTTGATAGAAGAGGCTTGGGAAAACATTGAAACAAAAGAAGAAACTGCTGATAACCAGCAGTTTCTCCTTTTGTCTCTATATCTACTATGCCATATTTACACAAATTTTCGCTTTAATAACTTCAATTTTGCCATTTGTGGCAGTTTTTGAAGTGGACCACCCTTAAATTTTGTTGTTCAGGAAAGGGTTAAGTTGTTGTGTCCATTTCTTGTAAAGTTATCTGCAAGACGGCACTCGCCAGAAAGGCTATACTAACCTGTAGTGTTGGAATATTTGGTGCTTGTGTGTTGATGATATCAGCCGCAGCATACAAGGCATCGTAGGTGGGTGGGGGTTTGACTTAGTTGTTACATGCTATTGTATGTTTTATTGTAAATTTGTTAAAGAGACAACACTAACCTGTAGTGTTGGAATATTTGGTGCTTGTGTATTTATGATATCAGCCGCAGCATACAATGCATCGTAGGTGGGTGGGGGTTTGACTTAGTTGTTACATGCTATTGTATGTCTTAATGTAAATTTGTTTAAGAGACAATACTAACCTGTAGAGTTGGAATATTTGGTGCTTGTGTATTTATGATATCAGCCGCAGCATACAAGGCATCGTAGGTGGGTGGGGGTTTATCTAGGTTGTTGTGTCCGTTCACAGTCCGTGTTTGTGGGAATGTGACCATCAACGCTGACTTTGTGACGTCTGGTACTGCGTAATCTTGTCCTTCTGTAAACAAACATACATATGAGCGCTGATCTGGAAAAACGTCCCTTATAGCATTTGAGACTTTCATGTTTCAAGGTCAACCTATGCCTAAGTACAGACTGATCAGGACCCATGAAACACTCTTATAATTGCTACAAGTCAAGGAAAATCTATTAGAGAAAAACATGGTTCTTGATCAGACTGCGTGCATACGCAGGCTTATCTAGAACCATGTTGGGCTCAAAAGCCTTAAAGGACCTTTTTCCAGATCCTGGCTCATATAGAATTGTAATATATAATGCTTAGATTCATCATTCTGCTTCAATGTTAGTACACTAATCAATGCATTCAGATATAGAATCTGTAATAGTCAATCATTTCAGAAAGATTATCTTATCTGGGTCTAAATTAGAAAGTGTTTCAACAATTGAGTCTTTGTCTGTTCCTATCTTAGTCTGATTATTTGTAAATTCTCTGACTCAAGCAAATTGCATCAGTGGCAAAGCTTTTTTTTTTTTCTCGTTCTTAGAAACTCCTTTAAACATGCACCAGTCAATTTTTCTTTTTCTTTCTTTCTTTTTTTGTCTGAATTTGAAAGTAAGCATGTTTTGAAAATCAGTTCTTCATCCTGGTGGATGGCATGCAACAATAATTAAATTAAACATTTTGAGTATAAGATAAAACATTGACATAAAATACAGTTATAAACATGTACAGTCGACACTCGTTGTGTCGAAGTCAGAGGGGCCGTTAAAATACCTCGACATATCCGGAGTTCGACTCATCCGATTTTGATTATTTTCGATGAAAACGAAATTTAATCATTCTTGAAGGGAATCATATGTGTCCATGATTGAAATATAGTAGGAAAAGGAAAGAAATTGCTTGATACGAGCAATTTCTATCCTTTTCCTACTAAATTTCAATGGCTGTATTTGTTTCGAAATTATTTTGATTAAACACTTTGATATCCATATGTTGAGGACGGGACATGACTTTCACTTCGACTTAAGCGGAATTTCGACTTATCCGATGTCGAGATAACGAGTGTCGACTGTATGTACTAATGTATTATGTCATGCTTTAAACTGTAATATATCAATATGAATGTTAAGCATCATGGCTTATAAAATTAAGGTAAGCAAAGATATATCATGCTGTTTGGTTATAGCATTGAGAATACATCTAAATGTGACTGAGAAAGTAACTATTCTATTATTGCAAAATGGATATCTATTACTTTTTAAAGATTTACAAAGTTATACATTAAGGCAACAAACTTTCAGTTCTTCAAATTTTTGTTTCAGTTCTAACCTATAATGCAAGATGGGACTTTTTGAGGCAAGGCAATATTTGCTCCCAATATAGTGGTAATCAATTAATGGCAAAATGGTCTGGTCTTGAAATGAAGACTAAATATTTCTGATGCAACCTTTGTTAGTAGAAAAATACAATTAATAAAGATACAAAATATATATGGGTAGATTACACTATATAGCTTTGATGATGGTGAACTCTGATATGAGGAGATAGATAATAATTGTGTTGATGCTTTTCCACTATTCTACATACTAGGAATTTGTAAGTGGACAATTTGAAATTTCAAAACCACTGCTGCAAGACAAAGTTATTCTAGTCTTTAAGATAATACTGTTGAACACAAACACAATCTGCTCTAATGTTACAAACATTCTTATTTGAATTTCATAGAGAAGGAGCCTATTCTTTGACATTGTGCGCAAAAAGGATAAGTTGTGGTTAGCTGCACAATTTCTGGCCTCAAAAGCATTTTCCCAAGTGTTTTTCATATTCTTTGGTCTTGGCATATTTTGCCTTCTACCATATTTGGTTATAAGTCAAACATTTAAGGTAATTACTGCAATCTATCTAATATACAAGCTTGTAAAAATCTGGATAAGAGCAAACAGAGTACATGCATATATTTTCATTTTAGACCAAAGATCTTTTTTTGCATTCAGAATATCATGTGGTATTTAGATAAATTTGAGGTTAGTTTTCCCCTCCCTGACTATCTACAAGTTTCTATAGCAAGCTCTTTCTGTTTTCACAAACTGGAGAGTATACTTCCTCCCATGATGCAAATGATCTACTCTGTATAATCTAGAAGCTTGTTCTGCATACTAAGCAAGCATCTGAGCAACTCAGATTATACCTGGCAAGGGGAATTCTGGGATATCCGCAAAATTTGGTGGAATGCTTCCACGATTGACAATTACGGAATCTTTCGGCTCGCTATACATGCCATTTATATTTTTATTTCGATCTGCAAATTCAAAATATTTGGATAAGTGCCTAGTCATTCAAAGATATTCAGAAGCATCAAATCTTTGTAAGAAAGGTATTTCCATTCTGTAATCAAGCTTTGTCTTCAGATAGAATACCCTTAATGTCTCCATTTTAAGATTCATAAAACATCAGGGTTTTTTTCCGAGCGTCGTCGTTACCTATCCGAACATGTTCGGGCTTGGTTGTAAACATTTGATGGTGGAAAGTTCCACCGCCGAATGTTTTCGACCGCGCCCGAATAATTCTGATGTCGCGTGAATCTCATTAATGGTAGGGTAGACTACCTTAATTCAATCATACCTCCTATACATTTTAAATGTTTCTGAAATATTATTGGCATCTTTCTCCTTAAGGCTTCCATTTACATTGATAACATTAGAATATTTTCCAACTTTAAGGAATCTTAAGGAAGTTCATACTGTACATAATCAATGTTCCTAGCTCACTGAATACAAAACATAACATGTATTTGCAACCAAACTTTTAGCCTTGACACCATGAATGACAATACATTTCATACAGACTGAACAAAGAGTACATGATATACATATAGCACTAATTCCTATAAACAGCTCTCAGAATATGATATTCAGCATAATATGATCATAAACTATCACAAGATTGTAATGAAGTTCAAACACAAATGCAAATAAATATTTTGTCAACAAATGCTTAAAATAGGACCACTGCAATGTAAAAATGCTAAAAACCATGATTATATAGTAAAGCAGAAAAGCAATAGGTCCCCCAAAAAGCCTTTAATGCCCCATTTAGTCAGCCATTTTCTACCACAACTCTTTAGCCCCCACCCTCCCCCTCCCCCACAAAGCCCAACAATCCAAACAATGTTGGACATACTTAACCCATTACCAAACGGCAAAATTTTATACTAGATCTAGTCCAAATTCAAAGAGTCTACAGACGACAATTTCAAATGAAAGGAGTTTTTAATTTTTAGGTCTTTTTGGATGGAAAACATTGTGGGAAATGAAGAAATTGCTTGTCACAAGCAATTTCTTCATTTTCCACGATGTTTTCCTTGGCCATTATTTTGTGTGGAGTCAAAAAGAGTAATTGTCTGGTAATGGGTCAATCTTGTCTATATCTGGCATTGGAAATGTTATAGAAAACCCCTTTTTGGTATTACGATTATTTATTTAAATTCCTGAAAATTTTCATCTGAAAGAGAGTGATAACATGTCTTGTGCTTTTTGCATTGGTGATAAGAAAATTCTACACGGTGGATTATCACATGATACAATATTTCAGAAAATCTTCAATAATTTTGTAAATACGGGACCTATTTGAATTCAGTTTGAAGCAGAGAATGTAGACAGACGTCACACACTAGACGGACATGGTTGATTTTTTAACAAGAGGACCATGATGGTCCTATATCGCTCACCTGAACCAAAATGATATAAGCAACACTTTTCTTCAATTCAAAAAATATTTATGACTTTTAGACTGAAAACGAACTTATGGTCAATAACATTGTGAAAATCGAACTCATCCAAGATTTCATCTTGCCCAACATTGTGCCCAAGATTTGTCTTGTTTGATAAATAATTGTAGATTCTGGAGTATAAACAAGGACGAAAACAGCCGAAAACAGCAATTTTGTCAAATTCAAGGGCACATTACTCTTGACTTCCTAGTCAGATCAGGCTGAAAATCAAACTCAACCGAGATCTTACGATATCCAACATTGTGTCCAAGATTTGTCTTGATTGGTCAATAATTGTAGATTCTAGAGTGTAAACAAGGTCTAAAGCAGCCGAAACTGGCAATTTGATCAAATTCAAGGGCACATAACTCTCCACTTTTTGTCAGATTGGACTGAAAATCAAACTTATCCAAGATCTTATGGTCTCAAACATTGTGTTCAAGTTTTGTCTTAATTGATAAATAATAGTAGATTATAGAGTGTAAACAATGTCAAAAACAGCCGAAATCGGCAATTTTATCAAATTCAAGGGCACAAAACTCTCATCTTTCTGGTCAGATCAGACTGAAAATCAAACTCATCTGAGATCTTATGGTCTCCAACCTTGTGTCCAAGATTTGTCTTGATTGGTCATAAATTGTAGATTCTAGAGTGTAAATAAGGTCGAAAACAGTCAAAAACAGCAATTTTGTCAAATTCAAGGGCTCATAACTCTCAACTTTCTGGTGATCAGATAAGACTGAAAATCAAACTCATTTCAGATCTTATGATCTCCAATATTGTGTCCAAGTTTTGGATTGATTGATCGATAATTGTAGATTCTAGAGTGTAAACATCGTCGAAAACAACCAAAAATGACAATTTTGTCAAATTCAAGGGCAAGTAACTCTCGACTTTCTGATCAGATCAGACTGAAAATTACACTCATCCGAGATCTCATAGTCCCAAACATTGTGTCAAAGTTTTGTCTTGATTGATGAATAATTGTAGATTCTAGAGTGTAAACAAGGTCAAAAACAGCCGAAAATGGCAATTTTGTCAAATTCAAGGGCACATAACTCTCGTCTTTCCAGTCAGATCAAACTGAAAATCGAACTCATCCGAGATCTTATGGTCTGCAATGTTATGTCCAAGATTTGTCTTGATTGATCAATAATTGTAGATGCTAGAGTGTAAACAATGTCAAAACTAAGTATTTTTCGCATTCAAGGGCAGATAACTCCTGCATTTCTAGTTTGATCTGACCCATAATCGAACTCATCCGAGATCTTATGGCCATACATGTTTTGACCAAGTTTGGTCAAGATTGGCTTATATTTGTAGATGCTAGAGTGTAAACACGAAATTGTGGACGGACGGACGGACGGACGGACAGACGGACAGACGGACAGACAGACGGACGACGGACAAAAAGTGATCACAATAGCTCACCTTGAGCACTTCGTGCTCAGGTGAGCTAACAAGAGGACCATGATGGTCCTATATCGCTCACCTGAACCAAAATGATATAAGCAACACTTTTCTTCAATTCAAAAAATATTTATGACTTTTAGACTGAAAACGAACTTATGGTCAATAACATTGTGAAAATCGAACTCATCCAAGATTTCATCTTGCCCAATATTGTGCCCAAGATTTGTCTTGTTTGATAAATAATTGTAGATTCTGGAGTATAAACAAGGACGAAAACAGCCGAAAACAGCAATTTTGTCAAATTCAAGGGCACATTACTCTTGACTTCCTAGTCAGATCAGGCTGAAAATCTAACTCAACCGAGATCTTATGATATCCAACATTGTGTCCAAGATTTGTCTTGATTGGTCAATAATTGTAGATTCTAGAGTGTAAACAAGGTCTAAAGCAGCCGAAAACGGCAATTTGATCAAATTCAAGGGCACATAACTCTCCACTTTTTGTCAGATTGGACTGAAAATCAAACTTATCCAAGATCTTATGGTCTCAAACATTGTGTTCAAGTTTTGTCTTAATTGATAAATAATAGTAGATTATAGAGTGTAAACAATGTCAAAAACAGCCGAAATCGGCAATTTTATCAAATTCAAGGGCACAAAACTCTTATCTTTCTGGTCAGATCAGACTGAAAATCAAACTCATCTGAGATCTTATGGTCTCCAACCTTGTGTCCAAGATTTGTCTTGATTGGTCATAAATTGTAGATTCTAGAGTGTAAATAAGGTCGAAAACAGTCAAAAACAGCAATTTTGTCAAATTCAAGGGCTCATAACTCTCAACTTTCTGGTGATCAGATAAGACTGAGAATCAAACTCATTTCAGATGTTATGATCTCCAATATTGTGTCCAAGTTTTGGATTGATTGATCAATAATTGTAGATTCTAGAGTGTAAACATCGTCGAAAACAGCCAAAAATGACAATTTTGTCAAATTCAAGGGCAAGTTACTCTCGACTTTCTGATCAGATCAGACTGAAAATTACACTCATCCGAGATCTCATAGTCCCAAACATTATGTCAAAGTTTTGTCTTGATTGATGAATAATTGTAGATTCTAGAGTGTAAACAAGGTCAAAAACAGCCGAAAATGGCAATTTTGTCAAATTCAAGGGCACATAACTCTCGTCTTTCCAGTCAGATCTGACTGAAAATCGAACTCATCCGAGATCTTATGGTCTGCAATGTTATGTCCAAGATTTGTCTTGATTGATCAATAATTGTAGATGCTAGAGTGTAAACAATGTCAAAACTAAGTATTTTTCGCATTCAAGGGCAGATAACTCCTGAATTTCTAATTCGATCTGACCCATAATCGAACTCATCCGAGATCTTATGGCCATACATGTTTTGACCAAGTTTGGTCAAGATTGGCCAACTTTTGTAGATGCTAGAGTGTAAACACGAAATTGTGGACGGACGGACGGACAGACAGACAGACGGACGGACAGACAGACGGACGACGGACAAAAAGTGACCACAATAGCTCACCTTGAGCACTTCGTGCTCAGGTGAGCTAAAAATCAACTGATAAAAAAGTTATTGAAGATAAACCAAAATTTTGGTTTATCTTCAATAACTTTTTTATCAGTTGATTTTTTAAAAATCCAACACGTCCAGCTTATTCCTGGCATTTTTCCACCTTCTCTGCTTCAAACCGAATTCAAATTGGTCAAGTTTAAAAAAGATATTGAAGATTATCGGAAATTCTGAGTCACGTGATTATACACCGTGTTCTATGTTGGTAAATATGTGGGTAAAATTCAAAGTATAATTTTGTTTATGACTCCCTTGAAATATTTTTTGAATTCCTCTGGACAATTCAAATGTCTGAATGTATTTAAAACAATCAAATCTCAAGATTGTTACATTGTTTTGAACAATTGGACTAGTGTCAAAAAGATGCACAGCCCTGACTTTACATCCTTATAAGATTCAGTAAAAGAATGAATGATTAATGTTAATTCTCCCTCCTAACCCAAACCCGCGGGCCCAGTAAAGCAGCGCAACAAAAACATAAAATCAAAATAATCACAAGACGTACCACTACAGCATTCTCGATCAGAATCCATATCATTGATAGGCACACCTTTATACATATTGCCGTTCATCATAATTTTCCCGTTCGCCGAGTTGCGGAACTCTGACATGTTCAGGTGGGTGTGTTGGTCTGGCATAGGCGCCTTCACATTACGACGGTTGTTGTTATTCTTCTGTATGCGGTGTCGGAAGATGATGAAGATGACGATGGCTATGAGGATTGTGATCAGTGCCGCCAGGGATCCTATCACAATGCCGATGATGTCTGTCCCTGGTGTCTTCTTGTCTGGAGCCTTTTCTGGTACTATCTCTGGCTCAGCTACAAATACAAATTTATTTTGATGCATGTTTAAGACTACTTTACTATCAGGCATTTCTATAAAGAACAAAATCACAGTAAAATATCTTGTTCAAGCAGATGTCATACATGTATATCTTTTCATGCTTTCATACATAATCTTTGTGTGATAATATGAGGTTATTTAACATGTCTTTGTACAATACTGAATTCTATTGGATGAATACTTTGCAGAACGAGGCTATATTTGGACGAGCCGATAGGCGAGTCTAAATACAGACTTGTTCTGCAAAGTATGAATCCAATAGAATTCGGTATTGTACAAAGACATGTTAAATGACCTCTTTATTTCACATCATTTTTTTCACACAAAACATGACAAAGATTAATTTTGTATAAAAATTAAGATCTAGACCTAATTACTTTAAAATAGAATTCCAACGTGAAATAAAAAAGGAAGAAAAACAACCTATAGGCCTATGTCATGAAAAAAATGTAGGCTACATGTACATTTCTAACACAGTGAAATATACATGGCATCTGGCATTAAATCTATATTTATCGGTTTATGTTTGTTTCAAAAGATTGAATAGACCGTCATATAATAGTGTGAAATGTACATGAACTTTGTCATATAAACTATCTATCATGTCATGCGTAAATCAACAATGAAAACATTGACAGAAAAGGAGAAATTGCTGATAAACGGCAAATCTCCTTTTCTCTTAGAACTTTTTTGTCAAGCCTTTTAATGGATATCAAATCCAGGTCTTGTTTGGGAAAGGGTTTTTTGAAATGAAAATAATCTCTTTCGAAATGTTTAAAATCATTTTCTCCTTTTGCCTTAATGTTTTGCCAAGAGTTTATTTTTTAATCACAGAATATTCAAGGATTTTATGCTAAAATTAGACTTGGTTTGCGGCTTTGTTTTGATATACCGTCGGTGTTGTTGCAATATCTCGTAATTACGGCTTTATCCAAGCCATAGTTACGACATTCTATAACAACACACACGATACTATTGTTTGTCCGAAATTACGTCACGGATAACTGGATAAAATCTATCCCTATTAAATTTAGCTTTTGCCTAGGACAGTGTTTTCAAAATAGCATGTTGAAACAATCATTCAACTCCAATGCACATCAACTCTACTAAGGGAGATTGTTCTTCGATGCAAATATCGATATTTGGTATCGCAGCCTCGATTTGGAAAAAAATCCATATTTGTACAGTTCAATTGAGTGCGATGCATATTTGGAGGGTTCAAATGAGTGCGATGCATATTTGGAGGGTTCAACCGATGCATCGTACAAATATCGATTTGGCCGCTTTGGAGTATCGAGAATCCCGTGCGTTCACGCAATTATCTCGTGCGTACAATACGGCTCTAGGTATTGTATACTCACGTGGTACGAATGGGACGATTTCATTGGTTTACTAATGTAGGGTGTGAAATAAATAGAACTTTCGAGTTCATTAATTTGTGTAAGATAGAGAAAGGTGAATTTTTAACCCTTTCCCAAACAGCAAAATTTTAGGGTCGTCCACTTCTAAAAGTACCACTAATGGCAAAATGGATGTTGATAATGATATGATTTGTGTAAAATATGGCACAGAAAACATTGAGACAAAAGGAGAAACTGCTGGTTATCAGCAGTTTCTTCTTTTGTTTCAATGTTTTCCCAATCCTTTTCTATTAGGGACGTCAAAACTAGGTCTTGTTTGGGAAAGGGTTAACTTGTGTAAGATACAGATAGGTGAATTTTTAAGAAACTCACTACCTAATCTAGACAAACAAGTATTGAACTTGCTCTAGTTTTAAATCTTGAAATCATAAACACATGAATTTGTCTACAAAGAAATGAGTTGGCAACATTTAATTCCACAAATATGCAATAAGCAAATAGAGGCATTAAAGACGTTCATCTCATGTTTTTCTCATGAATTCTATAAAAAGAATATACAATTTCATACATACATGCAGGTACATCCACATAATGGGGGTATTTTTGATGGTGTTTGTTGTTTGGAAATATCATCCCTGGTGGTTTAAGTGTGGGTGGTGGAACTTCCTCCGAGTAATTTCCTTTAGCAGGAACTGAAATTAGAACAAAATTTGTCATTTTTGATAGATTCATGATATGTGCTTCCTGAACTCATACTTCATTACTTTATTGTCAACCTCCTCACTACTGAAAATTCTTTTGTGATTATAAGGAAACAAAATTATTTGGAACAGACATTTCAGTTTCATCAATACCTTTTTGTATAAAATTCCCTCTATCTACAGAACAATTACTTCAAGTTTGTAAGTACATCTTGTGTAAAGTGAAAATTAATTTTATACAATTTAAAACATTTAATATGCCTTCCTTGACCATCTGCTCAAGCAAAATGTAAGCAATATGTAAGCAATCTAAGATAAATAGAAATTTTGATATCATGAGTCTTAATTGTTTATACTTTGTGAACAAATGATAAGCATTCATTGCATTTTTTGTTACCTGACTGAAACTCAACTAATCAGCATCCATTTAGCATCAAAGTACAGCTGAAGTCTCACATACATGTATTTCTCTACCTTATTGTTGAGATGAATCATGACCGGACGAGCATACTCCATTGCATAAGCATGGACAAAATCCTATGAGACTTGCAGATTCTAGCACAATTTATATCGGTCAGAAAATATTGTGGTAAAAGAAGAAAATGCTGGCTACCAGCATTTTCTTCTTTTACCACAATATTTTCTTCATCTTTGTCAATACGCTTAATGAAAAGCAGGAATAGATTGGGAAATGTTTAGAAGTCTGAATTATACATTTTTTCAATAAAGTTTTAAGATTAAGTAAGATTATTTACCAGATTGAAACTCGACTTCACTAATCAGCATCCATTTAGCATCAAAGTAAAGCTGCAGTCTCACATATTTCCCTACATTGTTGTTCAGATGTATCATAACGGGACGGGCATACTCCATCGCATCATCACGCACAAAATCGTACGAAACTGGTTGATTCTGGTACAGATTTCCACCCACGCTGAAGTACACTAACGCCTTCTTGAACACCCGGACGTCCTTCGAGTAGTAGTTGTTACAAGTGAGGATGACGGACGAGAATTTACGAACGCTGTCGAACTTGAAGGTGATCTGTAAGGGTCCATGGAAGTCCCCGGAGTCATTCTTCCATCCTACCCACTCATAACTGGAAGAATTAAGAACAAAATTTAGTCCATTTCGTAAAGAAATGTACTATGTATCATTTGTCTCAAAGACTTATCATCCATGTCATTGATATGTTGTCTACTAATGATGTACTCAGAGTGTGACAAAACAAGCAAAAGAAAGCAAGTGTAGCAGTAAAGTAACTCTTTGAAACATTCATTCATTTCTCACATTATTCTTTACTTCTAAAATGCAATTGTCCAGATATACTTGACTTATTGAAACACAAATACAACAGAGCTCCAGATAAGATGCGTATTTGCGTAAAATACGCATTGGATTGGTCTAAATACCCTTAAACTTTTATAAAGATGCGTACAGATACGCATTCAAAATAAGGAAAACACATTTGATAATTGTCAGTTTGCGTATCAAGATCAAAGAACGTCGGGAAAAACATACACTAGGAAATTCCAACGATTAACACAAAAATAGGTTACGAAAGTCAGCTTTCCGTTATCTATTTCGACTTTATCAGCCAATCAAAACCTGGAAATATTGGGGAATACCAATTACGTCACCAGTCGAGCGACAATCGGCTATTCCGTAGATCTATCGAATGATGTCGGTTGTTGAATTTCAATCAGTCGGTTATCTCCGTGAAAGCAACAGACCATTGCATCAATCCGTAAATCGGAAACGGCAACTCAAAGGAGTTTGTTTTCTTTTTTAATCGGCAAACGAGTAAATCCACTCCTGAGCAGATCGTAAAGGCAATTTTTGCCGATATTACTTCTGAAGTGATCCTACAGGCAAAGATAGCACACGATGGTAATCTTGTTCAGAAAATTACAACTCGATGACGATGGTCGAACCCGAAAATGAAAATGGGTCGTTCCGGTCGGGTGCTCCTGTTTATTTTAGTCCTTTCTCGAACAAGAAGGTAAATACGCTTTGTCTGAAAAAATTATCTAGAAATACGCATTGGAAAAAATCCTGGGGGGTAAATACTCCTTGCCTCAAAAAATTATCTGGAGCTCTGTACAATGTGCAATTAAAGCTTTTAGTTGTAAAGAAGCAGTTTTGAATTGCTTAAAAGAATGAATGCCAACTAACCCTTTTATTCCCAGATCCTGATGGTCCAGTCTAAAGTTTGATTCACCAAGTTCTCCATCTGTCAACTGACCAAGTCCGTCCATCAAGAAATGATCTTGCATTATTCCGTCATACATAAAGTCAAACAACTCCAACTCAGGGCCACGACGATCACCTTGTCTTACACTGTAGGATACCACTCCATCTGAAAATAATTGTGCGAAGAATTCAAATTAAGAATTCAAGATATCATGAATTTTTTCTTCATTGAAAGTTTACCTCATCTTTCATCAAATAGCTAGTGGTGCATCAATTCAAGGGAAGCAAACATGTATTGATTTCTCAGTAGGGCATTAGAAGAGTTACTTCCCTTGCATTAATAATCTTTTTAGGCCATGCTCATTCGCTGTTAAATTCATATTTCTACAAAGATTCAGAACTACATTTTGTGTCTGTCCATTAACCCTTTCCCAAACATTGCCTGTTGTTGACATGTCAGATAGAGAAGGCTTTGAAAATTATAAGAGAAAACAAGAAATTGCTGATGACCAACATTAATTTTCATTTATTTCCGTAAAAGTTTTCCAAACTAAATTCAAACTCGCTGCTGTACCAATTCAATTCATTGTCTGAAACAACTTCAATTTTTGGGTCAAAATTTATGTTGTTTGGGAAAGGGTTTAAGTTCATGATCTTAATGTGCTACCATACTGAATTAGTCCAAACCTCTGAAATAGTTCACATTTTAATATATCAACTCTAGGATTCAAAGTTATATTTATCTAGAAACAACAATTAAAAGTATCTTTTCAAATAGATTAGAAAATTTGTTTGAAAATATGCACCTGTAAAAACAATCCAAGAAATTAGACTTGGTAAAAAGTCTACAACCGGTTCCCATACAACGACACTTTTTGATACTCTTCAAGATTGTAAGGCTATGGAAAGCATTGTGGAAAATAAAGAAATTGCTTGTCACAAGCAATTTCTTCATTTTCCACAATGTTTTCTAACACGAAACAGAAAGATTTTTTAGAATTCAATCAATTTGAAATTCTCCTCAGCAACACTATTCAAATTTAAACAGCCCAAAGTTTTGTTGTTAGGTAATGGGTTGAAAAATACTCAATTTGCCAGACATCCAGTAAACATTAACATTGTAAGAAAATTAAGACTGCAGAATTATAAACAAACTATTTCAATGTTCTCTAAATTGTTTGTCTGTGAGGGTTTAAACACATTATGGGAGCATTAGGGTACATAAATTAGCATTAATCTTGTTTGTAATAGGGTCGTTATAGGGGTCTTGTATTCCTCAAGGAACAATTTAGGGGCTGTGCCAGGTCTTCTGCAATCCTCTAAAGAGAGAAAGACCACAATCAACTTGAACAAGAGGACCATGATGGTCCTATATCGCTCACCTGAACCAAAATGATATAAGCAACACTTTTCTTCAATTCAAAAAATATTTATGACTCTAAGACTGAAAACAAACTTATGGTCAATAACATTGTGAAAATCGAACTCATCCAAGATTTCATCGTGCCCAACATTGTGTCCAAGATTTGTCTTGTTTGATAAATAATTGTAGATTCTGGAGTATAAACAAGGTCGAAAAAAGCCGAAAACAGCAATTTTGTCAAATTCAAGGGCACTCTCAACTTTCTGGTCAGATCAGGCTGAAAATCAAACTCATCCGAGATCTTATGATATCCAACATTGTGTCCAAGATTTGTCTTGATTGGTCAATAATTGTAGATTCTAGAGTGTAAACAAGGTCTAAAGCAGCCGAAATCGGCAATTTGATCAAATTTAAGGGCACATAACTCTAATCTTTCTGGTCAGATCAGACTGAAAATCAAACTCATATGAGATCTTATAGTCTCCAACCTTGTGTCCAAGTTTTGGATTGATTGATCAATAATTGTAGATTCTAGAGTGTAAACATCGTCGAAAACAGCCAAAAATGACAATTTTGTCAAATTCAAGGGCAAGTAACTCTCGACTTTCTGATCAGATCAGACTGAAAATCATACTCATCCGGAACCTCATGGTCCCAAACATTGTGTCAAAGTTTTGTCTTGATTGATGAATAATTGTAGATTCTAGAGTGTAAACAAGGTCAAAAACAGCCGAAAATGGCAATTTTGTCAAATTCAAGGGCACATAACTCTCGTCTTTCTAGTCAGATCATACTGAAAATCAAACTCATCCGAGATCTTATGGTCTACAATGTTATGTCCAAGATTTGTCTTGATTGATCAATAATTGTAGATGCTAGAGTGTAAACAATGTCAAAACTAAGTATTTTTCGCATTCAAGGGCAGATAACTCCTGACTTTCTGGTTCGATCTGACCCATAATCGAACTCATCCGAGATCTTATGGCCATACATGTTTTGACCAAGTTTGGTCAAGATTGGCTTATATTTGTAGATGCTAGAGTGTAAACACGAAATTGTGGACGGACGGACGGACAGACGGACGACGTACAAAAAGTGACCACAATAGCTCACCTTGAGCACTTCGTGCTCAGGTGAGCTAAAAAGAAACAAGTTATCTTTGTCATCCTAGTCAAATATTACAGTATTCAATCATTGCTAGGCAGTGTAGACAAAGATCAGCCAAAACAGTTGTGCAATCTGATATTTGTCCATACTATTCTACTAGTCCATTCAACCATACACTATTTATGTTCTATAAACAATGTATTGCAAGTCTGTTGCCAAAAGCTGCTTTTTTGATATAGGATAGCCAAACAGGGAAGCACTTTCTACTGAAAGAACTGGGCAAGTAGCGAACATAGGTTACATGCAAAAGCAGCCAAAAGTCAATGATACTGTCTTGACTTTGATACTTTTATTTTTACACCAAATCAAATGGAAACTAAACAGATCACAGGCTGTAACAATTTCTACCATGTTCTTAACAAAAAGACCTTTCAAAACATCCCCATCTCAGAAAAAAAAATTAACATTTTTCGGACAGGTGGACAATTTATTCCTTGTTTCTGACAAAAAAGTCTCATGTGATAAGCAGAACATCAGATAACGGATGAAATTACCTTCTAACATCTTTAATTCAATTCCAAACCCTATGTTGTGGGTACTCATTTGAATCGTCTCATCGAGACGATTCAAATGAGTACCCACAATATAGGGTTTGGTGGTCAATAAGTGATATTTCAGCTTTTTTCAAAATGGATATCCCGCTTTTATCAGTTACTGTGTTAAAGTATGACATTATCCAAAGGCCTTTCCTGCTGCCATAACCACATTCCAGGAGTATTTTTTATGACAAAATGATTTTTATGACCTGGATAATTACCTGCCTTGTTTAAAATAACAGTTTTATGTGGCCCTGGATCATGTAATCTTTTATTGCTTGACATGCATAATCAAACCCTGACTAGAATTATTCTTGATGTTTTAGTTATCCTTCCAAATTTACTGGGCCTTGTGTCATGTAATCTTTTATTGCTTGACATGCATAATCAAAACCCTGACTAAGAATAATTCACAATTGTTTTAGTTATGCTTGTTGAGTATTTTATTCTTTTAATTAAAGACTTTTAAATCAAGATGTGTTTGTGAAATATGTATGCCCCCATGGTCAATGTTAATTTTTCTGTCAGCCAGATGGACGGAGAGACAGATGGACATACACACAGATACAAGTAAAACAATATTCCCCCAATCTTTTAAACTGGGGGGGGGCATAAAAACCCTAAGATTTTAGAAATCTCCCGATATACCATTCAAAGCATCACCAAAAACCTTAAACCAGCAGCTCAGAACATGCTGCAGTTACAAGATTTTTTATGAAAAGTGACATTACGCAGACTGAATTGTACCTTCAATTGGTAATCAAATGACCCCTTACCTTCCCACTTACACCCGTATATCTCTACCCGCATGCAGACAGTTCGTAACGTCTCACTGTACGGAATAAATCGTATCCGTCGTCCGATGATCGGCGGCGAGACTTCTCGCATCTCGGTCAGGTATGTGTTCTCATTGCCCTTAAAACGCTGAAAATAGAAACAGTAAATTGTTTTATTTTATTTCAAATGTAAAAACAATCTTGAATGCATGATCTTGCGCATGCGGGAAATTCAAACTAATGCAATTTTGGCAGAGTATATCTACATTACACAAACTGTGCATGATGTCCTTCCATGTCTAACTAGAAGACCTGAAGGTCTTGAATTGCTCCACAGGCCTGAGATTCTTTTAATATTTAATCCAAGTGCTGAAAAGATAGTGAAAACAAAGTCACAATTAGCATTTTTTTCAAATTGAAAGGTATATATAACTGAGGATTTATCTTCCTATCAAGCTAAGAATCACACTAATGCAAGATCTTAACTTTGTCTACATCATGTTTAGGTTTTGAAGTGCTTGTTCAATATTTGTAGATATAAAGAGAGTAAAAACAAAGTCGAAAATAGCAATTTTGTCAAATTCTATGGCACATAAAACAGGATCTAAGATTCAGACGATGCTGAAAATTATATCCATGCAAGATCTTTTGGCCGATAAGATTATGTGAAAGTTTCATATTGATTGGGAGATATTTATGGCTGTTTGAGTAAAACAAGAGGGCCAAGATGGCCCTGCATCGCTCACCTGAGAGGACTTTGAAACAAACAGCTTGCAAACTTCAAACTCGCATGACCCACTTTTTACATGACCTAGACATCATCAAGATAAACATTCAGAACAATTGTCACAATGATGAGTAAATACTTTGGTTCTTAGAGCAAAAAACAAGATTTGACCTTTTGACCTAGTTTTTGACCTAACATTAGCCACTTTCTACATGACCAATTTATCATCAAGATAAGCAATTCTGAATTATTTTCACAATGATAAATATATATTTTGATTTTTTGGGGCACAAACAAAATTTGACCTAGGTTTAGACCGCCCATGACCCACTTTATACATGCCCCAGATATTGTGAAAATAAACATTCTGAACAATTTTCACAATGATTATGATAAAGTAAATATTTTGGTTCTTAGAGCAAAAACAAAATTTGACCTAGTGACCTAGTTTTAGACCTCCCATGACCCACTTTTCACATCACCAAGATATCATCGGGATAAACATTCTGGGAATTTTCACAATGATAAAGTAAATATTTTTGGTTCTTGGAGCAAAATCAAAATTTGACCTAGTGACCTAGTTTTTGACCTCACATGGCCCCCTTTTAACATTGACCTGATACCATCAAGATAAATATTCTGAACAATTTTCACAACGATAATGTAAATATTTTGGTTCCTAGAGCAAAACAAGACTTGACCTAGTGACCTAATTTTAGACCTTGTATGACCCACTTTTCACATCACCAAGATATCATCAGGATAAACATTCTGAACAATTCTCACAATGATAAAGTAAATGTTTTGGTTCTTAGGGCAAAATCAAAATTTGACCTGGTGACTAGTTTTTAACCTTGAATGACCTGCTATTCATATCACCAAAATAAACATTCTGAATTTTCACAATGATTGAGTAAATATTTTGGTTCTTAGAGGGAAAAAAATTTGACCTAGTGACCTAGTTTCTGACCTCACATGACCCACTTTTAAAATGACCCAGATTTCATCAAGATAAACGTTCTGAACAATTATCACAATGATAAAGTAAATATTTTGGTTCTTAGAGCAAAAACAAAATTTGACCTAGTGACCTAGTTTCTGACCTCACATGACCCACTTTTAAAATGACCCAGATTTCATCAAGATAAACATTCTGAACAATTATCACAATGATAAAGTAAATATTTTGGTTCTTAGAGCAAAAACAAAATTTGACCTAGTGACCTAGTTTCTGACCTCACATGACCCACTTTTAAAATGACCTAAATTTTGTCAAGATAAACATTCTGAACAATTTTCACAATGATAAAGTAAATATTTTGGTTCTTAAAGCAAAATCAAAATTTGACCTAGTGACCTAGTTTTTAACCTCGAATGACCTGCTATTCATATCACCAAAATAAACATTCTGAATTTTCACAATGATTGAGTAAATATTTTGGTTCTTAGAGGGAAAACAAAATTTGACCTAGTGACTTAGTTTCTGACCTCACATGACCTACTTTTAAAATGACCCAGATTTCATCAAGATAAACATTCTGAACAATTTTCACAATGATAAAGTAAATATTTTGGTTCTTAGAGCAAAAACAAAATTTGACCTTGTGACCTAGTTTTTGACCTCACATGACCCACTTTTAAAATGACCTAAATTTTGTCAAGATAAACATTCTGAACAATTTTCACAATGATAAAGTAAATATTTAGGTTCTTAGAGCAAAATCAAAATTTGACCTAGTGACCTAGTTTTTAACCTCAAATGACCTGCTATTCATATCACAAAGATAAACATTCTGAATTGTCACAATGATTGAGTAAATGTTTTGGTTCTTAGAGGAAAAACAAAATTTGACTTAGTTTCTGACCTCACATGACCCACTTTTAAAATGACCCAGATTTCTCCATGATAAACATTCTGAACAATTATCACAATGATAAAGTAAATATTTTGGTTCTTAGAGCAAAAACAAAATTTGACCTAGTGACCTAGTTTCTGACCTCACATGACCTACTTTTAAAATTGACCTTAATTTTGTCAAGATAAACATTCTGAACAACTTTCACAATGATAAAGTAAATATTTTGGTTCTAAGAGCAAAAACAAAATTTGACCTAGTGACCTAGTTTTAGACCTCACATGACCCACTTTTCACATCACAAAGAAATCATCAAGATAAACATTTTGAACAATTTTCACAATGATAAATTAAATATTTTGGTTCTTAGAGCAAAATGAAAATTTGACCTAGTGACCTAGTTTTTAACCTCAAATGACCTGCTATTCATATCACCAAGATATTATCAAGATAAACATTCTGAATTTTCACAATGATTGAGTAAATATTTTGGTTCTTACAGGAAAAACAAGATTTGACCTAGTGACCTAATTTCTGACCTCACATGACCCACTTTTGAAATGACCCAGATTTTGTCAAGATAAACATTCTGAACAATTTTCACAATGTTTAAGTATATATTTCCGTTCTTAAAGCAAAACCAAGATTTGACCCAATGACCTAGTTTTTGACCTTACATGACCCACACTTTGTACATAACCTAGATATCAAGATAAGTATTTAGGATAGTTTTGACAAAGATTTGGGGCAAAATTGGCATCTCTAGAGCAAAAGGAAGGATTTGTAATATTTGACCTTGTGACATAGTTTTTGACCTTGCATGACCCTCCTTTGATCATGACACAGATATCATAACGATAAACATTTAGAACAGTTTTGACAAATTTTGGACCAAGAATAGGCACTTCCAGAGCAAAAGGGAGGATTTTACTAGATTTGACCTCATGACCTAGTTAATGACCTGGAATGACCCACTTCTTGACATAGCCTAGATATCATCAAGATAAACATTCAGGACAATTTTGACAAAGTTTGTGCCAAAATTGGCACTTATAGAGTAAAAATATGGATTTTACAATATTTGACCTAGTGACCTAGTTTTTGACCTGGCTTGACCTATTTTTTATCATGACCTAGATATTATCAAGACAAATATTCTGATCAATTTTCACAACGATTGAGCTATAAATGTGGCCCCTAGAGCAGAAAGAAGATTTGACCTAGTGACCTACTTTTTGACCCCATTATGGGCCCGATTGAAATTCTTTGAAGTATTTTGAAAAAGCATGACCCATAGATCATATGTGTGAAATATGAATGAATTCTGCCAAGTACTTTAGGAAAAGAAGATTTTTTTGTGAAAAGTTGACGTACAGACAGATAGACAGATAGACAGATGGACAGATAGACAGATAGACAGACGCCGGACAACAGACAGATCACAATACCTCACCTTGAGCACTTCGTGCTCAGGTGAGCTAAAAAAGGTCAAAAATGGTAATTTTGTCAATTTCAAGGGGACATAACTCATGATGTAAAATTCAGATTAAGCTGAAATTTACACTCTGGCAAGAACTTATGTTCACAAATATTGTGTCAATGTCCTGTCTTGATAGGTCAATATTTGTAGTTGCTACAGTGAAAACAAAGTCATAATAAAGCCGAAAATGACAATTTTGTCAATTTCAAGGGTACATAAGTCATGATATAAGATTCAGATCAAGCTGAAAATTATACCAAGGCAAGATCTTATTGTCATCAACATTCTGTACAAGTTTTGTGCTGATTGGTCAATATTTGTAATTGCTACAGTGAAACAAAGTAAAAATTGAGCCGAAAATGACAATTTTGTCAATTTCAAGGGCACATAACTCATGATATAAAATTCAGATTGAGCTGAAAAATTGCACACAGTCAAGATCTTAATGTCACCAACATTTTCACCAAGTTTTGTCCTGATTGGTCGATATTTGTAAGTGCTAGAGTGAAAACAAAGTCAAAACAGCCATTTTTTAATTCAAGGGCAGATAACTCCAGACTTTCGGGTTCAATCAGCATTAATTGAAGGAATCTGATAGATGACCACCCAAGGATCATTCCTGTGAAGTTTGATTGAAATCCATCCAGTAGTTTCTGAGGAAAAGATTTTTAAAGAAAAAGTTGACGACCGGACGGACGGACGGACGCACGCACGACGGACACAGCGCCATGACAATAGCCCGCTGGCCTGAAGGCCAGTGGAGCTAAAAATTTGTAACTCCGTACTGAAGCTGTTTGTTATGCATTCTTGTATTTTCTCGTAGAAGCACTCTTCGTGTATGAATTTCTGGATAAAAGTCATTTTCCGTAAAATAATGTCTGTAAATCAGTGCAAACTTTTCTAATCGTCTTGTAACTCCTCTGTAATCTCCATGCTCATGTAAGCACAACAAATTATTTCAATTTCTTGTCAGGAGAAATTCTGCCAAATTACAACCAATTGAAAGAAGTTGTTTTTCATCGCCTGATATTTCTTTCTTCAACTCTGGAATGTTCAAAGATTTTTTTCAGTGCCAAATTTGCTTCAATAAACATGTGATGTATGAGAAAAATTTTGATTTACGGCTGAATTACATCTCTGAAAATTGAGTTAATTACTTAAAAGTTTCCTTCTGCCATTGATTTTTAGTCCTTTTTTTAGATTTTCATTTTAGTGTTGTTGCTTTTTTTCACCAAGGAATTAAATGTAAAATGGTGTGTCTTGTATGGTGGTGTTCGTAAATCCTTTTAAAGATTTCAACAATTTTATTCCATCGATTCTTAAAGGCCTGTAAAGTTTCATGAGGATATTGCGCGATTATGATAATCTTAAGAAATACACAAGGTTTCTAGAGTTAAGAACAAAATCAAGTTTCTTAGATTCAGCTGTAAAAATTCTCAGACAGCTAAACTGTTAGAGAATGTCTTTTAATCAAGGGGTTTTACAATCCCAAGGTATTGCAATATGCTTTGAGATTATGTAATGAATTTTTACCTAATCACAAAAGTAAATTCCTACAGAAAATATTATGTATTTTGTTGTGTAAAAGAGAACTGAGGCGCGTTCTTTAGAGCGAGAGATCCTAAGGTGTTTTGAATAAAGCGTTTTTAAGACCGAGACTTTCACAGAGCTGTTCCGAATGCTCCATATTTATACAAATGACGTCATAATGACATCATTTGCATAAAGTATGGAGCATTCGGAACACCACGGTTTATGAATTATGGAATGCTCGGAACAACTCAGTCAAATTTCTTTTATATTGTTAGTACAGAATTTACCGAGGGGTTCCGCATGAAGTATAGGGTAATGGCGCCTCCCATTGACCGTCTCAAAAATCTTGCTCTAAAGAACGCTTTATCCTTAAACATCTTAAGAAATCTCAAGATATCTCAAGAAACCTCGCTCTAAAGAATGCACCTCCATGCAAAAAAACTTCAATTAGTGCCATCTGATATGGATTGAAATCTTGCCTGAATGGATGTCAGTTTTGCAAATGTTACACCAGAGCAACAAGCCCTTGCCACAATCTGATCTGAAATCCTAGTCTCTTTCTTAACCCTTTCCCGAACAAGACCTTGTTTTGACGTGTCTTATAGAATAGGAAATGAAAAAAACATTGAGGCAAAAGAAGAAATTGCTGAAGATCAGCAATTTCTCCTTTTGCTTCAATATTTTTGTGCCATATTACATGTACACGCAAACCTTATCTATAATAACATTTTGTCTTCAGCAGCTCCTTTGAATTTGAAACACCCTAAAATTTTGATGTTTGGGAAAGGGTTAACTTTTTAATTTACAGAACTTAAGTCAGTCTAATTTCCAAGCAATATGATCAACATAATGTAATGGGAGCTCAATTTGCTTGGATGTGTGCATGTATTCATGATCAAAGTGTACTGGGCTTATAGTATGACAAAGTTCCAAACTTTTGATTTAGTCTGATCCAAAATAATCCTTGATTAATTAGTATTAATTAGTGAAAAGTTAGATAATTGGTATCAGTCTGTGTATTTGATACACTTTTCATAGAATGTAGGTACCGTATTTCACCTTATAGACGCGCCCTCCCTAATAGACGCGCCCCCACTATATTTAACAATCTCAGAAGCCATGGGACACCCCTCCCACCTTCACCTGACCTTACCTTGACTGCAGAGTAGATATTAATGACAAATTCCAAACTCAAACTTCCAGTGAAGAAGAAGAAGAAATCAAAACATTCCCAAAACGAAAGTAGAACACACCTGCCTTTTCGAGACAAAGGACCATAATGCAATGCAGGGTAGAGAAGATTAGTGTTGATCTGATAGTGCTTTGAGTATCTTAAAATACATATCGTAACACACACCGGGTACATGTATAAATCAGCGGAGACGAAGCGATATAGACTATAGACTGGCAGATAACTGTAGACTGGATGACCTTACGAGACGGGATATTGCTTCGTCTCCGCTGATTTATATGTGTACCCGGTGTGTGTTACGATATGTATTTTAACTGTTTCCCAAACGGCAAATTTTTAGGGTGACCCACTTAAAAAACTGACACAAATGACAAAATGGAAAGTATTTAAGATAGAATATGTGTAAAATATGGTAAAGAAAATATTGAGACAAAAGGAGAAACTGCTGGTTATCAGCAGTTTCTTCTTTTGTTTCAATATTTTCCTAAGCCTTTTCTAATAGGGACGTCAAAACCAGGTCTTGTTTGGGAAAGGGTTAATATATTTTAAGGTTTGTATTGTTGATTTTTCCCTTTCTTATCTACATTCAGCGAAGCAATTTAAAATTCAGGAAAAGTGGTACGAAATAAGCGCGCCCCCTTGGTGTTTTGCATCGCGCCGGGGCGCGTCTATTAGGTGAAATACGGTATTTTTTTATCATTCCATGCACTCTTATTTTGAATTTTCCTTCAACGATTTCTAAACTATCACCCCGTAGGAACGATTCAAAACCAAGACTTGTTTGGGAAAGGGTTAATTAACTTCAAACTAAGGTCTAAACCTGATACCAAAAGAATAATCTGGCATTCAAAGTATCTTGCCAAGAATAACTTGACCCCAGTTTTGTGAAATTTATACTAAATATTTGATTGAAATTGAAGATAGATTAGTTTCTAAGAAAATCAGCATCCTTGGAAACCTGATTAGTCTAACTGACATCCATAAATAAAGTCCAGGAAATAATATCTTAACCCTTTCTCAAACAAGACCTGGTTTAGACATCCCTAATAGAAAATGCTTGGGAAAACAAGCAATATTTTAAGTGGATCACCCTAAAATTTTGCCATTTTGGAAAGGGTTAATCCTTTCTCAAACAACAAAATTTAAGGCTGCTCCAATTTGAAAGTTGCTGTACATGGTCACTGTGGTTTTCCAAAATATTTCCTATATTACTTGGAAGTCAAAACCTATTTCATCCTTCCTTTTTTCATCACAAGCAATTTCATCATTTTCCACAAAGTTTTCCCAAGCCTTTATCTTGAAGGGTGTAAAAAAGCATCATAATGAAGGAATAGCAAACACAATTTTAAAATAGTCACATAAGAGCAGCTAGCTAGGCTGACAGAATGAAATTAATTGACAACAACATTGAGGGAAAAGTCAACTTTTTTTCTCAATGCTTTCTATAACTTTTCTGTAATAGCATGTCAAATCAGGGTTTGTTCCATAAAGTGTTATAGATGTTATGGTAGGTGTTTAGCCTGTTATCAGATCTATCTTTCATTTTTTGGCAATAAAATCTACTCTTCATTTCTTTCTCTATTTTTTCATGATAAGACTCAATCATGAATTATCCCTTATCCTGGCATGTGCTCTACTTGAACAACATACTTTGTAATTCATCAAGAGATTTCAAAGTTTAACACAAATTCTTAAGACCTAAGAATATCAAGACATGTGAAACTTGACAATGAAGAAAAATACAAATAAACAGACTTGAATGCAACAGACTACTAAATGTGGTTTCATACTAAATTTGTCTATTACAATGATGAAATCTATAATGCAAAAACATTGTTCTTCTTTTTTTAAAGTCTAGATTATTTCATGCCATTTTCTGATCAACACAAGATGGATGGTAGATAGCAAAGCGCTAACTGTAAAATGCAGTGAGGGGTCTGCGATTAAAATCCTATCAAATACAATCTACAGACAGACAAGCGCAGAAGTTCATATTTTTATTGCACCGTCTGTGCCATGTATCTTTTTGATCGTCATAAAAATGATCATATAAAAAATTTCAGAGCTTAAATGGCTCTGCAGATAGATACATTAAATTATATTGTCATAACAAATGCACTGCAAAACAAGTTGAATATTTTGAATTGTATGAATCAGTACAGAATTGATTTAAAGTATGCTATGTTTGAGAGAACAACTTTTTCAGTTTATTAACCCATTCCCAAACGACAACATTTTAGGTTGATCCACTTTAAAAACTGCCACAAATGACAAAATAGATGTTATGAAAGATAGGATTTGTGTAGAATATGGCGCAGAAAATATTGAGGCAAAAGGAGAAACTGCTGGTTATCAGCAGTTTCTTCTTTTGTCTCAATATTTTCCCAAGCTTTTTCTATTTGGGACTTCAAAACCAGGTCTTGTTTGGGAAAGGGTTAAACACAAATGTATCCTCCCTACACCACCTTCCTTTTGAAACTGATACAATGACATTTCTTAAGTATGGTCTTGATAATTGACCTTGATGATTGACAATTATCTTGGTACCTAAACAAAGTCCAGTATACCAAGAAGCATGGTATGAGCTTTAGTAGCATGAGAGGGTGAGAAGTTAACACATTCCCAAAAGGCACAATTTTAGGGTAATCCACTTCAAAAACTGCCACAAATGACGAAATGGAAGTTATTAAAGATAGAATTTGTGTAAAATATGGCATAGAAAATATTGAGACAAGAGGAGAAACTGCTGGTTATCAGCAGTTTCTTCTTTTGTTTCAATGTTTTCCCAAGCCTGTTCTCTTAGGGACATCAAAACCAGGTCTTGTTGGGAAAGGGTTAAAGACATGATCAAGTTTTCATGTAAAGCTGTGTAGACAGACAGACAGACAGAGAGATACTCAGATGGAAAAAAAGGCAAACAAATGTCTCAATTTTTCAAAATGTGCTATACAGAATAACTTTGTTTTGAAAATCTAGCTATGAAATTCTGGCTTTGGGCCACCAAACATGAATTAATGAGGAAATAGTAGGGGAAACCAGTTCTTAATTATTGTATAAATGATTTAATCCAGACCCCAGCCCACTTAGTCAACTTTCAGATATCGTAAGATATATTCGGAGATATTAACAAATTGTTCTGTGTTACCCTTGATAAACAATTAGATAATAACATAATTTGGGATTCATTATTGCCCAGAAACTTTTTACCTCATAACCAAATTTTGTGAGTGGAACATTCTATAAACCCTAATAGAGTATCATGGCTTAATACTTTTAAAAGTGTGTAGCTGAATGGATGACTTTTAGAAAATTCATCACATGAAGGCACTCAGGTTTTTACGCAGATTTTCAAAAGATTTTTCTATGTATCTTTGCCCCAATTCATAAGTGGACTCAATGAGAATAAAAATGCTAGTTACATGTCATCTCTTTTCTGCGAAAACCTCCGAACTGCAGCTTGTTTTAAGCTGCAGATATGTGGTTTTCGCAGAAAAGCAACGATGTATTTTTTCAAAGAAATGTGTCATATTATTATAGACTGCTAGAATCTTTTTGTATCCTTTTTATTTAGACAGACTCTTAGAACTAAGTTAATTTTGTCTAGCAAATGTCTAGCTATTGTTTACGCCAGAAGATGTTTTGTTTTGGTTGTTGCGTCAGTCATTGAGAGATTGTGGACTATAACTTTGTTGTTTGGGACACCACTTAACCTTTTCCCAAACAAGACCTGGTTTTGACGTCCCTAATAGAAAAGGCTTGAGAAAACATTGAAACAAAAGAAGAAACTGCTGATAACCAGCAGTTTCTCCTTTTGTCTCAATATTTTCTGGGCCATATTTTTCACAAATCATATCTTTAATAACATCCATTTTGTCATTTGAGGCAGTTTTTAAAGTGGATCACCCTAGAGTTTTGTCGTTTGGGAAAGGGTTAACAACACCAAATCCCCGAAGTGGCACTACATTTGATATTCACAAACTTACCTCTTGTCCACTTTTATGTCTAAATCTTCTCCATTCACCGCCATCCTCTCTCTGATATTCCAGCAAAAATTCTTCTGTGTATTCTTGTCCCTAAAATGTAGATATAGCAGAATTATCATAATGAAATTTATAATTATGATCATGAAAATAACATTTTTTTATGTCTAAATCTTCTCCATTCACCGCCATCCTCTCTCTGATATTCCAGTAGAAACTCTTCTGTGTATTCTTGTCCCTAAAATGTAGATATAGCAGAATTATCATAATGAAATTTATAATTATGATCATGAAAATAACATTTTTTTATGTCTAAACCTTCTCCATTCACCGCCATCCTCTCTCTGATATTCCAGTAGAAACTCTTCTGTGTATTCTTGTCCCTAAAATGTAGATATAGCAGAATTATCATAATGAAATTTATAATTATGATCATGAAAATAACATTTTTTTATGTCTAAATCTTCTCCATTCACCGCCATCCTCTCTCTGATATTCCAATAGAAACTCTTCTGTGTATTCTTGTCCCTAAAATGTAGATATAGCAGAATTATCATAATGAAATTTATAATTATGATCATGAAAATAACATTTTTTTATGTCTAAATCTTCTCCATTCACCGCCATCCTCTCTCTGATATTCCAATAGAAACTCTTCTGTGTACTCTTGTCCCTAAAATGTAGATATAGCAGAATTATCATAATGAAATTTATAATTATGATCATGAAAATAACATTTTTTTTATGTCTAAACCTTCTCCATTCACCACCATCCTCTCTCTGATATTCCAGTAGAAACTCTTCTGTGTATTCTTGTCCCTAAAATGTAGATATAGCAGAATTATCATAATGAAATTTATAATTATGATCATGAAAATAACATTTTTTTTATGTCTAAACCTTCTCCATTCACCGCCATCCTCTCTCTGATATTCCAATAGAAACTCTTCTGTGTATTCTTGTCCCTAAAATGTAGATATAGCAGAATTATCATAATGAAATTTATAATTATGATCATGAAAATAACATTTTTCTATGTCTAAACCTTCTCCATTCACCACCATCCTCTCTCTGATATTCCAGTAGAAACTCTTCTGTGTATTCTTGTCCCTGGAAAACAGAATGGTTTGATATTATTTACTATTTCGTAACAAAATAAGACAATATTTTTCCCTTGATTTCTTGGCAACTGTGCAGTATACCAAAAGTTCTCCACAAGACCCATGCAACCTGGAACTTCAAGTAGGCAGATCCCAATGTAAGTAAGAGATAGATACTAAATGATTTGACAGAACATGGCAAAGAAAATAACATTCTGCAATGATATTTGAGCTTGAAGCTTGACCAGAATTCATAAAATTTGTGAAAAGTTCTGACATCTTTTTCTTTGTATTTGTTAGTTAATAGATTGATCTTAGTCAACTGAAAGCAGTAAACTTCGAAGTATCAGACTGATAATTTAGGTACCAAAGCAGGACATCAGATGTTGCAATCTTGTATGTAATTTTTGCATTTAAACAAAGATAGCTATATGTCAATTAAGTGGGCTGATATATATAACAATTTTTTAAAATGTCAAATATGTTTTCTTGCTAAATGTCAATGACACCTCTAACAATCTGGTAATTTAGGAATAAACAGATTTAATGCCACTTTTCTTGGAAAGCAACAGAGCCGAAACAAACAAATTGATTGGCTATGGCATGACAAGAAACAAAAATTCTTTGATCATCGCATTACAAAAGCTCGTCTTATATTGCAGAGTAATCAACCATTATATTTATTAATTGGACACGACCTTAATTTCTATCCTATATTTCCCTAAAGATGTTGTAAGCCATTGTTACAAAGAAATTGTATCCCCTATTTTCTGATTTAATATCAGAATTTGACCTTTTTCTTGGAAAAATGATACAACTAGAAGACCTGAAGGTCTTGAGTCGCTCCACAGGCCTGAGTTTCATGTAATATTTAATCCAAGTTTTGATTAGATTGTTCAATGCTTGTGTTTCATAGAGCAAAAATAAAGTTACAAAACAAGATTGTTCAAAATGTTTGGTTCTTGAAGCAAAGAAAGTAAAAGTATGTTTGCCATTTGAGAAAGGGTAAAAGGAAATGGTAGAACATTCCAGCTTAGGATGATACTAGCAATTAAAATTTTCCATCTTCCAAACAGATCTAAATTAACAGACCATTGATTACTCCAAAATATTTCATATTTCTAAAAATAGATTTTGAGCTAAAAATAGATTTGGGGAAATCCCATATTCCAAAATTAATGCAAATGGCTGATGAAACCTGAATTTCTTGTCATATCAAGTCCAAGTTTTGACTAAATTTTTCAAAACTTGTTGCTCTTAAAGCAATTACAAAGTAATTAGAAAGCTGAAAACACATTCATATAAGATCAATTGGTTACCAAGCTTTGTCTTTATTAGAGTGAGTTTGGCTGTTAGAGTGAAAAAAAGTCACAATTAGCAATTTTGTCAAATTGAAAGCCATATAACTGAGGATTTTATATTCCTATCTAGCTAAGAATCACACTAAAGCAATATCTTAACTTCACCTACATCTTGTTTAAGTTTTGACTTGATTGTTCAATATTTGTGGGTGTAAAGTGTGTAAAATCAAAGTCGAAAACAGCAATTTTGTCAAATTCAAGGGCAGAAAAATCCTGATTTAAGATTCCTATGAAGCTGAAAACTACACACATGCAAGATATTATGGCCAGTAAGATTACGTGAAAGTTTCGTGTTGATTAGTGGATATTTATGGTTGTTTGAGTAAAAATAATGTCAAAAATGGTAATTTTGCCAATTTCAAGGGCACATAACTCAAGACATAATATTAAGATCAAGCTGAAAATTGCACTCAGGCAAGAACTTATCAGCACCAACATTCTGACCAAGTTTTGTCTTGATTGATAAATATTTGTAGTGGCTAGAGTGAAAACAAGGTCAAAACAGCCATTTTTTAATTCAAGGGCAGATAACTCCAGACTTTCTAGTTCAATCAGAATCAATTTTAGGAATCTGAGAGAGGACCACCTAGGGATCATTCCTGTGAAGTTTGATCAAAATCCATCAAGTGGTTTCTGAGGAGAAGATTTTTAAAGAAAAAGTTGACGACCGGACGGACGTACGGACGACGGACACAGCGCCATGACAATAGCCCGCTGGCCTGAAGGCCAGTGGAGCTAAAAATGACACCATTAACTCTTCCCTGAACTGTAACTTTTTTGAAAGGTCTGAAATTAAAGACATAGCAGGCAACACAATGTAATGTTGTTGAAGGCAGAAATATGTATGGCATAGTAATTCATTTAGTAATAAGGAAAACACTGATAAAGAGGGAGAAAATGCTGGTTATTAGTTTTTTTTCTCCTTTCCTTTCAATGCTTTAAAAAGCTTTTCACTATAAAAGAATTATAAAATGACTTGCCTGGAAAAGGGTTACAAAACAGTCATAACTAAAGCTTATAAAATTAAAGCTGCAACATTTAAAAGCCTTTTTGTCTGCAAATGTCAAACTGCTGATTAAAGTAATATTTGAATTGACATTCTATGATGTATTTTTTCTGAAAGCATCCATACTGTTAAGAAAAGAACAAAAGTTCTAGTAATCATGCATGCAGAGAAATAGAGGACCAAAATACTTTTTGAATTTATGCATCTTTTGAAGACAATCATCCAAGGACATTTTTGTTCTGTTATTACTGACACCAGTAACCACCAAGCTTTGAAAACAATCTTCTAAAGAAATTCTTAGACAAGCATTCTTTTGAGACATTTCTTTTAAAATGAAACAAGACTTTTTGTGCACCAGTGCTAACTTTTGTTGCCCAATATTTATAATGAGCTTGAAGTTATTTGAAGCTATGGTTAAGAAAATTTGAACCACTTAATCGAAAATTGATCAAACAGATGGGCATACTAAAACGTACATTCCAAACAGATAAAAAACGGCCCTGCGGCTGATATCAGAAACAATTGCATGCAAGAGGCACATTACCAACATCATGGATTTTAATTGCAAAGTCAATCTAGCAATGAACATCCAGGCTAATTATGTGTCAACTCCTAATTAGGCGGATGTGATACCGCAATATAATTCAGGAATCAATTCAAAATCGATCCAACATGGCCTACTTGTGGTATATTTTCTTGTTTTTCCCTCCCTTTTTTCCATCTTTATGATAGGCCTATGTGAAACTGGTACAGAAAACCTTGAGGAAAAAGAATAAATCAGCATTTTCTCCTTTTTCCTCAGGGTTTTCAAGGAGACAAGTCTTAGTTGGAAGGAAGTGACACCTTGTCATTAGCCAGAAATCAATTCAAGGCCTTTTTTGGTTATAGGTATCTGTGAAAACCCATTTTAACCCTTTCCCAAACGGCAAAATTTTAGAGTGATCCACTTCAAAAACTGCTACAAAAGACAAAATTAATGTTATTAAAGATAGGATTTGTGTAAAATATGGCACAGAAAATATTGAGACAAAAGGAGAAACTGCTGGTTGTCAGCAGTTTCTTCTTTTGTTTCAATGTTTTCCCAAGCCTTTTCTATTAGGGACGTCAAAACCAGGTCTTGTTTGGGAAAGGGTTAAAAGTTTACGCAAAAGGAGAAAAATTGCTGGAACATTTTCCTAGTAGGGGATTTTTGTTTCAAAGTTTTTATTGTGCTGAATGACCTTTAATGCTTGAAGAATTCTGAGCTTCATTTTTTGGTTGAAGTTTCCATTATTTTAATCTCTAATTTCTCTGAAAGATTTGTACTTTTATCAATTATCAGTGAATTTTGTCAGTTTTAATAAAATCTGAGAAATTCTGATAAGCTACATGAGGAAATGCTCTCAGCTTGAAACGTCATGTTGGAGTTTTGAGTTCTGAAGAAAACCACGAAAATTCCATCATTATTTTGCCAGCTCAAGTAGCCTGTCCATCAAATGGAGAATTTCCTAGCTTCAGTTCCTTCAGAAATATCTTAACTACAGTTTGTTTAAAGCAGCAATATCCAGTGGATAGTCCTCATTTAGAATATGAACTTGGGTTGCTGAACATCATTTTCCATTTTATTTGATTTTCTGCTACTTACACCAAATTAAGTATCAATGCTTGGGAAAGGGTTAACATTATCATTGATATTTACAAATTAACCCTTTCCCAAACGACACAATTTCAGGGTGGTCCTATATAAAAGCCGCTCTAGACAACAAAATTGATGTTAAAAAGGAATGGATTTTTGTACAATATAGCATAGAAAATATTGAGGCAAAAGGAGAAACTGCTGGTTATCAGCAGTTTCTTCTTTTTCCTCAATATTTTCCCAAGCCTTTTCTACCAGGGATGTCAAAACCAGGTCTTGTTTGGAAAAGGGTTAAAAGCCTTGTTCATCATGCCTTGTTATGAACAATATTCAAATTATAATTGCAAAGCCTATTTAATTAAGGTGCCCTTTTGTACCAAATCCTCAGATGGCTTTTCAAATACATGAACACGAAACTTCTAATTTCTGCTAAAAGAAAGTCCTCTTAGAATATTGTCATCACAAAAAAAATCTGTGAAAAGGGAACAAAAAATATTATTAAATTTTTTGCCCCTAATTGTTTCTTATCTCCAGGGAAATTAGATTCAACAAAATAACAGAAGTTTCACATTAGTTTTTTTTTTCCTTTCCTTTAAATAAAGTCCTTTGGTATTTTATTTAATCAATTCTTCTGAGTATTAGTCATTATAACAAGGACATTTCCTTTCCTTGATTCGAAGCTATAAATTCTAAGCTAAAATAATTATTTTTATAGAAAGCAAGAGTAACAAAGAGCTGAAACTGCTCTCTGACTCTGTATGTAATGCCATCTTGCACATTCAGATTTTTACAGGAACAAAAAGGATAGCGTAAAAATAAAGAACAACCTGAAAAGTTGACATTGGAGTATAAATTGAAACTTAGATATAGAATATTAATAAACAAGTATCTGGTGTTGTATGCAACACATAAAGTCCCCTACCGGCTTCACATTGACTCAATATGGTAATCAATAATAGATTAAGATGAACAAGTCATCAAAATAATTGTCAAACATATGAAATGTTATGCCCAAAATTTCTGAAATATAATTCAAATGACTTGAATAAAGTTACTGGTTTCATCAAGTTAGCTTGCTTAGTTATTAAGTTATTGCAGGATCCATTTTTTGCCATATTTTCACTATTTCCGTTACCATAGCAACCGCACTTTTTGTCAAAGAACAAAGATAAAATGATGTGCATAATCTACACATTGCCATCTAGTCATATACCAAGTCTCATCAAATCAGCTTGCTTACTTATTAACTTATCGCAGGATCCAAAATTTTTTGCCATATTTTCACTATTTCCGTAACCATAGCAACAACAATTTTAGTCTAAAAACAAAAATAAAATGATGTGCATAATCTACACATTGCCATATAGTCATATACCAAGTCTCATCAAACTAGCTTGCTTAGTTATTATCTTATCGCAGGATCCCATTTTTGGCCATATTTTCACTATTTCTGTAACCATAGCAACCTCAATTAAAGTCGAAAAACAAAAATAAAATGATGTGCATAATCTACACATTGCCATCTAGTCATATACCAACTTTCATCAAAAACGCTTGCTTAGTTATTAAGTTATCGCGGGATCCAGATTTGAGCGGACAGACGGACGGATGGACGGACAGACGGACAGACAGACAGACGGACGGACAGACAGACGGACGGACTGACGGACGGACGGACAGATGGAGGGCAAACCTATAGTCCCCTGCGGTGTGAACACCGGTAGGGGACTAAAAAGACACTTTGTGGTAAAAACTGGCTATAACAAGATTTTGTGAAACAATGTGAATGCCCTCGAAACACAAATTTTCGTCTAATGTTCCGACTGTCAAATATTTGAAAAGGGAGACAGACAGACAATTAAAGTGTACAATAATATGTACCCATCTGAAAAGGCAATATTGAACTGATTTCTTTTTAGAATTCCTGTTTCATTATAATTATGATTTCATTTACTTCATCTTTTTGTCAGATTAACTATCTGCAGTTTCTAAAGAAACAAGAAATTTCATGATGAGCAAGTTCATAGAAACAAGTTCAACCTCCTATCTGGGGTATATATCATTGAGACTAAGCAGAATAATTGATAAACATATTTATCCTATCACATGAGAGGGCAGCCATTATTTAATGAGCATAATTAGGAACGGTATCCCACTAAATCAACGCCCTTTCCAGTACTTCATTGGCAAGAGGATATCTTCCTCTATTCTCAGACTTATTTCTAGCATGATTGCTCTTTCCTACCAAAACTTGATATCAAGTAAAACAATCATGAATATCTAACTCCTTTTACAGTTACTATTTAAAGATGTGGCCAGAGTTTATGGTCTCATCTGAATTAAGGTATCCGACCCCTCAAAAGCACCAAAGAGCCAAAAGCGAAATTTGAGAGGTGCAAATAATTCCTAAAATGGGCTACATTTCCATTCCAAATACAAACACAAGCATTTTGCACGGTTTAGAATTTTGAATTCATGCATACTTGTGAAAATATTTGATAAAAATGTTCAAAATTACCTCCCTTGCATATGAATATAGAGTAAATGATATTTGTAAATTATTTTCTTCTTGAAGCATAATCTTGAAATCCGGCCCGGTGAATCAACTTATGTGAAGTGTATTTACAGGTGTGTGAAATTTAATGCTTTTCGTATAGCTAGAACGTGTAGAATTTTTCAGGGTCTGTAAACCTTAAAGACAATTTATTTATCTTGGTTACCTACAAACTGAAAAGTTAGTATTACATTCTTAGTGCTTTATACATAGGATAGAAAAGTTTGTGCAAAATTTCTATTCTAGCTGTTAATGGGTCAACATATATAGAGGTTCATGGAGAGAAAAAAGATGAAAAGTCCCACTACCAGTCGGAAAGTCTGATTCTATCCTGCACAATTGTGAGCTTATCATGGACAATATATTTTTAAAGCTAATAAACTTAAAGAGCATTTAGAAACCAGAATAAGTAAAGGATATCTGAAAGCTTCATTCAACCCATTCTGTCAAATATTACAAATTTAATTTTGAGAAGGATAAAAGTAAATAATGCATTTTTTTTAAATCCAAGGAACCTGATGACATAATATTCTCTAGCATCTAGCATTGGGTGATCCTAAATAGGCAATGATACATACAGACACAGGGGAAGCTACATATTTCAAGAATGCAGGAACACAGTGTAGCCCTTATTGCCCAATATAAAATGCCTTGGATGGGTGAGTTATGACCCAGTTATGCCAAAACATATTGTTTATGTCCTAACTGGCTCAATTAATTGGGGGTAAGGTGAATAGGGGTTGTTTTACACCAGATAATTTGCCTGCATTTTATCTATTCTGGAACATGATATATCACATTCTGACCATTTCCCTTAATATCATGATAGTATCCCAATATGACATGAGCGACATTCAGATTTTTCAAGTTTTACATTTCCTGAAACAGGCGAAGTCAAACAGGTCACCATTGCTTAAAAAGCCTTTTCTGAAAGACAGGAGTCACATATTCTTTGGCCTTCCACTCCAGTCTTTCTACCGATTGCCTGCCCCTCTTCCACTTGTTACATGGTCAGCATGTTAGTCCAAAGTGTTTCATAGACACAAGATAAACTATTGGATGAAGAAGCCCTACCAACGATTTTGGTACAGTGAATAAACAGTAAGCATCCAAAGTGTGTGATGATACATTTCTAGAAACAAGGGGAGATAAAGATACTGTTGTGGGGTTTTGAGACAAGATGGTATATATAAGTGAAGGTTTGACAGAGAAAGCATGTATAAGGGAGATAATCCATATATTACATTTCTTGTATCTCTGCTAGATCTGGTGGGGATTCCTTGACGATTCTGTAAAAAAATATTTCTTTTTCTACTAACAATACTGTAGCTGGATAACAAAACTATGAAACCATTCAAGTAATTCAAGGCAATGTTTTTCATTTTCTTATCCTGATTTTGCCACAATTGTATGTTGTTTGCTTAACAACATCATTTAGACCAATTCATTCTCTCTTAGGTTTTCTAATGATAAAGAGATATTCAGATGCTTCTTAACAAATATTTTTCAAAAACATTCTATGAAATAAAAGGAAACAAAAGCAGTAAGCAAATCATTAAGGATGCAACCTTAAAGCAACATCTAAATCTAAAATTTAATGAAAGCAAATAAAAAGTAATGAAATGACAATAGTTAGACACTGAAATTCAAGAAAAGCAAAGTAGGCTATGTGCAATTCAGAGAGTCAAAACAAAAGTATTGTAAATGCATGAATTTCTAAATGCATCTACAAAAGGTTTGCATTAGATCTGTGATCTTAACGGTGCACAACCAAATCCTTCTAACTGCAACTTATTCAAGCTGTAGTTACAAAGTTTCTGAAATTTTGATCTCCAAAAATTACCTAAAAGCATAATGCAAGAAGAGCTGAAGTATTCTGTAAGGTCTCTAAAGCTAGTGTCATCCTGATTTTTTTTCTTGTTTTTTTATTTCTTTTTAGAAGACATTCGTCATTGAAGGAAATCCAAATTACCCCCAAGTAATTATAGATAATTGTGAAAACTAGGTTTAACCATTAAAAGCCATTACTTCTCTTTTATTTCACAAATTAAGATCCAACTCTACTTCCTTATTTGTGATGAAAACACGCAAACTAGAGTTGAGAGTGTAGTTCAGGGGCCTGTTTCATCAAAACATTTAAGACAAATTTTTGACTTACCGATGTCCTACGAAAAGCTTAAAACAGCAATCACATAACCTAGGTCTCGATAGACGAGGCCAAACACATCTCTTGTCCCAAACATGTAGAAGGACATCAGTAAGACAAAAATATGTGCTAAATCTTTTGATGAAACTTACCCCAGGTACGTAAATTTCCTAACATTTATACATATAGGGTACTCTGATTGACAATTTCTATTAGATGGGCACAAAGAGAACATTTCTCAAAATGGTGCCAATTCCTTTCAGATTTAACAAGTTTTCATGCATAAGATGGTTACTTATGTGATTCAAGTCTATAAAAGTTTCAAATGTAAATTCGTATATCAAGGTATCATTTTGATCTAGGGATATATTTTTCATCATTCTGAAAAGATCATTTAGATGAAGGAGCAAGATCGGAAGAAAAAGTTCAAGATGATTCAATTGCTATTACATGATAACACGATTCTAGCTGATTATGTTTGTTTAGACGATTTAAACAAATAAATCGTGAATTGCATTCTCATCAATTTTAACCTAATTTTCCATGTTGCCGCCTTGTATCTCATTTTCGTAAAACTTGATCATGAAATTTCCTTTAACAGAGACTTTGTCAAACAGAAAGAGCTCTCGATCACAATCGTTGAGTCTTGCTGATCTTTGTTTTTCAAGACAGATGAGATAAAGATCCTGCTGCAACTATTAAGCCATTACCACACAATGACTCTTTCTGACTCCCTACAAGATAATGGCTTTGGAAAACATTGTGGAAAGTGAAGAAATTGCTTGTGACAAGCAATTTCTTTATTTCTCACAATGTTTTCTACCATAAAAGACGAAAAAAGTAAAATTTTATTCATTCAAAATTTTCATCTGCAATATCTTTGAATTTGGACCATCTAAAGCTTTGCCATTTGGTAATGCGTTAATGTGCAGTCTGATCAGTCCCTTGTCTCCTCTAAAATTGATATTAATTTGGATTTTCCTACAAATGACAATGTCAGGTGACGATGCTAAGCAAATTTCACATAGCAGTATGTTGTAACGTGAACATGTCACCAAAAACTTGAATGCAGTGGAACAAGTATTTGTTGTCTTGATTTATTCCAGAAACAAGAGGCCCAGGAGGGCCTGAATCGCTCCACTGGTTAAAGTGGAAGAATTATCCCACGATTTCTTGTAAGCCTTACACAGGGGCAGCCAAATCTTGATATTTGTGAATAAATTTTGAAAAGAGACTCAAAGAACATTCTTGCAAAGTCTGGTTACAATTGGCCTTATGGTTGATTTTTAAAGAATTTTCTTATGATTTCTGTAAGTCTGATAAGCCCCTTTCTCCCTGCCACAGCCACATTTTTTTGACAAATATAAAAATTTGTGAACAAATTTTAAAAAGAACGACTAAAGGCTCATTCCTGCAAAGTTTGGTTCAATTGGGCACACTGGTTGATTTTTTAAGAATTTTCTTATGATTTCTTTAAGTCTGATAAGCCCCTTCCTCCCTGCCATGGCCACATTTTTTGACAAATGTAAACAAGCTGAAAATTACACCAAGGCAAGATCTTATAGTCACCAACATTTTGTGAAAGTTTTGTTTAGATTTGTCAATATTTGTAGTTGCTAGAGTGAAATCAAAGTCAAAATAGAGTTGAAAATGGCAATTTTGTCAAATTCAAGGGCACATAACTCATGATATATAATTCCGATCAAGCTAAAAATTATACCCAGGCAGGATATTATGCTTATATATATTCTGTCCAAGTTTTGTCTTGATTAGTTGATATTTGTAGATTTTAGAGTAAAAATAAAGTCAAAACCAGCTATTTTTGACATTCAAGGGCAGATAACTCAGGTTATTCTGGTTCGATCAAAATTCTTTGAAGGAATCTGAGAAAGGGTCACCCAAGGATCATTCCTGTGAAGTTTGGTTGAAATACATCCAGTAGTTTCTGAGGAGAAGATTTTTAAAGAAAAAGTTAACGGACGGACGGACGGACGCACGGACGGACGGACGCACGCACGCACGACGGACACAACGCCATGACAATAGCTCGCTGGCCTTCGGCCAGTGGAGCTAAAAACTTTCTTATCAATGTTCTCTTCAAAGTTTCCAAATTTGCTGGTCAAATTCTGTCTTGTTAGTTCCTCATGGAACTGGGAGAGAAAAGTGTTAATTCTCCCAGTGCCTTGATGAGTGTCACCTTTACAGTGCCATTCCATGTAAAAGCTAATACCTAAAACCTCATTAATATTGATTTATCAATCCAGCATGCATTAGTAACACTGCAGAGAACGTTGTTGACTCAATCCTGACAAATGAACCGATATCAGATTCATATTTTTTACTTCAATCACACACTGTGTATCTAATCCCAGGATAGAAGCACTAGGATAACAGAACAAACCTTAATGAGGGACCTCAGGGCATATGTGAAGCAACACTTTTTTAGCAGCTTGTTTGTGTTCCTCAGTAGATTTTTCAAGAACTTTTTTTACCTAATTTCTTGTAAACAATCCTGTGGGGAACAAGAGCCTAATGTCTAAAGATGCTACTGATTGACATTGTGTAAGAATTCAAAGATATTGCATTCAAATTCTTTGATAAACTTGTCCTAATAGAGCCGAATCCAGGTAAAACTTTTAGCTGTAGAATCTGGATTGTGAGCAAAAAAAAAATTTTGAAGCCTTGTATGCTGTTTAGCTAAACTAATGAAGGGCACATGATTCTTACCTGTCCATTTCCAAAGCGACCTTGAATCTCCACCATGGTAACCACACTAAGCTTGCCAAGGTCAATCTGTAGATACTCATATGTATACTGGCTGATGGTTGGTTTGGGACACCATGCTCCACCCTTACTCTCTGTACGGATTCTGGAAATAGAATAATGGCACATTTAAGTAAATGAGTAACCATGGTAACTATGTGGACCTCTCAAGGTCTATCTGTAGGTACTCATATATGTTGGATTGTATGGAGTTTTACATCCCACTCAACAGCTAAGGTCATATGGAGTCAGGACCTCAGTCTAAAGTCTCATCTGAAAGACTAGAGAAGCGGGGGATCGAACCAGCAACCCCTGTGTTTCAAGTCCAGCACTTTACCACTGCTCCACCTCTGCCCCAGGTACTCTGTATACTGGCTGATGGTTGGTTTAGAACACCATGCTCCTCCCTTACTCTCTGTATGAATTCTGGAAATGGAGATAATGGCACATAATTATAATCAAACAAGTCACCATGGAAACACCCTTGACCTTTTATGGGCAATCTGCAAATAATATCTACCACCATATTTGTCTTTTCTCTGATCAAAGTAAAAGATTCATTGCTGCATAAGTTTGCTATTTACATGTCTGATACATATAAATATTTCTTGTTCATACATGACATACCCATTATAAATAACTTTGTAGATTGAGCTAATCTTTGACATTTTTTTCTGAGGCCCCTTAATCCATCACCCCACATTGACTCTTTTTGACGCACCACAAGAGAAAGGCTTTGGAAAACAATGTGGAAAATAAAGAAATTGCTTGTAACAAGCAATTTCTTCATTTTTCACTTTGTTTTCTATCCTTAAATGGAGAGATTTTTAAAATTCATAAACTTGACATTGTTGTCTGCAACACGTTTCAAACTGGAACAGTCCTAAAATTTGAAATCTGGTAATGGATTAAGGGTATACATCCAATATGAAAGAGAAAAAATCTTCTGTTAGTATCATGGTCATTTAGTTCTGTATGGACAAGAATTTGATAGCCCTCCGACTTCTTAAAAAGCCTCACAAATATATTATCTACATCATTCTTTGCACAGTGGCTTTGGTTGATGCCTAAAGAAAACTACACAAAATAATGTCTGAAATGAAAGTTTATTCTCTGCTACATATTACACTGCATTCCACAATGCTCTACACAATTTATCTTTGAAATAATCATGTAATTCATTTGTTTGGAGTGTTTTTGATTACATTTACATTGAGAAGTAATATTTCTCCAGATTACATGAAGTGCTTCTCCCTGTGTTTCAAGTGCTCTGTTATTATTTCTAAACCCTTTTGTTTTCCTGAATTAATCTTTGTTGCTAATAAACATGGTTTAAAGTCTTTGCAAAGGTCTTCGTTTTGGGTCATAAGTCTGTTTAATAAGATTAAATAGCTTACTTTTGACTTTACCTATGTTTGATATGTAAAATTAGCGTAAAATTTGTTTGAGTTTATTGGGGTTTTACGCCGTTTTCAACTACCAGGGTCATATCGCGGCAGCTGGAGCACCTACCCATGGTTTGAGTTTATTGGGGTTTTACGCCGTTTTCAACTGCCAGGGTCATATCGCGGCGGCTGGAGCACCTACCCATGGATTCCTGTTGTTTCTCAAACCAGTACTACCACAACACCCTTACCGAGCCTCCAGCTGCTCGCCCACTTAGGTTAACGATTTCAAACCCATTGGTGGGTGACATTTTTGTCAGAAAGGGTATTAGCCGCGGCCGGGTATCGAACCCGGGACCTCTCGAATGAGGGTCAGATGCGCTACCAACTGCGCTAAGGCCGCGGCCGCACCTACCCATGGATTCCTGTTGTTTCTCAAACCAGTACTACCACAACACCCTTGCCAAGCCTCCAGCAGCTCACCCACTTGGGTTAACGATTTCAAACCCATTGATGGGTGACAATTTTGTCAGAAAGGGTATCTGCTGTGGCCTGGTATCAAACCCGGGACCTCTCGAATGAGAGGCAGATGCGCTACCAACTGCAATAAGGCCGCGGCCTCATAAAATGTGACTCTATGTGACTCTATGTCCATCAGTGACTGACACTCTCATTGTTTCAAATTTCCAAATGAGCGCCTACAGTAAGCACACATATTCAAGGTATACATACAACAATTTTGCATTTACTTAAGAACTATCCAAACTATAGATCAGAATCACTTACAACATTACTGCGCTCTCACACCATGTGATTCACCTTTAGCATTCCAACATGCATGCCCTCTTGAAATTATGTTAAAACCAGAGATAAGTTTTGAGAGTTGTTGTCTGTTTTGTGCCTTTCCCTTTCCAAAACAATGCTTTACATTATGATGTCCCTCTCAGATAGGATATCTGGAAATCATTAAGAGAAAAGAAGAAAATGCTGATCATCAGCATTTTCTTCTTTTCTCTCAATGATTTCCATGCCATGGTGTACCAACTTTCTTCCGTTGAGAACTTTCATATTGTTGTCTGGATCATCTTTCAATTTGGACATGTCCAAATTTTGTCTAACCAGGGAAAGGGCGCTTTTCATGGTAGGGGGTTTATTACTTCTTCTGTCTCTTGTTATCCAAATATAAACACCTTGATTACATTGAAATATGAATTTTGTAGCCTGGCAGAAGACATTAGAAGCATCTTGGTGTAAACAGTCTTCCTTGACACTTTAAGGAAGCCTTTTTGAAATCAACATTTTTCTCTGACTATTTCATAAGGGAGAAAACCATAGGATCTATTTAAAAAGATTTATAAGATATCCAAAGAAATCTATGAGCATAACTTTTTGCAAAAGAAACCAATTTGAGATGTTTCAGCGAGCCATTTTCAAAGGGAAATAATTGAACAAAGACACTGAAATTATTCAAATGTACCTCATGTGTAAAATGGGTGATTTCCCTTGTCATATTCAAGCTGAATAATAGCAAATACATGCAAATTTTAGGCAGAAATCATTACACGAGAAAGTATTTTCTTCTTTTCTCTCGATAATCTCAAAAGCTTCCTCTCTAATCCTTACCAAGACTACTGATTGTTCCAGAAAGATTTGCAGGCTCAGAAAACTAATCCAAGATACATCTCTTAATTTTGATAAAGATATTTTATTGTTCTAGAAAACAATTCCAGATGAAATTTACAGTAAAACTGAACAATCATTTCATACAATACAATTAATTTGTGGTTCTAAGGGAAAATATTAATTGGTTTCTTAATTAATTTGACTTAACGAAGAATATAAGAATTTAGGTCAAGGAATCAATGAAACTTGCAGAGATTTCACAGCCACTAGAGTTTTTTTGAGGATTAATTGGCTGCTTTTTCTCCTCTTCATTGCAATGACAATAAAAGTTCTTTATGAAATCCTCAGTTTCTGCAAACATTTAAACATAATTACAGAATGGCTCAGGTAATCTACAATAATGCAACTTTATAAGTAGATGTCCTAATAGCTCTTACTTTTCAATATTAACGTTTTAGCAATTATATTGTCAATGAAATTCTTGGAAACAGCAAATTTGGGGAATAATACAAAACATGAATGAAAGATTTCTCTGAAACAAGAAAACATAACGTACTACTTATGCAGTTGCTTAACCCGTTAAGTGCACTGTTTCATTGTAGTGTGCATATTATAGCATAAACATCTGTCCATAAATCATTTCCAACTGTGTTTCGTGAAAACAAATCTACAGTTTTCTTTATAAATGATCGTATTCTAGGGGTAAATATTCCGCAATAAAATGATATGTATCTCAAACATCTGTCTGCACTTTCTACACCAGAAACATTTTTCATGTCTGTTGGCTAATGTTCAACTGTTCTAGAGTGTTGCATCATGAAAAGTAAGTCTTATTATCATGTCCTCATGCAACATAAAAGGAATTTTTTCCACTTACAGTCCAATAGAACAGGGGCCATTATACTAAGTTTTAGACAGAGCTTTACAAAGTAGAGATAAAAACGCTATGCTATAAGTCTATAGCAACTCACACTATGCTATAAGTCTATATCAACTCTGGGAATCTGTATACTTTGTGAGATTATGCCAACTATGGGTGACCACATCAATTGCATCTTAGAATGCACAACAGTTACAGCATCTTTTCTAAAATAAATGATTTCTTTCACTTTGTTTGACAGACTGCAGTCTACAACAATGCCAGTAATTATCCCACATAAGTGGTTCAGAGTGGATCTACAAATAGGCAACATAAACAAACTTCAGTCTTTGGAATGTCAGTAGAATGCAGGAAAAAATTAAACACTGTGTTTTCCTAATTTGATAGATAGATCTATTGCTATATGTGAACGTTCAGCAATGATACAAGTGACATTTTTCAATACAGACAGATTCATGAACAGAGACACACCTACAGACAGACAAGCCAAAAGACAGACAGACAAGTAGACAGACAGCAAAGCTGCTAATTCCAGTATTCATGCAGTTTTAAACTTAGAATGTACTTTTTGTTTTACCACAGTACAAAAGAGGACATACTTACACCGTAATCAAGACCAATTCCACAAGCGTGACAGTCACCATCCACAAGCACGAAATTTCTAATCGAAGGCAAAACAAACAGCTAGCTGATATCGCAGAGACAGTGCAGCCAGGGAAATAGACAGACAGAAAATCTTGCTCCTAGAATATACTTTTTGTTTAACCACAGACTAAAACAGGAGATACAGACATAATATTATTGAAGATCAAATCAAAGCTCATGACTCTCACAATTTTTTGTACCAAGCCACAGGCATAAAATTTCTAGTTAAAAGCTTAATAAAAAGCTGATGTTGCAGAGATAAAGCAGAAAGACAGACAGAAAAAGTGCTTTTAAGATGTACTTTAAGATTCACACAGACCAAAACAGGAGAGATCAATTCAAAGAGCGTGAGTCACCATAATTTGTACCAAGCCACAGGCATGAAATTTCTAATTAAAGGTACAAACAACTGATTACAGAGACAGTGCAGACAGGTAAACAGACAGACAGAGAAAAGTTTGCTTTCAGAATGTATTTTTTCATTTTACCACAGATCCAAAACGGAGGTACAGAGATAATAATCAAGATCAATTCCAAGAGCGTGACAGCCACCATAATTTGTACTGAGCCACAGGCATGAAATTTCTAATTAAGGAAAGTGCTTCAAAACATGCTACTATCAGGTAAATCCTGATGAAGGTGAAAATTATGGTAACATTCCCAAATTGGAAATTTATAAATAGGTTAGTGAAACACTATTGTAACTGAATATGATTTCCACAAGCATTTACAATATTTTCAAGGGAATCAATCAAATTATCCAAGAGCTCCAGGTGAAAAGAAGACATGATATTCTTAAATTTATCATTAAAATTTTGAAAAGCCTTTGTTGTGTATTCTCATTTTAATAGTTTCTTAAAGACTTTTCAATTGGGTACCAATTCCTAATAGTATTGAAGCAACAATTATGTACAGAGATATTTTTTCCCTTCGAAAAAGCATCTTTCTAATCTACAGCTCTGTAACAGCCTTCACACGTTGAAAATTATCGCTGATTACAATCTAACTATCGAAGTATTGAATTTCATTCATCGACACGGACACCAGACTCATTCTGGCCCCTGACTACCCATAATTCATTGCATGCTCCGAAGTTCAAACCATTAATTGTCGCTGTCGGGCTACATTTTCATTCATATTTCATTTAAAATTTTCACTTTTTATTGGAATTCCCAGACAATGGTTGTCATAAAGAGCCGCGGTTCCACGATTTTTACGATCCGGACCGTGGTTGCATATCGGAATTTGTACGCTTTTTATGCCTTTTATGCCTAATGGCAGTCACTCCAGTCATTAACTCTTTTACTAACAAGGCCTAGTTTTCATATCCTAGGAAGAAAAGGCGTAGGAAAATATTGAGGCAAAAGAAGAAAATGCTGTTCTCCAGCATTTTCTTCTTTTGCCTCAATATTTTCTGTCTATTGTTGTACACAAATTCCAAATTTGTTTACGTCCATTGTGTCATCTTCCATTTTAAAATTGACATAGTCTAATTTTGCTGTTTGGGAAAGGGTTAATTTCCATACAATATTAGATGCTAGTGTTTCAATATGAAACAGGAGACCCAATATAACATGTACCATATGTAACAATAAGCTTGCATTATAAATTATCAGGGGCTGTGCGCATGAAAGTTGTAAATGCATTTTCAATCAAATGTACTTAAAACTGTTTTGCACTTACCACATTAATTTGTAATAGTCTGGATAGCAACATAACATTTCTGAATACAAATTTAATTTATTATCTTTATATATTTTATCATGTAATGAAAATTTGTAACTTTTACTTGGTTGCATCATCAGTTTTGTTTCTGTTGCTAGTTCACCTAACCATAATCAGCATCAAGTTGGTGTCGTTTGTAACAACTGTGTAAACTACTTTGCTAATCGAAGCCACTGTTTCAATGCCTATTTGTACAAAGACAATGGATGCTGATTTTTGTCAAATCTAAGAAAGAAGTTTTTAAGAGCCTTACATTCAGACCCTGAACAATGCAGTCCCTGGGCGTTCAGCAATAATGATAGTAAAACCTTTCCAGTTAAAGCCCCATAATAACGGGTAAAAGTCCCTAAATTTGTTTTTCATAGACTTTAAAATAAGTTTTATTGATATTTTATTTCTCGATTTTCTCAAATCTGGGCAATAGAAAAACACATAATTATCTAATCAGAAACTTTTATTTTGCCGAATCAATGATTTTTTATTGCCAAATACAGATTAACTCGGATTAAAACGGAGGTCTATTTCCTCTATAAAAGTTTAATTTTCTGAGCCCAAAGGTTTCTTTACATGAAATCAAATTAATCTTCATCTTTTCTTTTGTATTTAAAGATTACCTATAATAACCCATTTACATCTATCCCCACATACTATACAGAAACGTAAGAACAGAGGGTTAGCAGCGACATCCCCTCTTCCCCCCCCCCCCCCTTAGTTGGCCAAAAATACCAAATATTCCTTATTCTACACTGAAAATTCTGGGAAAATCCAATTAAGCCCCCCCCCCCCTCACCCAAATATTCAGACACTGGGGCTTGAGCCCAACTCCAACAAATTCAGTCTTTTCCTGACAAACTTCTCTTACCCATAAGCTAAATATACTCTGGACTTTTTGAAGGATTCAGATGCTGAAATGGTGGTGAATATAGGCATTTTTTTCTTTCCCTCAATGTGCATATAGTGGAAAAGGGAAATATAGCATCTTGCATGATTTACTGCCCTTTATTTTTGGCTGTCCTCAATAACTTTTGTCTGATAAAGATAACAATTATGATATTTTTCATTATGAGACAAGAGTTCAAAGCCATAATAATGACATAAAAATTTCAAACAAAAGTGAAATATGAAAGGAAATCATAAAGTTATGTTTGAAACTGAAGAGGGTCTTTTAGACTATTTCAGACCCTTTTTGAAACAACATATTTTCAGACTGGTCCTTCCAAATGAAGAAGTTGCTGAAGACAAAATAAATTTGAAGTGTATAAAAATTTGGTACAATGGCGCAGAGAAAATATTGAGGGAAAAGGAGAAAATGCTGATTATCAGCATTTTCTTCTTTTCCCTCAATGTTTTCAAAAGCATCCTAAAACTGACCCATCAAAATCTACAGGACTTGTTTAGGAAAAGTGTTAATGTTTATAGTCCTAAATGCTCCTCCCACAAAAACCAATCACTTTTTAATTGGTCAATAAAAAATTTTGATAACCATAAATTAGTGGTCATTAAAACTGGTCAAACACGCTTAGTTTTAAGGTCAAGAACACTTCATGATAGTTTCATAGGAGATGACTATATTTTGTAACCAGTCACAGAGAGAGCAGCTGCTTCATAATAATATCACAGCTAAATGATTAAAAGTGGACACTGGAGCAATGCTTTCAGAATCTTTTGGTTTAGACATTTGACTAGTTAGGGAAGAACAGAGGCGTAGGAAGATATCTATGAGAAACCTGTATATGCCCACATAATGGCTTTTCTTCTGGAAGAAAGGAAAGCAAAGTTTTATAATGACCAGTCTTGATTAAAAAATTATTGCTTTTAATAACTTGGTCACTGACCAGATGTTTTCTACTCTATAAGGAGACATCAGCAATATCAATGTCACCAAAATTAAGTTTGGAGAGTGAGAGTTGCAGTTAGAATACTTATTTGGAAATAAACTTGTTTTCGCAAGCAAAGCAGACACAAGTCAGCTCTTTGTCTACATTACACAAGATTTTATTTCTTTCATAAGTACTAATATTTGTGATGTAAAATGCCTTGCAAAAAGACAACTGCATTATGATGTTCAGCAAAACATTTACGGTCCACCAACAGAGGTCAAATACAAAGACCAATTGTTCTCTAAACAATGATGATTGTGACAAAGTCATAGACAGACTTTCCAATGACCACCCTTGTTTTTATTGCTACTAATAACCAATACTTTAAGGATATCAATGTCACCATTCGAAGTTTGGACAGGTGAAAAATGAATTTTTATAATTAATATTTGGTAATTCTATAGGCCAATGTAGCAGCTGCACAATTAATGACAGCTTATCTACCAAGTTTGATCAATCTTTTCTCATCAAAGTTTTATCATAACTTTCTGTTTAAGTTTTTTCTGACCCGCTAAAAGAACTCCATGAATATCTACAGAAACTGCATCATTGCATGCTGAACAAAATAAATGCTAGATCCATATGCAATTACAGCATTCTTCTTGCTGATCTGATTCCTAATTCAACCTGTAATCAATCTTATTGGCCAACACCATTGTCTCCTCCAATCAAATGTTTTCTACAAGTGCTTGTAACAGAGTCTCATCACAGATAGAAATAAAAGGCACAATCGAAGATGCACATGGATATTTTATGCAGAAGCGTAAGAAAGATTTTCAACGGTGGGTGAATAAGCGCCCATCAGTTCCTTCTGTGAATACTTCAAGTAGAACTGTATGTTCATCATTTGCAGTGTTCAAGGACAGCTTTGATATTCTATCATATTGAAACATTTTCTCTCCTTACCAACAAAGGATTTTCCAAGTACCCAATGGCCATAAATTTAAATGTGATCATTGATGGCTTATTATATAACCATCTTGCAATACTTCTGATTTATTCTAGACATTTCTTTCATGTTTTATTGTAAAAGGATGTATTTTATGATGAGAATAACATTGGCTTATGTTTGAAAATGCTGCAACTACAACTTGAATGAGCTGCAGTTACAGCTTTTTTGAATGTGGTGGACAATAAACTGATGGTATGGTATTGTTAGGTTTTAAGTACCATGAGTACCTTGATTATTGACTATGTTTATTTTGATGATTTCTTCATCCCACCCACAAAGCTATCTGTTTGCATCATTCCATAATGTTGTCTTTCTAGAACCTTGTATACCTCGCGATAAATGACCTGGCAGAGCAGCCCATGCTAATCGAATGGAATGCTCTGCCAGGTCAATTCTCAACCTCTATAACTACAGCTTAAACATCAGCTTTAAACTTATCAAATTCTTATATCATGCAAGAATAATTTTAAAGTGGTGCAAAATATGCCAAACTATCAAAACAAGTAGGCTCTGTAGCTTTAAATATCAAGGATATACCAAAATAGCGTTCCTTGGGTCCAGGAAAAGTACTTTACTTATATTTGAGGATCACCTACATCAAAAGACAGAGTTTGTAATATGAAGGCAATGACCAAATAAATCATCATCATTTCATTATTAGTATACTGTTTATTACTTTTCTCTTTTTCTTCTGTACTTTATATACAATCTATGTCCTATTTTGTGATATAATAAATCACTATACAAAACCTGTCAAAGGAATGTTTAGTTATTGCAAAAAAATTGAAAGATTCAGACAGACAGACACACATACAGTTTATAGGCCATCACGGGACCCAAAATCAGGGGTAGCCATTACAAATCGGTGCATGTAATTTCAATTAATTAATGGGCTATAAAATGGTCATCATCAGTCAGCACAAGTGTCCATTAAATCTGGACGGGGCAGTTTCCTTGGTAACAGGTATTTACTGTTAGCTAAGATATTCCAGTGCAGGCTGATTTTCAATATTCTCTTACATTTAGTTCTCAATGAAGTTTAGCACAGAGCTCTGGGTAAGAGGAGGTAATGATGATACCCTCACTTGGTCATGTCCCACTTAAACTGTGTTTTGTTGGTGCTGGTTGAAATTTTATGCTCCTATGAACCTTAGGCTAACTAGTAACGTTAGATAAGTAAAGGATATGAAATAGTAAGTTAAGATGCCATTATTTCCTCTTATCTATAGCCCTAACAACATGAACTTTCCTATTTAACCCTTTCTCAAACAGCACCATTCTAGTTCTAGAACAGTCCATTTTGAAAGCTGATGTACATTAATTTACATGTTGATAAAGATTAAATTTTGTACAATACACTACAGAAAACATTGAAACAAGAGAAGAAGATGCTGGTCATTGACCTGCATTTTCTTCTTTTGTCTTAGAATGTTCCTAAGCCTTTTCTCTTAGGGAGTCAGAACCAGGCCTTACTTTGGAAAGTGTTAACCCATTACCAAACATCACAATATTCCATTGGTCCAAATTCAAAGATGCTGCAAGTGTATGAAATTTAAAAATGGGTCTTTTGGAGTAAAAAATAAGCATGGCTCGACTGCTCATTGGAAAACTATTGTAACTTCTGTTTTCTTCCAAAATCATGTTTTTTAAAACTTTTGACCTTTACTTAGTACAATACACAATGTTCCAAATTATTAGGCAAATATTCCTACTACAAATATAAGACTAGAAAGCCCTGAAGAGCTTACATCGCTCCACAGGCCTGGATTTCTTGTAATATCAAATCAAAGTTTTGACTAGATTTTTCAATGGTTGTGGTTCTTAGAGCAAAAACAAAGTAAAAATCAGCAATAATGTGGTCAAAGCGAAAAGAAGGTAAATAATTGACTAATACGTAATTTGGCGATGTTAGAGAGGTAGTAAAGTTGAAAACAATAATTTTGCCAAATTCATAATTCAGTGTAGGAATTTGTAATCAAGCTGAAAATTAAACTCGTGGAAGATCTTATGGTCACCATTATTCTGTCTAAATTTTGTTTATATTAGTCTATATTCATGGCCGCAAGCGTGAAAAAAAGTGTCGAAAACTGAAATTTTGTCAATTTCAAGGGCCCATTACATAGATTGTAACCATGTGATGATCCTGAAAATTACAAACAATCAAGATCTTGTTGTAAACAAGATTCTTTCCAAGTATCATCGTGTTTGTTAGAGTGAAAACAAAGTCGAAATGGCAATTTTGTCAAATTCAAGGGCATATAACTCATGATGTAAGACTCCAATTAAGCTGAAAATTACACCCAGACAGGCTGTTATGGCTGTATTTATTTTGTCGAAGATGTATCAGAAAACCACATCCCGTCAAAACAAATAACAATTCGACCTTTTGATCCAATATGGATAACATCACATATTAAACAAAAGATACGCCAAAGAAAGAGAGCTTATAGAAAAGCTAAAAAAAGTAATGACCCTTTTCATTTGTCAAAGTTCAGGAAATTAAGAAATGACAATCACAACAATCTAATTGTGAAAGAATTTCTCACAAATTAAAGACTGGCCAACTGAAATCAAGTGATTGGAAAACTTTGAAGTCTCTTCTCAATAAAAACCATCAAGCTCAATTCCACATCTTTTTGATAGTCAAAATGATGAGCTTATCGTAGATGACCACAAAAAAGCAAATCTGCTTAACACATATTTTGTTTCAATAAGTTCTTTAAATGCAGACGATAAAACTAGTAAAACACCAACTGAATGTTGGCGAAAGCACAATGAAATAATTAGTCATATCCAAATAGACACTGCGGATGTTTTATATGTGCTTTGTATCCTTCCTATAAATAAAGCATCAGGACCAGATGGCATAAGCAATAGAATTTTACGTGAGTGCGCAGTTCAATTAGCTGAACCTCTTTGCGAACTTTTTAATAAATAACTTGACTCTGGGATTGTACCTACAGCGTGGAAAATTTCTAACGTTAGCCCAATATTTAAATCAGGCGATTCTTCGCTTCCATCCAATTATCGACCGATATCTCTTCTCAATACGATGGAAAAAAAAACCTTAGAAAGAATAGTGTTTCAGCACTTGTTCAACTTTTTACAAGACACTAACTTTTTTACTCCTTTTCAGTCGGGATTTTTACCCAGGGACTCAACGGTTAATCAACTATGTTTTATTTAATACAATTTGTAAGGCCCTTGATGATGGTCTAGAGTTCTGAGTAAAATTTTTCGACATAAGTAAAACCTCCGACAAAGAGTGGCACGAAGGTCTTATTTTCAAACTTAAGCAATCGGGTGTTGATGGCAAGTTATTGACATGGTTTACTCACTATCTATCAAATCGTTGTCAGAAGGCGGTTCTACCTGGTACTTCTTCAAATATATCTTTTACATCCGCTGGGGTTCCACAAGGATCGATATTGGGTCCACTATTATTTTAGTTTATATCAACGACATAGTTGAAGACATCAATTGCAGTATCAATCTTTTTGCTGATGATACAAGTTTGTCTCTTGTAGTTCAAAATCCATCTGAAGCTGCATGTGAGAGTGGTATGGATAGTGGTAGAACAGAGGTGAGTGGTATGGATAGTGGTTGGGCAGTGGGAAGTGGTATGTATAAGTGTAGGACAGAGGGGAGTGGTATGGTGGATAGAGGTAGGACAGAGGGGAGTATGAACAGTGGTAGGACAGAGGGGAATGGTATGGATAGCTGTTGGGCAGATGAGAGTGGTATGGATAGTGGTAGAACAGAGGTGAGTGGTATGGATAGTGGTTGGGCAGTGGGAAGTGGTATGGATAGTGGCAGGACATAGAGGAACAGTATCTATAGATATTGATAGAAAGATGGGTATGGGTTAATAGTTGTAGAACAGAGGAGAGCAGTATGGATAGTGGTAGAAGAGAGCGAGTGGTGTATGAGTAGTGGTCATAGAATAGGTATTTAATGAAAAAAAATGGAAAATGCTGAGGAGAGGTTTGCAAATTTAATTGCCTTTAAAACATATATTCAAACATGAACAACAACAATTTTCCTGTAGATGTTGGTCACTTGGAGACATTACTTGACGAAGAAAAAGTTTGATTAAGGTTGCAAAGTCTATTAAAGGTCCACATCTATTACATCAAATACGGAATCTACCCTCTTCTAACAACAATGTAAGAGTGTGCAAAACTCTTTGTATTCAAACTCTACTCTTTCTCATCAGATTGTAAATACAACACATTCCAAATTATCAGTTATAACCATAGGTGTATGGCATTTTCTTCATTTCCTACAATGTTTTCAACCCCAAAAGAAAACAAGAGGACCATGATGGTCCTTTATCGCTCACTTGAACCAAAATTATATGAGCCTTAGTTTTGTTCAATTCAATTAATATTTATGACTTTAAGAAGGAAAAAAATATGGCCAATAACATTGTGTCAAGTTTAGTCTTGATTAGTCACATTTGAGGTTGTAAGAGTAAAATTTGAAGAGCAGATAACTAAGCAAATTCTATTCTGATTATTCTGAAATTCAAATTTCTCCAAGATCTTATCGTAATCAATAGCAAATCTAAAATATATCTTGAATGTTCATTAGTTGTGGTTGTTAGAGTCAAAACAGCAATTTTGTCAGAATCCAGGGCATATGAATGACAACTTTTTCATTTGATTGAAGCAAAATTCGAACTCATGCTAGGTCTTATAATCAGCAACATTGTGTCCAAGTTTTGTCTCAATTGATCAATAATTGTAGATTCTAGAGTGTAAACAAGGTCGAAAAAAGCCAAAATGGTAATTTTCTAAAATTCAAGGGCACATACATCTCCTCTTTCTGATCCAATCAGACCGAAAATCAAGCTCATTCGAGACTTTATGGTCTCCAACATTGTGTCCAAGTTTTTTTTGTATTGATAAATAATTGTAGATTCTAGAGTGTAAACAACGTCAAAAACAGTCGAAAATATAATTTTGTCCAATTAAAGGACACATAACTCTGGAATTTCTTATCTGATCAGACCATAAATCAAACTCATATGAGATCTTATAGTGTCTAACATTGTGTCAAAGATATACCTTGATTGGTCATTAATTGTAGATTCTAGAGGGTAAACAAGGTCGAAAACAATAAAAAACGGCAATTTTGTCAAATTCAATGGCGAATAACTCTCAACTTTCTGATCAGATCCAACTGAAAATCCAAAAGTCTAAGATCTTATAGTCTCCAACTTTGTGTCCAAGTTTTGTCTTGATTGATTGATAAATGTAGATTCAAGAGTGTAAACAAGGTCTAAAACAGCCAAAACCACCGAAAGTTTTGTCTTGATTGATCAATAATTGTAGATGCTAGGGTGTAAACAAAGCTAAACACAGAATTTCTTGATATTCAAGGGCACATAACTCCGCACATTCTGGTCTGATCAGGCCCATAATAGTACATGTCCGAGAACTTATCATCATACTTGTTTTGGCCAAGTTTGATCAAGATTGCATAATTGTTGTGGATGTTAGAGTGTAAACGTCCCAATTGTTGACGGACGGAAGCCGGACAGAAAGTGACCACAATAACTCACCTCGTGAGCTAAAAAACTCATTTGAAATTGTCGACTGCTATAACATTTTTAAATCTAGACCAGTTTAATTTTTTGCCGTTTGATAATGGGCTAACTGTTTATTCTATTCATACACAATTTGGTAACTTCAAAACTGTTTTTGACACAATGTCAGATACAATACTAAATTGCCGTGAATTTCATAGTAATACCCAATGGGAAACCATTGTATCTGTTTGATACAATACTTTTCCATTAATGATTTAGTGGTTGTCGTCATTTCTTGAATACATTCTTTAAATGTTTGTATGCTCGACAATACATGCCCATCTACGAAGAAAAGGAGAGTATAATATTATATCCGTTTGCTTATCGTTCTTCAATATTTTCTAAAGGTTTATGGGTCGGGTCACCAAAACAAAACAGTTTTTGGGAAAAGATGGTTAAGAGACAAACTAAAGTTACATGTATATGCTATTACAATTTAAATATAAATGCTTTTAACTCTTTCCCAAACAAGATCTGCTTTTGACGCCGGTAATTAAAAAGGCTTGGCAAAAAGAAAAAAAATGCTAATATAAATCAGCCTTTTCTCCTTTTGCCTCAATATTTTCTGAGATATTTTGTATGTAAATCCCATCTTATCAATACCCATTCTGTTGTCCTTAGCAGCTTTCCGATTGGAAGGCGGTAAAAAAATTGTTTGGGAAAGGGTTAATCAACATTTTCCAAACCCCCGTAAGTAAGTCAAAAAGGCATCACTATTTAAAGGACTTAAGCCTATCCCAAACAAGACCGGGTTCTGACGTCTCTTATAGAAATGGCTTGGGAAAACATTGAGACAAAAGAAGAAACTGCTGAAAACAAGCAGTTTTTCCTTTTGCTTCAATATTTTCTATGCTTTATTGTTCATATATCTTTACCTTAATAACATACACTTTGTTGTCTACAGCAGCTTTCAAAAAGGAACTGTCTCAATTTTTGTTGTTTGGGAAAGGGTTAAACTAAGTCTGAATTTCTTTATTCAATACAGACATGGAAGGATGAAAAACACATTTTCCAAGCAGGATAAAATAAAATCCCCAAATTCAGCCAAGCTCAGACAAGAAGACCAGAGCATGCATCTTATCAGACTCAAAACAAAATTTATTGCACATGACCTGGTAATGGGGTGATAATGTGGGGTCAAACTGAGTCTGGCAACGGGTCAATTTGTTCCACATGATTGAGAATCAGATCTGATTGTTTTGGCTGCGATGGCTCTAGAACTGCATAGTGGTATTGACACTTCTCTTCATCCAAAATTTATTCACTGACAGTATAAATAGCCCCACAAAGTCTGGATGTCCCCCACATCAAAAGAAAAGTGAAGATATTATAAGAACAGTTGTTTGATAGTTATAACTTCATAAATCAACATCATTTCATTATTAGAATATTATTTATCACCACTATTATTTCAGTATCCTTATCATTGGTGAAAATTTAGATCAATTCTAAAATATTTTGGTTGAATATTTAATTCTTGCAAATAATTCAAAATGAGCTTTATATATCGAGAGTTGTATTCCTGAGAGCAACAAATAAACATAGGTATTTTTTAAATTTCAAAAGCTGTCTGCATATAGGGATTCTGGAAAGACTGAACTCGTTGAACATGTTTTACAGGCTTGTAGGAACAGGGGATGGTTGGGGGGTGTGTGTGGGTGGGATGGGGTGGTTACTTAACCCTCCGCTAAGTTGACCAAAAATGCCGAATTTTCCACTGAAAATTTAATGAAGATCCAATTTATCCACGGGGGGCCCAAATATTCAGACACTGGGGATTTAGCCCACCCAATATAGAATTAATTCATAAGGGCCTGTTTTGCTACCAATTAGTCTCAAAACTGATGAACAAAAGAACAGATCTATGAAGACACACACAATGAGAAGGACATACTGCCATAGCTTCATACATTTATAAGCTCCAAAAACCATCAAGAATCTTTTTCTAGTGGAGTGCAAAAAGACACGCTTTTTATTTTTTATTGCCAAAACTGTGATGGTAATAAACCTATAAATCACCATCATTTTGTTATTATGATGTTAGTTTATATCTGCAATCATTTTCACCTTAACCATTTGGGAGGGCAAAACTATTGCTTACTGTGTCACATGGGACAACATCGTCTGCAGCATTTACTCAAACCATTACTAAAAAAATTACTTTTATGCCCATATAATAATTAGGTAATATATCATGATCGTTTTATTATTACAATACATCCTATATCTCCAATCATTTTCATCTTATCAGCTCTCTGGTCTAATAATAAATGCTAGTTTTGTATTGTACAAATTGCTATGTCTGGTCAAGCTTTTAGCTCAAAATATACCTTGAGCCCATCACAAAATGTAACATGGGTCTCATATAGTGTTTCCTAATAAATCAGTATTATTTTGATATCATTACCTTAGTTTATACTAAGTATCAGAACTCATTTTAACTTTATCTCTTTGTAAAGAGAAACTTGCAATTATTGTGAATTGTGTAATTTTGGATGACAATGTCTGCAGTGTTGCATAAAATGTTACATTGTGTATCCTTCATATAATAACGTAATAAATCACCATCATTTTTTATTATTACTGCTATATCTATGTAGTGTACCATTATTGCCACTTAACATTAATTTTAGGTCTGCAATTTTCTTCCCCTATCCCATTTGTTATAAGCTTCACATATTGTTGTAACAAGAGTTGTCCGCGGACAACGTAGCTCGCCTATACTGGAGCTTGTCACAAAACAGCTAATTTTTTAAAAGTAGGTCAAACTCCAAGGTCAAGGTCACAAGGTCAAGGGTCAAGGTCACAAATGAAAGGTCTTGACAGGAGGTATCCATGTGTGAAATATCAAGGCTCTATCAATAATAGTGCATGAGATATAGGCCAGGTTAAAGTTTTTCAAAAGTAGGTCAAACTCCAAGGTCAAGGTCACTAGGTCAAAGGTCATGGTCCCAAATGAAAGGTCTTGTCGAGATGTATCCATGTATGAAATGTCAAGGCTGTATCTCTAATAGTGCCTGAGATATAGACCAGGTTAAAGTTTTTCAAGTGAAGACGCGACGGGACGGAACGGGACGGTACGGGACGCGACGCCGACACTAGGGCTGTGACATTAGCTCCCTGGACATAAAGTCGCTAAAAATGTGTTATTTTGGATGACATTGTCTGCAGTGTTACACAAAATGTTACATTGTGTACCCTTCATATAATAATGTAATAAATCACCATCATTTTATTATTACTGCTATATCTATATAGTGAACCATTATGCCACTTAACATTATGACATTTTCTAAAGTCTGCAATTTTCTTCCTCTTATATATCTTTCCTTGATGGAAAAAGCTTCACTTATCGTAGCATGTATCATTTTGGATGACATTGTCTGCTGTGTTACCAAAAATGTTATGTTGTGTGGCCTCCACAAAATAATCTATTTTCATGAATCTTAAGGTTTACAGACCCTGAAAAAATCTACACTTTTTAGCCATACGAAATGCATCAAATTTCACACACTTGTAAAATTTAATACACCTCACATCAGTTGATTCACCATGCCGGATTTCAAGATTATGCTTCAGGAAGAAAATAATTTACAAATATCATTTTACTCTATATTCATATGCAAGGGAGGTAATTTTTAACATTTTTGTCAAATATTTCCATAAGTATGCATTAATTCAAAATTCTTGCTTGTGTTTGTATTTGGAATGGAAATGTAACACAGTTTAGGAATTAGTTGTGCATTTCAAATTTCGCCTCTGGCTCTTTGGTGCTTTTGAGGGGTTGGATACCTTAAATTATATCTGCAATCATTTCAACCTTATCCTTTTTGCTTACCAACTTCAGATCATGTTATGTGCAAAGTAAGAGGTCTAGCAGCTGTATTAGTACATATTTTATACATATCGTAACAAATAAGACTTTACGACCCACTGTTACATAGATGATTTAGTGAGGAGTTTTCCACTCAACGTGATCGTAAATCGTATATTTATGATATTTGCATAACGTCTTCACTCTTCCATTAAAATACTCTCGATACTTTCATCCAAGAGGTGGTCCTTTAACCCATTACCAAACGGCAAAATTTTAGACTAGTCCAAATTCAAAGATGATGCTAACAACAATTTCAAGTGAATGAAATTTTGAAATATTTGGTCTTTTTATGTAGAAAACATTGTGGCAAATGAAGAAATTGCTTGCCACAAGCAATTTCTTCATTATGAGCAAGTTTGAATACATGGCTGACCTGTGATGATACAATATCTTTTCATAACTCAGACAAGTCATTATTGTCACCATTGAAAGAATCTTATACACCTAGGTGGTTCTGATTTGCATAGGAGCAAGAAATACAAGGAATATTATGGATGGTTGGGTGCACCAACTGATGCAATATATGTATCACTATAACACAGTAATTAATTCAATTCAGTAATTCATTTACTTATTGCAGTCCTAAAATTATTCTTGTTTCATTTTTATAGGTACTATATAGGACAAAAACCAGTTTTCAAGACTTGTATATCACCATGATTTATGAACATAAATTATAATTTGTCCATAATCTAAATTGCTAATTAAGATTAACCTTTATTCTAAAGCCCTAGTTTTGGTTCATGGCAGATGACAATGCTTATAGCGGACGAGTATTGACCTGGCAGTGCATTCCATTCGATTAGCATGGGCTGCTCTGCCAGGTCAATTCTCGTCCGCTATAGCATAGCACTCTGTTGGGTGGCATTAAAATAAACTTATATGTTTTCCAAAGCCCATTCTCTAAACTAAAGTGCATCAAAAGCAGTTTTTGTTCAGAAAAAGGTTGGTTTACTAGTTTTGCATTAGTCCTTAGACAATACTTGATTACTGTAAAATTGTATAGAAGACTTTGGGGAGTAAAAAACATGGGCATTCTTGAATATTACCATATAAAGCTTTCATAACATATTATTTATGAGCATGTTTTAATGGAACAAAATTGTAACCTCAAAGAAATTACATCCTTTCAGAAATATGTTCATGTAAAGCGCTATCAATTGTCTTGTATTGTACTTATGTTTAGACATGGTGTTATTATTACAAGATGCATTGCATTATAACCCTTTCCCAAACAAGACCTGGTTTTGATGTCCCTAATAGACAAGAGGACCATGATGGTCCTATATCGCTCACCTGAACATAAGTGACAAAATGGTAATTTTGTCAATTGAAAAGGCATATAACTAAGGACTTTCTGTTAAGATCAGAAGCTACAGCATAGGGATAATTATTTGAGAAAAGATTGTCTTATAATTTGAGAAAAGATTGTTAAACACTGCCCTCTTTATCATATCTATATGGAACCTAGTCAACCCACAACATAGGGGAACTATTCACTGAGAAGATACAATTTGATTCAGATTAAATCTTTTCCTAACAGAATCACATCAGAGCAGTAGAATTAAAATCTGCTGTAACTAACAAAACAGAATGCTGAGCAAGACTGCATTCGTGTACAAAAGTGGCCAGAAAATGATGAGGCAAAAGATGCAAATATAGGCTATCAGCATTTTCTCCTTTTGCTATAACATTTTCCCAGCATTTTCAATCAGTGAGCCAAAACCTGCTTAATCCCTTCCCAAACTGAAAAGGAATAGACTGTTCCAATTAATCCTTTCCAAAACAAGACCTGGTTTTGACGTCCCTAATAGAAAATGCTTGGGAAAAGATTGAGACAAAAGAAGAAACTGCTGATAACCAGCAGACTCTCCTTTTGTCTCAATATTTTATGTGCTATATTTTACACAAATCCTGTCTTTGTCGACTTTCATTTTGACGTCTGTAGTGGATTTCTAATTGGAAAAAGGAAACTTTTGTCATTTGGGAAAAGGTTAAACAAGAGGACCATGATGGTCCTATATCGCTCACCTGAACCAAGATGATATGAGCCACAGATTTGTTCAAATCAATTACTTGTGACTTTAAGACTGAAAACAAACTTATGGTTAACAACATTGCGTCCAAATTTTGTCTCGGTTTGTCGCTATTTGTGGTTGTTAGAGTAAAAACAGTCGAAAACGGCAAATTTGTCAATTTGAAGGGCTCAGCAAACTCAGCAAATTCTACTCTAATTAAGCTAATTCAAACTGGTGCAAGATCTTATGTTCAGCAACATTGTGTCCAAATTTCTTCTTGATTGGTCAACAATTATTGTAGATGCTAAAGTGTAAACAAAGTCCGAAACAATCGAAAACATCAATTTTGTCAAATTCAAGGGCATATAACTCATGACTTTCTAGTCTGACGAGACTGAAGTTCATGCTCATCCAAGAAATTATGGTCACCAACATTGTGTCAAAGTTTCATCTTAATAGGTCAATAATTGTAGATTCTAAAGTGTAAACAAAGTCGTAAACATTCAAAAACGGGAATTTTGTCAAATTCAAGGGCGTTTAACTCATGACCTTTTGATCTGATCAATCTGAAAATCAAACTCATACATGATCTTATAGTCCCTAAGATTGTGATCAAGTTTTGTCTTGATTGGTCAATAATTGTAGATGCTAGAGTGTAAACAAAGTCAAAAACAGTCGAAAACGGCAATTTTGTCAAATTCAAGGGCGTTTAACTCATGACTTATTGATCCGATCAATCTGAAAATCATACTCATACAAGATCTTATGGTTCCTAACATTGTCTCAAAGTTTTGTCTTGATTGGTCAGTATTTGTAGAAGTTAGAGTGTAAACAAAGTCGAAAACAGTCGAAAATGTCAATTTTGTCAATTTCAAGGGCACATAACTCAAGACCTTCTGGTCTGATCAGACTGAAAATCAAACTCATCCGAGATCTTATGGTCACCAACATTGTGTCAAAGTTTTGTTTTGATTGATAAATAATTGTAGATACTAGAGTGTTAACAATGTCAAAACTAGCTATTTTTCGCATTCAAGGGCAGATAACTCCGGACTTTCTGGTTCGATCTGACCCATAATCGAACTCATCCGAGATCTTATGGTCATACATGTTTTGACCAGGTTTGGTCAAGATTGGCTTATATTTGTAGATGCTAGAGTGTTAACACGAAATTGTGGACGGACGGACGGACAGACGGACAGACGGACAGACGGACAGACGGACGACGGACAAAAAGTGACCACAATAGCTCACCTTGAGCACTTCGTGCTCAGGTGAGCTAAAAAGGCTTAGGAAAACATTGAGACAAAAGAAGAAACTGCTGATAAGCAGCAGTTTCTCCTTTTGTCTCAATATTTTCTATGCCATATTTTACACAAATCCTATCTTTAATAACATCCTTTTTGTTATATATGTGGTAGTTTTTGAAGTGGATCACCCTAATTTTTTGCCGTTTGGGAAAGAGTTAACAGGCAAATATCCATACAAAAGCTTGAACTTTTGACAAATTTAAGGTTAGCTGAAACAGATGGACATATTGACAATTTTGATTCAAGTGAATAAAGCATTTCAAAAGGGCTTAGATCTATTGTGGAAAAGTTCCTTACATACATTTCAGTCTTCCAGCAATGAACAGCAATCGAAAATAATGTGTAGTTTGTTATACACATTAACCCATTCCCGAACAACAAAATTTTAGGGTGATCCACTTCAAAAACTGTCACAAATGACAAAATAGATGTTAAGATAAGATTTGTGTAAAATATGGCACGGAAAATATTGAGACAAAAGGAGAAACTGCTGGTTATCAGCAGTTTCTTCTTTTGTTTCAATGTTTTCCTGAGCCTTTTCTATCAGGGATGTCAAAATAAGGTCTTGTTTGGGAATGGGTTTAATCTCCATGTATTTTCTTCAACAAATGGAATCATTTGCCATTTTAACATTCATACATTTACAACAATTTAGCATGAAGCCTTTATAACATAAATATTCATAGAAAACAATGAGCACCAACTGAAAAGCTAGTACATCTTCATCAATTTAAGTCAGAAAGCTTTTTGCTAGTAAATTGAATCAAATCATGCTCGTTCTCTAAACTGGAGGCTCCAAAGGTCATTGATATGCAAATGAGGTGATATAGGTGTCACATGGGATATCGGGCAGAGCTTTTTCCTAACCAAAATCTTCACATGGGAGACTTGGGGCACATCTTTTTTCTAACCAAAATTTGCATAAACTGCTTATGAATCTATCATTGGGGATTTAGGAGATTTTTTACCAAAATGGATGTAATCATGACAATCATTCTTAATCCCTTTGGGCCATTTATGATTCATGTTTTCTTTTTTAGTAAAGATGAAGTAGTAGAATGCCCATATTTTTTGTTATTATAGGACACCAAATATCAATTCTTTTCTGAGATTCGTTCAAGTACTACATAAATACTTTTTCAGATAGATAATTAATGCAGTCTAATTTTTGGGCCTTTTAGCTCTGATCATTAACAAGACTCAAACATGGAATATTTACTTGTTTTTATAAATTTTCAACACAAATTTCTCTTACAAACTCATTTTTGTGCATTCGTGTGTATAGCTAGAAGTGGGTCACCCTAAAATTGTGTCGTTTGGGAAAGGGTTAAATCAGCTTATCTAAGAATAGAATAGAATGAGAAGAAACAGAAATGAACAGATAGTTAGAAATAGTTTTCTACAATAAAATTCTATAATTATCTCTAAATATGAAAAATTTCAAGCCCAACTTGAACTCTACTGATGTTTCAAGTACAAATTTTATTGTCTCCTTGAAACAGATGTTGAATCTGATACCTTGATCATCATTCTGATATTCATAACCTGAGTATCATGCTAGATAGAAAGATCGAAGCTTTTGCCTGGGTTCTCGAGGTTAATTAAGCAACACTGTTCAGCCGTGGATCCAGGATTTCTTTGAGGGGGTTCGTTATTACAAAAAGGGGGGTTCGTTTTACACATCTTTGACTGAATTTCTGCATGAAAATGAAAGAATCAGGCTACAGAGGGGGTTCGTTTGAACCTCCCGCCCCCACCCCCACCCCCCCACCCACCCCTGGATCCGCCACTGCTGTTGATACTTAATAATTTTATATCAGAGGTACGTAACAATAGTATATTGCCATAATCATATTTTTTGCATCCATGGCTAAATATAGTCTAAATTACTTTTAGTAATTGATTTACTAGGTTCAAATCTTAAATAACTCAATTGGGGCCTGTTTTGACCAATTTTGAATGCCAGGATCTTGCAAATAACATTTCACAAAATCTTTTATGCTTAATCAGCAGTGTGCCTACCCGGCTGTACATTTTCCTTGGTAGGCATGGGAAAATGCCAACATTTCCCAGGTTTTTATGATTTTCTGTGGAAATATCAAGGAAAGCAAGGAAACCTTGGACATTAATCTGAGTTTTCCTAGATAAGCTAGGAAATTGGTTGGAAAACATCTTGGAAACCTCGGAAACATCAAGGAAAAAGCTTGGAATATAGAACTTAGTTGAATTTTAGCATGGAAAATATTTTTTCATACAACTTAGTCATTTTCAAGCTAGGAAAATGCAAGGAAAATCAGACTTAAACTTTTTAACCCATTACCAGATGACAAAATTTTAGACTAGTCCAAATTCAAAGATGATGCAGACAATAATTTCAAGTGAATAAAATTTTACATTGTTTGGTCTTTTTCAAGGCTGTACCCCTAATAATATGTAAGATATAAGTCAGTTTTTTCAAAACTAGGTCAAACCACAAGGTCAAGGTCATTTATTCAAAGGTCATGGAAAAAAGAAAGGTGTTATGCTGGCTAAAGTACACACCATGTTTCAAGAGAATATCTCAAATACTTTCTGAGTTTTAGACCTCAACAAAAAGAAAGCAAGGCAGGCCAGACCTCCAGTGTATTTTTTGTTATAGTCTTCTAGTCTACATGAGGTCACTGAAAAATGGAGGGAACATGAATTTGTTTGTTTGCAATTTTTTAAGATGATGTTTGTGATAATTTCAACCTGTGTACATCAGTGAATTAAATAAGAATATATAGGAGTTTGCTTATTGAAAAGGCCAAGTAAGACAACACCTCAATTTAGGTGAGTAAACTTTTGACTTTCAAATTCAAATAACAACCCACCCACATTTTAATAGGGTAATGTTGATATGGAAAGTTTTCCTTGCTTTCCTTGGTTATCGGGGATAAAGATTCCATGCTCTGCTCGGAAACTATTCCTAGGTTTTCTCTAAAAGATATTCCGAGGTCACCAGGGAATATTTTCCAAGCTTTCCTAGCAATTTCCGTGGACACCTAGGAGTATTGGTTCCGAGGACTCAGAAAATTTTCTATGGATTTTTTTCCCAGCTAATCAAGGAATATTTTCCCAGCTTTCCGTGGACACCTCGGAGTATTGGTTCCGAGGTCTCTCAAATTTTTTTCCTAGCTGTCCAGGGAAAGCTAGGAAAAACCTCGGTCCCAATACTCCTAGGTTTTTCCTAGCTCATTTTCCTTGGAAACCACGGAAAATGTACAGCCGGGTAAGTGCATGACCTACGATGGTCTCAAATGCTTTTGGTCTCAAATGCTTTGATACCTCTTTCCTAGATACCCTCTCAGTTCAGGTAAATCTTCAATGATGAGATCAAGACATACCAAGTAGCTGTATAATGACCTTTCAGCTGACAAAGGTCACGAAATAAGCTCATAAATGTCTGTAAAAGTTCTGATTTTCTAAGTGAAGGTCTTGCTTTGAGCTCATAAAAGTCTATGAGAGGTTTCATATTTTCAAAGTGAAGAGCAGATAAGGGGAGATAACCATTTATGACCTCTTGTCAGAAGTGGTGTAGAGTGTTCAACACTTCAGACATGATGCCTGGGGATCAATTTTTTATGGCAAAACAAGAAGACCTTGGAGCCCAGTCATCTAAAATATGAAAGTTTTACTATTATACCTTTCAAATACTATGAACATTTTAGTTTAGCCAAATGTTGTGGTCAATCTAGCTAAAAGCCTTTCCAAAATGGCAAAATATTGGACTGTTCTGAATTTGGAAGCTGCTACAGACAACAAAATGAGTGTTGTGAAAAATGGTATTTGTGTGCAATACAAGGGCGGATCTAGGGGTGGGGTCAGGGGGTCATGACCCCCCTGGAATTGCACGAAAATTGATTTTTGACTACATGTATATAACAACACATTTTTAGCCATTATTTGGGCTTTGACCCCCCCCCCCCCCCCCCTGGAAAAAACATCCTGGATCCGCCCCTGCAATATATATAAGAAAATATTGAAACAAAATGAGAAAATCCTGGTTAACAGCATTTTCCATTTTTGCCTCAATGTATCCACAAGACCAATTGTCTGGTTTGTGAAAGGAATAAATATGCATACATATCAACCTACATGGACTTACACAACAAAATAATGATGCAGCTAATTGATTTGGTGGCAAGAGAATTTTCAGTCCTTCATTGCTCTTAGTTTTTGTGCAGCAAATCAGTGTGGGTGCAAAATTGATTAATTTCCCGGAATACTTGTAACTCAGAACCTCTCGATTAGTGAATTTCTTGGCAGAATAGAGTTTATTAGTGCTGCAACATGAAATAAGTTTTAATCAGCTGTTATTTTTGTTCCAGAAATATTTTGCGATAATCGCCAAAATTCTCGATAACCATCTCATTACGAAAGGCACTTATCGCTATATAAACATGCCTATGTTATTTATTTTGACTGTGTATTTCGAAAGTTTTTTCCGATCTTGAAATTAAATTCCTTTGGTAATCAGTTTGTTTTCTTTGGCAAGCAAATAAGGATACTTTTTACATAAAATTTCAATGAGGAAGTACAGCAGCCATATTGTTTCCAAGAAAAGTGTTGCACATGAAGTGACATAAATAGATTGCTTGCAAGATAGACTTCCTATCCATGAACTCTTTTCTCTTCAAACTAAGCTTCCTTTGTCAAATTGTTAATCTATGTAAGACACTTATACGGTTTCCAATGAAGATTCACTCTAAAGTGATTATAGCAAATGATTATTGCCAACAGAATATGACAGAAAGATTCTAAAGAGGAAAAGTGTTGTTGTAGAATCGACCACTATCAGTATGATATAGTTGTGATCAGAGAACTGTTCTGAACACATTACTCAGGCAAGATTAATGATAAGTTGTGAACTTTTCCCAACAGATCCTATCAAACATCCCAATGAGAATCTTTCTAGCTTGCAATAACAGAATTGTAAGAACAGTGATGTAGAATTTTATTACTTGCACACAGCTATATTTCATAATACATGTATTGTTGTATTATCATGAATGAGCCAGCTTTAGGGAACAGCATTGCTATCACAGTATCCTTGCTTTTCTTTGAAAACTTTGTAACTGCAGCTTAATACAAGCTGCAGTTACGAATTTTTCGAAGAAAAGCAAGCTGCAGTTACGAATTTTTCGAAGAAAAGCAAGCTGCAGTTACAAAGTTTTTGAAGAAAAGGAGTGATATAGTTGTTGTGCAAGCTGATCTCTGACTGTGTTGCCTTCCAAAGCACTGTTATAGCATAGCCAAGCAATTGAATATTCTTGGACCAGCAAAACCTTAGCGGTTAGATATATTTCCAACCAAAAGACAAATGTGCACTAACCGCCAGACATAATAACAACATTTGACATCACATTTTTCAAGAGAGGAACATGACAGCTCATTCTATATTACATATGAGCCAGGATCTGAAAAAAGTCCCTCATAGCGTTTGAGAACAGCATGGTTTCAGATCAGCCTGCGTATACACGCAGTCTAACCAGGAACCATGTTGCTCTCAAATAGCTTCCTCATGGTCTGTAGCAACCATTTGAAAGTAACATGGATGCTGGCTAGACTGCATCTAGGCACAGCCTGGTCTTGAAACCTGGCTGTGTCAAATGCTATAAGGGATGTTTTTCCAGATCCTGGCTCATATATATTACATACAATATTTTTGAGACAGTCAATTATTGTGATTGATAGGAAGCAAAGACTTAAAAGTCTAGTTTAACATGTGCTTAATATGCAGCATCATTTACAAACACAGGGCTTACAACTTTTATCATTCCATCCCAATTCTGCAACACCAGAAGTTACATCAGTGCTACGTCTACATGACTGGTCCAATGGAAAAGTCAAATTTAAACTTCCAGTGCCATCTCAATTGAGCAGTCAAGTTGAAACCTCTTCATTGAAAAGCAATAATTCCTAGATGTAAGTCTTCACAATACCATGATTATATAGACATATTATTATAGAAGAATGAAAGTACCATAAAAAGATGAAAACATTGCAATGGCGGATCCTGGATTTTTTTCCAGGGGGGGGGTCAAAGCCCAAATGATGGCTTTTATTAAGAAGTTATAGAGTCAAAATTCAATTTTCAGCCAATTCCAGGGGGGGGGGGGTCATGACCCCCTGACCACCCCTCTGGATCCGCGCATGTATTGAAGTATGTAATCAAACATTTCTTCTAAGAAATAGCCAAGATATTTTGATGGTAACAAGCATAACCTAATAAGAAACCAAAAAGTTCTTGTGAAACATATATCAAGATGGCCAAAAATGACAGCTCCAATATATTACCAACTACAAATGATGTCTCTTGCAAATTGGACCATCATTTAGGCAAAACCCTATATAAATACAGTGCATGCCCACCAAACCCTTTCCCAAACAAGACCTGGTTTTGATGTCCTTAATAGAAAAGGCTTGAGAAAACATTGAGACAAAAGAAGAAACTGCTGATAACAGCAGTTTCTCCTTTTGTCTCAATATTTTCTGTACCATATTTTACACAAATCCTATCTTTAATAACATCCATTTTGTCATTTGTGGCAGCTTTTGAAGTGGATTGCTCTTAAAATTTTGTCTGTTTGGGAAAGGGTTGTCTGCAGATGTATCTGACACCTACTTCACTTTTTTGTACTGGTTTTGACATCTCTGATAGATGAGGCTAAAAACATTTTGGCAAAAGAAGAACATATTGATGACCAGCATTTTCTCCTTTTGCGTCAATATTTTTCTGCACACAAACCCCATCTTTATAAATATTGACATATATGTCTGCAGCAGTCTTCAAATTGGAAATGCCTACATAATTATGTGCCATTTAGGAAAGGGTTAACCCATTACCTCACAGTATCTCTTTTTGACTCCCCACAAGATGATGGCTTAGGAAAACATTGAAACAAAAGAAGAAACTGCTGATATCCAGCAGTTTCTCCTTTTGTCTCAATGTTTTCTGTGCTATATCATACATAAATATAATCATAATGAACATCTATTTTGCTGTCTTCATCAGTTTTCAAATTGGAGCACCCCAAAATTTTGTCGTTTAGGAAAGGGTTAAATAGATATTTTCTACTGTCTCCTAGAATATATCCCTTGTGAGTTGTCAGATGAAAATAACCGACTTGTTTTACGGTTCTTTGACATCTAAAACCCGTCACGAAAATGACAAGCGACTAAAAACCACTTCCTGACAGTCGATTTTGTCACAGAAATAGTTTTATCTTCATAAAGAAAGACTTTTGGTCATGCAAGGTTTAGAGTATTCCATCTCCATTATGTAATTGCTTTTCTGCCCTTACTATAATGGAAATGAGATTTCTGACAAAGGCTCTTCATGAGCCAACATCTTCAAAGTTTTAATTCCATATTTCAAGACTTACAATTATGGATGTATCACTAACTTTGAACATTGGGAATAAGTTTTACATTATAGTCCAATTCAAATGTTGTTGGTTTTTTCTGTCCCGAAGAATAAATTATAACTTAGAAAGAACCCTGATGAAAAGAGATGCATGGCGTGATTTCATAACATAAATAAGATTGTCCCTAAACATAATTAATATACTTTTGTGCTTTTGGAGTATTTGCAGCTTATAGTAAATACAACAATAATGACATTTAAATCTGTCTTACAGATTTTATGTTTTATTATTTGTATTATATTCAAATCAGTCCAACGATATTAGTTCAACAAAACTTCAAAAATTTAGTATCATCGAAACACCCCATCTATAGTACAAGCCTTCGATATAGTTCATTTGTGATCCAGGTAATTTTTATTCAGATGTCTTATCACGATTTATGGAAAATTGAAGTCAGTTTCCTGTCTTGACCAAACCTTAAAATTATTCGAAGTTTTCTTTATATAATTCTAGAAACCAGCTAGATTTTCTCAAAATATTACACAATAAAAGGCTTATCAGTGCTATACCATTACAAAAATCCATGATTTCGTAGTTTTAAAACCATGGCGTTATTATGATTAAAATCGTAAAAATGCAATTCAATCCAGATTGAAATGATCCCATATAGAAGTGGATATATAAATGAGGCGGGATCTGAAAAAACGTCCCTTATAGCATTTGGAATTTTCATGTTTCAAGATCAGTATGTGACTAGGTGCAGTCTGACATAGACCCATGCTACTCCCATATAGTTGCTACAGACCATGGTTAAGCCATTTAGAGAACAACAATGGTTCCTGGTCAGACTGCGTGTATACGCAGGCTGATCTGGAACCATGTTGAGTTCAAAAGCCTTAACCCTCTCCCAAACTAGACCTGGTTTTGACGTCGCTAATACAGAACCCTTGGGAAAACATTGAGACTAAAGAAGAAAATGCTGATAACCAGCATTTTCTCCTTTTGCCTCAATATTTTCCATGCTATGCTTTTCAAAAATACATTCTTCATAACCTTCCATTAGGTCCCCTAGGGCTGCTTTTGTTTTGGTCAAGTCTACAATTTGGCTGTTTGGGAAAGGGTTAAAGGACATTTTTCCAGATCCTGGCCCAAATGTAAATGCACTTACAATGGTTATATATAGATAATCTCAGCGATTACATAACCAGAGGTCTTATGTGATTAACCTTTTCTGTGATACAAGAGGACCATGTGAGCCCTAAATTGCTCACATGACACTAAATTAGGGTCTTGTGGCATAATCATTTAAATATCAACAACCAAATAGATGGACAAAGATTGAGCCAAAATTGTGATCTAATATAGGATGTTTCAATACCAAATTGTTGAAACCCTCATAAAAGCTTATTGCACAGAGCTAATATTTTATGCATAGGTGAGCAAAAATATCTGTGTGGTTACAATTATTGCAATGAGCATTTTGTGATTTTTGATATAAATTACTACCTAATCTCATACAAGGTAAACAGATAGATTAACTAATTGCAACAAAATCAGGAAGAATCAGTAATGGAAAAGAAGAAAGTGTGAATCTTATGAACAAGAAGAAAGCGTTAGTTTAAACCATTAAGCTAATTAAAGTCATTATAACCTGGAATTGTTTAAGAAAAGGATTAAATTGGTTCCAATTTTCTCCATTCTTTCAGTGTGGTACTCTGCTTCATATAAACAGATAATTAAATCAGACAAAAAGACTGGAACCAGCTATCATTAGGCTTAGCATCTCAAACAATTAGATGAGCTGGGATCCACGAAAAGGACTGTTATTGCATTCGAGATGAGCCCCAAAGGTTTTTGAGACTACATGAATCCTGATCAGCCTGTGCATATAGCACAGACTGATCAGGATCCATGTTGGTCTCTTGAACTTTCTAAAAGTAACTATGAAGTTATTAGAACAGTAAACATGCCGATTCTGCTCAATCATATAGGCACAAGGCTATATTGACATTGTATGATGGACCTCTCAAAATGCCATAAGGGCTCTTTTTGAAGGTCTCTAGCTCATTTGTAGATGTAGTATGAATGATCATTTAATAACAATTAATTATTTTGTAGAACTGACATTAAAAGTATACCTTGAGTTGCTCAGAGTATTTACTCATGGCAAAAGCCCTCAATTCGTCAGTAGGCAGGCATGTTACTTCATGGTTTTCCAAGCCCTTGATTGATTAAGGTTTAGTACCGCTTTCAACTGCTATGGTCATATCATACTATTACTAACACAACATCCTTATCAAGACCAGCTGCTCGTCCTCTAGTTTAACGATTATCAAACCATTAGTGGGTGACATTTTTGTTAGAAAAGATATTTGCAAGAGCCAGGGATTTAAACCTAGGACCTAATGAGTGAGAGTCTGATTCGCTACAAAATGTGCTATGGCCGCTGCTGCCCTTTACTTAAAATGGATGTAACATTAAACCAGGTCTTGCTTGGGAAAGGGTTAAGAGAATCAACTAAATTACAATCTATTTTTTTCTAAGAATGCTTTAAGTCAATAACAATACTACAAACGATTCATAAAATGAAGATCCCTGTTTACTTATAATTACAAGGTAGCGTGTAAGAAATAGAGATATTACGGGAAAATAATGTATGGCATTCTTAGACAATACATTTCGTACTTTGGTACTTGGTTAACCCTTTCCCAAACAAGACCTTGTTTTGACATCCCAAATAGAATTGGCTTGGGAAAACATTGAGACAAAAGAAGAAACTGCTGATAACCAGCAGTTTCTCCTTTTGTCTCAATATTTTCTGAGCTATATTCTACACAAATTCTATCGTTAACAACATCAATGTTGTCATCTGCAGCAGCTTTTAAATAAGACCTCCCTAAAAAGTTGGCGTTTGGGAAAGGGTTAATAATTCATGGTATTTCTTAGACAATACATTTCTACATTGTTTTGCTACATTGTTTTGACGAAAATGAGCAATAAAACCTACGATTTTTATGCCGTAGGTGCCTTGGTAAGCTACGAAAGTCATTAATCTCACAGTAACTCATTCATGAAAATACTAGAAAGGTATATTTCATACTCCTTATTTATGGATTGAAGCTCTAGAAAACTATTTCTGGGGTAAATTTCAAATGCAAAATGCCAATTCTAATTATCCATTTACTATATTGTGGATACTCATTAGAATCATTTCATAATATGGTGTTTCAAAATTTGATGAGAAATTGAAGAGCAAAGCAACTGATAATTTGTTAAATGTTTTACCCTTCCCAAAAGAGTCCCTGGTTTTGAGGGCCCTATCTAGACATATTTGACAGGCAATTAAGTTTGAGAAAAGGCTAAATTTATGATAATAAATAATTTTGTATTTGCTTTCATGCAATTAAGCTCTTTACAGATCTACTCTATAGAATCTCAAGATTTCAGCCTTTTCTAGCTCGCTTCAATGTGGACCAGACTAAGCTTGTTTGTGTACGAAAGGGTTAATGTTTAGGAAGTTGGAAGGCATCCACAGAAAACACCTATTGGTGGGCCTGACATCGAGAATTCATGAAGAATTCTTGAAATCCTAATGAGCAATGATGCTGACAGACTGAGATAGATGGGTTCTCTGCTTCTCCATGTAAAAATGCTCAACCACTCACCACCTACACCGAGATTAGGATAGATTACCAGTCTAATTCTGCCAAGGGGGATCACTCTGATTTAGATAAAATTTGAAAACTCTTTCATCACATGGTTAATGAGAAATCTCTGGAAATGGCATCCAAGTGAGAAAGATCTGTCATTGCTTATTTGGTGGTACTGACTTACTAAAGAATGTGAAAATAATCACTATGTTGGACAATTCTCATTCTGTCTTTGTTGACATTTTGTAAATGGTGAAGCACATTTCATGCGCTTTTTTCCCCATTTAGATCTTAGATCTAATTAAGAATCAGTGTCACTAATGTTTGACAAGTCAGATCCATCAGAAAGGAATAAAGCTGTTAATTTTGTCAAAATTTCAATTCAAATATCACAGTATCTATAGAGAAAACTTTTCAATCTATTTACTTCAAATTCAAAATCAAAAGACAGTTTCAGTGAGCTTATATTGGACAGGAAATATCTGTTTTCATGTAGATAAATATTTCATTTCAGTCAAGTCTACAACTTTTTTCATTAAAAGTTTACACCCTGTAATAGAGCCCATATGACTTGACAGTTTTTCTAATTAACAAATTTGACAGATCATTCCTTAAACCCTTTCAGAAAAGATTATCTTTTTAGAATGGTCCAAATTGAAAGTTGATGCCGACCTGTAACTAAATGGATGTTGAAAAAGATGCAATTTGTGTACAATGTAGCACATAAAATATTGAGACAAAAGTAGAAAATGCTGATTACCAGCATTTTCTACTTTTGTCTCAATATTTTCCAAAGCTTCAAAACCAGGTCTTGATTGGTAAAGGGATAACAAGGACTCAATTTTGACATCTTTCATTATATCAATGTAGTACTTTAGGCTCCATATCTCTCATATTTTTCTGAAGCTCAATGGCAGCTCATGATACATTTCATCATTAAAGATATGGAACAACAAAATGCTGATGATCAGCTTTTTCTTCTTTCTTTCATGGTTTCTTTGCCACAGCAGAAATAGCAAAATATCTGTTATAATATTGATATTGTCATCGGCAATCGGCAACATCTTTAAATTTAGATCTATCATTAAGAGAGCTCTTATGGCAGAAAATTTTGTATTGTGTTATATAATAAATATTATTATCAATATTCATATTTGACAATTTTTTATCACAAGATTAAAATGCATGGCTACACTGCTTATCTTAGTCTTATTGAAATGTTCTTTCACAACATTATCTACATCAATCTATTTTCCACAATATTTCCTAAAATCTCTCATTTCTCTTATCATTCTAGATGTAAGAGACCTTACCCTTGGACCAAAATATCATGAAACACCACAAAAGAAAATCCAGATCTATTTTTTCTCTCTCAAGAATTTTGGAGTCCATCCAAACAGGAGCACCTTACAATGTTTATGTAGCAATTAAATAGATATAACCGAATAAACATGCAATTTATCAATCCTTAATTAATCACTCAAATCAGGATATTGTTTATCTTGTGGGTCATTATATAAACATACCTGGCTTATATGAAGCTTCAGGTTCGAGAAAATTACTGAATTTTTGAATTTTGAAATGAAATATCTTGATTATTGTACTACAAAATCCTATGTTGCAGGTGGTCATTTGAATCGTCTCGTTGAGACGATTCAAATGAGTACGAACAACATAGGGTTTGGTTTAGAAATAACAGACATGAATGGCATAATGTCCTTTTATCAAGGGCTCTAGCTTATTGTTTTATGTTTTTACTGGCATTTTCATTGTGGAGATGCTTGTAAGAATCTTCAAAGTGTCTGTTCTTTGGCGCCATTAAGTGACACAAGACAATCAATACTTACCATTACCTGTTCTAAAGTGGCAACATTTTCCTACTTAATTCCTAAGCCTAGCAATTGTATGATAAATTTTGACAGAAAATGAAATTTTAATGTGAAATATCAAAAGAATATCTTAAAGACAATCAATCCAATTTCATAATTATGAAGATATGCTATCAATTTCAAAACTCAAAATCAGAAATGTCAACAAACATACATTTTCAGTACAGAATATCATTCTGGAATTTTGAATTTGGTTGACAATAAGTTATAGATGTAAAACCTATATCTATCATTGTAATATTTTTGCATTTACAAAATATAGTATTGTCTGCGAGTTTTGGCAGTGTTGCATTTCTGCACTTTTCTGGTCGACTTATCATCATATATCTATAACAGGATGTTCCGATATTTTGCATCATAATAATCTCTCACATACCACACAACCAGACAAACACGAAATTTATATTCATAGGCACGAATTATGATATGTCCTGCCAATTTATTAGACCAGACTTAATCAGTAAATAGGATCGAATATTAATAATGTTGTCCATTTTTCATCTCCCAAAGGAATCACGGGTGTATTGAGAATCTCTTGCATTACAAACGGCTAAATTTGTTACATAATATTGCATTATGCCATAGATTACTTGCATGTCATTTTGGTAACGAAATATTTTGATCAAATTGCAAGATTGATACCGTTATTTGTTGTTGCCACTTTGGTCTGATATCCTGAAATGCATATTTTCATCCCCCCATTTCGTAACTGTATTATTGATGAAGCTCCAGACTTTGTCAAACCAACTTTTCCCTTATACTTCTGTGGGGATACTGTATGAGAAGTTTCAAAGTGCTTTCATAAGTATCAGATACAAACATAAGGAATCAGAGAAAGGCAATGAGCAAGAATTTTCTATAAGGACAATCAATAATTAAATCAACCATTTTAAAAGTGCTCCATGGAAATGCTCAGTGTATTTCACCAGTGAGCCATTAAAGAGGATCCATTCACCAGAAATCATGATTTAGGATCGAACTCATAGATAACTACAGAAGTTCATAAACTGAGGATAATGTCTGAAAAAAGCTTTTGCTACTGCATACAATAGAACTAATCACTGAAGCACAATTTAATGAGTAAAGCACCTTTCTGTGCATAGCAGGTTATAAATCATTCTACAAGTTTTATCATGGTTAAAATTTATCAACTTTGACAGTTAACCCTTTCCTTAACGGCCGAATTTTAGGGTGATCCAAACCCAAAACTGCTGCAAATGATAAAATAAATGCTGTTTAGTATATATCATTTAGAAAATATTGAGGCAAAAGGAGAAAATGCTGGTTATCAGCATTTTCTTCTTTTACCTCAATATTTTTCTAAGCCTATTGTATTTGGGATATCAAAACTTAGTCTTGTTTGGGAAAGGGTTAAACTTTCTACCAATTCCAATCTTTCATGCTTGCTTTCACTTCTTATTAGTTCTGTACATTTTTGTGCCAGAACTGTTTTTACACCATTGCATCCATTGTGTCATTTTGAAATGATGTAACTAATCATTTGGCTTGTTTCTATTCACTGCGGAGCTGCCAATATTGTAACCAATGGCAATGGAGGAATTTCTATGAAAAAATTCTTATGGAATCTTCCTTTATCTTTTAGGAGTAAAAGTTAGGCCTTTCAAGCAACACAAATTTATCAAATAACATAACATCTAATCAAAGGAACCAACTAAAAATCTCATGGAGACAAACACATTTTTTGGATATCTAAGTCTGAAAAATTTGTAATAGAATTATTATGAGCTTCGGCCATCTGTTTTAACCCTTTCCCAAACAAGACCTGGTTTTGATGTCCCTAATAGAAAAGGCTTGGGAAAACATTGAAACAAAAGAAGAAACTGCTGATAACCAGCAGTTTCTCCTTTTGTCTCAATATTTTCTGTGCCATATTTTACACAAATTCTATCTTTAATAACTTCCATTTTGTCATTTGTGGCAGTTTTTGAAGTGGATCGCCCTTAAATTTTGTCGTTTGGGAAAGGGATAAAAGTTTGATATAAAGCTTGCTGTGGCTTATCCGTTTAATTTTGATTGGAAATAAATGGATCAGTGAGTGCCTTAATGATGTAAGTGCCTGTATGAATGTAAGTCCACTTAAAACAGTAATGCGCTAACCCACTAATGGATTTACACTGAATTTTATTCGCCCCCTTCCTGTGATTTGACTTGATCTGACTTGATCAAGTCATCAACTTTCAATCATCTTAATCAATCAGATTGGACCAGTGATTGAAGCTCTGGTAAAAACATCAACAATGTAGAAGGCTTATCAGTCAATCTGCAAAGTTCACAAAAATACTTGTGCCCCTTAAAAGTTCGATAAGTCATATTGATGGGTTAGTTTTGTGCTTAGCCTTAGATACATGATTTTTACTTCAAATTCTTCTGCTAAGAATATTCCTTATTTTTTTCTAGTTTTTCTTCATCACTCACTTAAATGTTTCAAACAGCAATTACATATTTTGGACCCATCAGCAAAACATAAAAAATTTCTGTGCCTAGCTCTCTGAAAAAATATTTTTGAAATCCATTTGCAGGTGACGGCCATAAGTAATATTTTCTTCCTTTAACTCTTTCCCAAACGACAAAATTTTAAGATGATCCACTTCAAAAACTGCCACAAATGACAAAATGGTAGTTATTAAAGACAAAATTTGTGTAAAATATGGCATAGAAAATATTGAGACAAAAGGAGAAACTGCTGGTTTAGCAGTTTCTTCTTTTGTTTCAATGTTTTCCCAAGCCTTTTCTAATAGGGACGTCAAAACCAGGTCTTGTTTGCGAAAGGGTTAACTCCTTGAATACAACCTAACCTCTCACAAAATTTAATGTCATGCAAGTCATCATCATGAATGTTACCAAAGTGACAAAAATATTGACTTGAAAATTAAAAACGCTAGAGTCCATTGCCAATGAGCAGATAGCAGCATCTACTTGTACATTCATGACTGTATGTGTTTTAAGGTCAGTTAAAAGCCATCCATCATTGTAAGACAAGCACTATCTGGCCATCTCAATCTACTTTGACCTTTACATACTAAAACTGTCCCTTTGATATTTTTACTGAATTCATTATATTATTTATGGCCCTTTGAACATCAACCTCCCTAAAATGTCAGCTGCAAACAGTAAGGAGAATTGAAAACAGTACCAGTTGCACGAAGTCAGTAAATGACCATTACAGTATCAACAGAAAATATCGCTTATCCATAACTTTGACCTTTACATACTAAAACTGTCTCCTTGATATTTTTACTGAATTTTTCATTAATGGTCCTTTTAAACATCAGCCTCCCTAAAATGTCAGCTGTAACAGTAAGGAGAAGAAACTGTACCAGAGAAATGAAGAGGCCTTCACTATAATTTTCGACAGTTTGACCATAATGTTTAAACAGAATAGGTTGCTTAAATCTAGGTATGTTCCATCATCATATTTTTATGTTACACTTTTGTTAAAGGAGAGCATTTCAGAAGTCTTCACTGTACAAGCACTTGTCTAAACATTATTTTCAAGCTTTCTAAAAACCAATCCATCATTTCATATGGGCATTATCAGCAGATCTTGGTATGATTTGACACTCATCTCAGAAGTGGTCCTAAAATACTAACTGTTGTCAAGAAGCAAAATCATAACACTTTGCTTACATCTGCTGAGTGGTAAATAATCATGTGCATACTTTTTAAAAGCCAACAAAAAGGCATGCATCATATTTTGATGATCATTTGTATTGGCAGATCTTAATACGATTTGACAATTATCGTTTTTGAAGAGGTCTGCAGACATTTTGTTATCAGAAAGCAAGTTTCACTGTACTTCTACCAACTGAATTCTGCACATGTTTGGCTTCTATATAAATTGTTTCCAAGGTCCATAAAAACTCATTTATCATTTTTGATGGCATTATCGGCAGATCTTAATTTGAATTGACACTCAACTATGGTGGAAATAGCCTATAAATATTTCATTGTAAAGTAGCATTTTTGTAGCATTTTGCCTGCACATGATAAAGGAATAGAGACCACCCCGCCACAAAAGAAGCAGAGACTTCAGATAAGTCTCTGTGCTTCAAATGTACCTTTGATATACTTATAAAGTACTTCAAGTCATGAAGGTCTGCTTCACCCGAAGTCCCAGAGGCTTCAATTAGGCTTCCAAAATATACTTCTGTTTAAGCTCAGGGACTTCAAGTGAGCTGCTCTATCACAATGGGAACTTCTTCAGAAGTACCAAGTACTTTAACTGTACTTCAGAAACTTAAATTATTGTATATGGGACTTCTTAAGAAGTACCAAGTACTTTAAATGTACTTCATAAACTTAAATTATTATATATGGGACTTTTTAAGAAGTACCAAGTACTTTAAATGTACTTCAGAAACTTAAATTATTATATATGGGACTTCTTAAGAAGTAGATCTACCAAGTACTTTAAATGTACTTCAGAAACTTAACTTACTGTAGGTGGGACTTCTTTAGAAGTACCAAGTACTTTAACTGTACCTAAGAATACTCCCAGTCTAATTTCAGTCCAGTTCCAGTCTATATATGAGGTCACTTCCTCTTTAGAAAATTGGAGGGAATTTTACTTGTCTGACATTTTTTGAAAGAAAATGTTTATTAGTAGAATTTCCAACTTCACACTTATGGATTATTATTATATTAAGGGACTCACTTAATGGAAAGACCAAGTAGAGATCTAAGGCAACTTTGGTGAGTGTTCTTCTGACTAAATTTTACAAATTTTAAAAGTTCTATTTTTTACCATTCCCCACCCACATATTGCAATCATTTGTTGTACATCATATGTTGAAGCATCTTTGAAGCACCACCTTGAGCACTGATGAAAAATATGCTTTGAATGTACTTCAGTAGTACTTCCTGTGAAGCGTTTATGATATGCTTCAAATGTACTTCAGGGTGTGTACTTTAGTTGTACTTCTGCCTAATTAGCATATTTCAGACGCGCTTCGAAAGAAGTATGGGACTTTAGTTGTACTTCGCAGTACATTTGAAGCATAATTAGCATATTTCAGACGCGCTTCAATAGAACTTTAGCTGTATATTTAAATATGTACATTTCTGATAAAAAGCTAAAGTACAGAAGAAGTATGTGCTTCTATTGTACCTCACTTATACTCCAACAGAGGACTTTATTTGTACTTTTAATATACTTTAAAGATACTGAATTTGTGGCTGGGCAGGCATAAATATAATATCTTAAGGTCCACAAAATTCCATTTATCATTTTATTTTGATCATGGCTATAAGCAAATCTTAATTTGATTTGACACTTATATTTTTTGAAGAGATCTGTAAAAGTTCGGTTTCCGAGGAAACAAAACAAACATAGGATCAGGTTTCATTATTTCTCTTCATATTGTCATTAATTTATATTGTATTTTTCACAATCTTGAAAACTAAATCTTAAAGGCCCTTAATTGTATGATTCCAAATCAAAAGTTTGTAAAAAGTCACAGTAATGAAGAAATTCTGCAAAGAGACAACTTTCATTATTTGCACATGCATAAGCACTCAGTATAATACATTATTTTTGAAGGTCAGACAAAAAACACATTCATCATTTTTCTTGATGCCCATTATCGGCAGATCTTAATATGATTTGACACTCATCTCCACAGATGCATACCCTCACTAAACACCTGATAAAATTATGTTTATCCAATAATATTCTGTCATATCAATTCCAAGCCCTATGTTGTGGGTACTCATTTGAATCGTCTCGCCAAGACGATTCAAATGAGCACCCACAATATAGGATTTAATGAATCATTATTGAAGAAATTCATTTTGAAAATTTTGAATCCCTCCATTATCAGCAGCTCTGTCGGCCATATGATAAATGAGGTCTGAGTAACGGAAGGAAGACCATTGTGTGTTTTGGAACACGATCCTTCAAAAGTCATTTGCCATTTCACAGCGAATGAGCAGATCAACTGGTCAGCAGAATATAATATCAACTAATTAGAAACCTTGTCAGTTGAAATTAATGATAAAATTTCCGAAAATTTCAGCCAATCAAAAGAGTTGTCAACGCATATTAATAATGATAAATGTTAAAATATTTTCAAATTCATCATAATTTGCAGCTTTTGCTACTTTTGCTTTGATTAATGGGTAAAATGACAGGAAATGTGCCCTAAATTGAAATTAGGACCATTGGCGGTTGCACCTTAACCCTTCCTTTACAGAACATCACATTGACCAAGTAGAAAGGTGTCCGAACAATTCATTAAATTCATCTAAAATTTTCATGTTTTCTACAGTAAAGATTATAGAAGGAACAAGCTTGTAACATACATACTTTGCCATTAGATCTACATGTGATCTGTTTTAAATATTTATTATTTTGAGACATGTTTAATGTCAGCATCTGCAACATCCGTCAATTTATCATATTTCATATTTCCAAGTCCGTCAATTTATCATATTTTCTAGTATCATTGTTGACTATAATATGTAGGGGCCATGCTGTGGCCAAACATATTTTTTTGCATTTCCAGAAACTTTGCCTGCATCTTCTTCCAAATCAGTTCATATGATATTCATCTTGTCTAAGATTTTGGCATCTACTTGCTGCAATATGAAACTCTAAATATCCACACCCTAGGTTAATACAGCTGGCTTTCTGTTAAATAAGATGAAAAATAAACACAGGATGAAAATGAAACTATCACTAAACAAAACATTCCCCAACCTCCAGATTAATTCAAGTGTTACTGTATTATAATGTGGCCAAAAATTAACATCCCACAAAAATAAGCATTAATTCTGAGAGATAAGTCTTTAATCCAAGAGATTATAAACATGTTCACTTTCTTGGAAAAATTTGTAGTGCTTTGCAAGGCTCTTCAGAGTCCAAAAAGTTGCCATGTGTAATAAATTACGGGAAATACATTTTTAGAATCTAAAGGGATAATTGTTTAGATATTTTATGGTTTGTCTTTGAAGTCTCCATAATATATATTTGATGATAACGAAATAATCTCAAACCAAATACATTGATTTTCATTAAGGTATTAATTTCTAAACATTTTGTTACAATGTGCAATGGCTTTCCTGATGGCAACAAACATTACAAGAACTGCAATACAAGTAATGTTTCCCAAGAAACGTTAAAGATACAGTTTCAAAAATAATTGGTTTGCCATTATTTCCTTCTAAACATAACAGAAGCATTATTTGTCATCTGTAGTTACAAAGTTTTAGAATAAAGTCCAAAAGGTACAATATTCTGGCATTAGACTCGGATGTAATGTTTTTCATCCCCTCAGGAAGCCATTTTGTCATCCATCATTGTCAAGCAGGGTACCAGTGTGAAAATTTACTAGTCTGGGAGCTATAAAGTAATGTGATTGGTTACCGGCTTCGCTTGATTGATGATACATACTTAGTAACACTCCATGGGCCATAACCTTTTTAGGTAAATCAATAGCAGAAGATGGGAATGGAATAACTCTAAACATGGAAACAGCTTTGAATTCCATAGTTTAGGCCCTTTGATCTAAAAATTTTAATTCTTTTGCACTGTTTTCTCTCTCAAAAGTTTGTGAATAGAGACTTTGTATTGTATCATACTCTAGGCCATGTAACAAAGCAAAGAATATACATGTACAACCAATTTCAAACTTTTAATCAAATTACTGATACTATCATTCTCTCATTACTTTCAGTACTTTGATTTCAAAACAGCCTTGAACAAGCACTGTTGGAGGCATGCAAGATTTTTTGTGACAAAGTATAATACACTGACCAATATCTTAGGGTCTGCAAGTGAGAAAAGGTTGTCTAAAATATTAGTCTATATGATGTATCATAACTCCCTGACCAGCGGTCATCTTATATTTCCAGACATATTTGAAGAATGACCACTCTGTAAGCTTATTGCTGGACTCAGCAAGAATATTCTGATGATATATAAGCACAGAGGTCATTTGTTATATCTCTGTGAAACAATACATCATCTGTTTCATCCCCAATACATGCAAAGTTAGCAATGCCATATACATGTTGTTTAATACTGCAAGGAAAGTAGAGCCGGGAAGGGTACTCGAGTACCCGGGTATCGGGTCGGGTATCACCAGTACCCGGGTAATAAATCATTGCCCGGTACCCGGCTTCGTACATTATCTAATTAAGGTATTTTTTTTGACAAATTCTTAATATTTAAGCCTTTTTGACCCAGGGTCAACATTTTATTTGCTTATGAACCGAAAGTAGACAGTTTGAAATGGTTGCACCCCTGTCTAAGAGGTTAAAAATTGATAGAAAATTCAGACTGGAGTAGCTTTTCGTTCTGTAAGAAACCCTAATATTTAGTAAGCGTCATGCACTTGAACTATAAATTCACGTTAGAGAGCCGAAATCTCTTGCTCAAGCTGTAGCCACAAGGTATTAACATTTCACCGAAGTTTTTTTCAGTAAGATAGGCTATGAGTCTGCAAATGATTGACCAATTTTCTCTCTCTCTCTTTTTTTTTTGTCGCAGAATAGTACAAAAACATCTGCGTATTTTAGTCTTCTCTTTGTCTTGCACAAGACTAAAACAATACCATATTCGCTTTTTGAAGAAGACTTCGACGATGCGTGGTTGTTTGAAGCCATATGTTTAGTATACAAGTGCCATGATGAAACAAAAATATCTATAGATAGGCCTACATGTAACTACATGTATTGGTGTATTTTTAATCATCATCGGGTACTCGAGTACCCGCGGGTAATACGACCACGGGTACCCGGGTACAAAAATTCTACCCGTCCCAGCTTTAAAGGAAAGTGTATCATTCTAACAACTATCTCGATAACTTAAAGACAGTTTAACCCTTTCCCGAACGACAAAATTTTAGGGTGATCCTCTTCAAAAACTGCCACAAATGACAAAATGGATGTTATTAAAGATATGATTTGTGTAAAATATGGCATAGAAAATATTGAGACAAAAGGAGAAACTGCTGGTTATCAGCAGTTTCTTCTTTCGTTTCAATGTTTTCCCAAGCCTTTTCTGTTAGGGACGTCAAAAGCAGGTCTTGTTTGGGAAAGGGTTAAATGAATGATATTTTACATTTTTCTGTCTTTCTGTGAAGAAAACATAGTGGAAAATGGAAAATTGCTTGTAACAAGCAATTTCTTCATTTTCCACAATGCTTTCCAAAGCCTTGTGAGGCTTTAATTGAAGCCATTTAGGGATGGTTTCATTTTAGCATTTTTACATCAATATTATCTCATACCTTTGTAACAGGAAACTAAAATTTCCAATTTATGAAGATGAAAAAATGTAATTTCTGTGAAAAATAATCTGGGATTACCTTATATTTCTCCTAAAATATCATATTATTTGGTTTCATATGAGCAAAATAATGTAGGTTATTTTTTGAAAAATAAAATCAAAGACATATTAAGGCAGGGATGGGTGCCACCAGTTATTTCTATTGTTAAATGATAGCCTGTCTTTAATAAGGTAAGCTTCCCCTTCGAAAAAAGTTCAAGAAGGCATTTCTAGTTCTAAGAACTGTTCTAGAACATTCTAGATCATTAAATGGCAGTTCTAGAACTAAAATGAACTCTTTGCAGGGGTGCCAATCATTCAAAGGAAAGAAGAAAATAATTTGATATATATCAGGCCTATAAGTTTTCTGGTTAGATTTAATTCCTCCTATCCAACTCTTTTGGACCAGCCTTGTTTTGTGTTAAAAAAAAACTTGGTTAGGGATAGTTTCACAATTTATTTTAATGATTATTTAAAGGAGCAAGTTGACACCAACAATATCTATCGAAGATGATACATATTCTGTTTAAACATCTTGTCTAGGATTTCATAAGGTCAACTATGTGATTAAAGGAAACCGCAGTCTGGTAGGCTATTCTTACAGACATCATTTTTACAGAAATACTATCCTGTTGACAACAGACATTTAACCATTTTCCAAACAAGCTTTGTTCTTAATGTACCTACTAGAAAAGTCTTTAAGGAAAACATTTGAGATGAAAATGCTGTGAGCGATATTTTCTATGTCATAATCACAATCCTGTCTTTTATCAACTACAACCTATCATCGTCTGCAGGAATTTGAAATAAGAACAATCAGCATTTTGGCCATTTGGTAAAGAGTTTAAGAATGTCAACCTTGTGATTAACTAACCACACCTTTAACTCATTACTGCACAGTGATGCCTTTTGACTCCCTCGCAAGAAAATGCTAGGGAAAACATTGTGGAAAATAAAGAAATTGCTTGTGACAAGCAATTTCTTCATTTAACACAATGTTTTCTAACCCAAAATGGTAAGACTTTAAAATTTTCATCAACTTGAATTTGTGGTCTGCAACATCTTTCAAATTGGAATAGTCCAAAATTTTGTCGTCTATGGGTTAACTCAGACATCATCTTTCCAGTAATATCATGTTAGTGACAGACATTTAAAGACATTTGCAGAGAAAAAGGAATGGTTCGACAGAATCTGCATGAGGTTTAATTTCATCCCACTCAACAACTAAGGCCATCATAAAGACAAGCAGCCTTCCACTGGTTTACCATTTAGTCAATTCCCAAAGAATATACTGTGCTAGGAACCAAACCACTGATCCCTTTATTTCAAGTCTTGTTGTAATCATTGCATCAAATTGTGGCTCAGAATACTTTAGTTACAGTAGGGATTGGCAAAAATAATGGTCATTTTGTATCATTATTTTTTATTACATAGGTGAAAGTTATAATGTGGTAAAATTAAAGGTCAAAAGTTTTATGATAAACTAACAACCACTTTATCATAAGTACAAACCATGATTATTTTGAAGCAGAATTACTTGATGAAAACCATTATAATTCAGTTTTTTCATCATAAAAATAAAGCCATAAGATTGTAAGTGCCAATGAAAACTTTAGGCATTTAGAATGCAATGGTTCCAACCTATTGAAGTTTGAATCATAATTAATCATTGCAAAAAGGCTTTGAAAACCATGAAAGAATGACTACAAAATCTACCGCTACAAATGAAAGCAACAAGAAATTGTTGGCAAAACCATTGTAAGTGCATGTAATTTTACATGTACAATTACAACAGCTTTGTGCTAGATCCATTGAAGCTGAAAATTAATTTTGGAGACAAAACGACAATCGGAGATTAAATTCTGCACAAAAAAGTTCATTAGCATATCTAAAACAATTACTGAGCAATCTGAAGTCAGACAAAAAGACGACATCATCAAAGAATTGTCAGGCGAAGTTTGCCTTTCATGGGACGAAACCATGAGATAGAAATCTTCCATCAAAGTGTACAAAATTGTTCCCTTAAATATCATGTATTGTTCTTTGGCTACAGGATATGTAAGAGAATGCAAGTTTAGAGATAATGTTTCAAAATTTGAGGCAATTTTGCTTTGTTTTCAGTTAGAATTCAGTCATTTTCCCTGATTATGACACAGTCCTTATGATCAAAGATGAGAATAATGTGTAATTTGTAATGTAACTTTGAAAGATGAAGTTTTCTGAACACTTCAGATGAAATTGCAATTTGACCCACCGTAAAAACCGAACCAATGATGTGTACAAGAAAATGCTGGCAATAAGTCTAAAATGATATGATTCTCTGGAAATGGTAAGAAAATAGTGATCCCAATATGATTCTCTGGAAATGGTAAGAAAATAGTGATCCCAATCACATATTTCTGTTTTCTAGTGTCAAAAAAAGTTCATCAGCATCGCAAAAAAAAACTTGTAAAGCTTCTAATCCTGAAATGATGAATGAGCTCTCTTATCATGAAGATCACATTTAGTCTACATCCATAATCAACCAATCAAAAGGCTTTTAACAGCTGGAACTAAACACCTTAGTGTCTACCATTTTGTTGTTTTTCAACAAAAACCCCGTAACTGCAGCTTGTTTTAAGGTAAGAAGGGCCTAATTAGCACCAAAGAGCCAGCGGCAAAATTTGAAAAATGCCAGCAATTCCTAAACTGTGTTACATTTCCATTCCAAATACAAACATAAGCATTTTGTACGGTTTAGAATTTTGAATTAATGCATATTTATGGAAATATTTGACAAAAATGTTCAAAATTACCTCCCTTGCATATGAATATAGAGTAAAATGATATTTGTAAATTATTTCCTTCTTGAAGCATAAACTTGAAATCCGGCACGGTGAATCAACTTATATGAAGTGTATTTACAAGTGTGTGTAATTTGATATATTTCGTATGGCTAGAAAGTGGTGTTTTTAATTAGGCACTTTATACCTTAAGCTGCAGTAACAAGGTTTTTGTTGAAAAGTGACAATTTATTGTTTTAAATTACATGTGTTTTGTGGTGTTTATTTATCTAGTTTACATGCTTTTTTAAAAAGAATCAAACAGACAATAAGAAACATCTGTAGAGGCCCGCCAGGAAGCAATTTGTCCCTTTTCAACAAAAACCTCGTAACTGCAGCTTGTTTTAAGCTGCAATTACAAGGTTTTTGTTGAAAAAGGACAAATTACAGGAGTTGTACGTGGTTGAAATGTCATGGTTTATTCCATTATTTGAGGATATTACTTCAAATTGAGACTTCAAACGGATGACTTTATTCAACACCATTGTGAAGATTGTATAATTTTATATGATTTTTATAACAAAAGCTTTGCACTCAACTCTAGAAAAGACTTTCCCTTTGTTTTCTAGAACAAAGTCATTCTTATGCTTACAAAGAATACAAAATGTCATAACTAAGAAGCCAAATTATCATAACTACAACTTGTGAAACCATTTTGTCATATCAAACAAATTATTATTCTTATCCTGCTGTATTAAAGGGGCATTAGTATCCTCAGGCCTAAATCACTAACGATCCACAGAAGTTGGCTTTTAGCATTTAGTCACACCATTAGTAGACTTTATAAGACAGAATACAAGATTCATACAGTAAATAACATAAATCGATAATCATGCAGCAGTGTAAAAGTATGTAAAATATTCAAAGAGGGTTGATCGTGTTTACGAATGATGTGATATTGGGTTTTAAATCCGTCGTAATCTAAGCCAATACAGATCAGACAGAGCTGAAATGTTGCACAGAGAAAAACTAAAGGTTATATTTTAATTATGCGCAGTTATTTTTACAGCAAATTACCCTGAAAATAAGTAAGTATCGGTAAATATGTATCTTTAAGAATTGCAACAGCCAACCTAGAATAAGGATGTTACTTTTTTTGTAAGCCTGCCTTACTTTAGAGAGCCTACAAACTCTCCTTGGCAAGAAATAACATGTTGAACAATTTTTGCTGCAATTTTTGTAACTTTTTTAATGTTTCAATACTTTTTTAATAAAAGAAAAGAAATTTCTATTTCTGCATATGACCAGCAATATGAATTGCAACACTCAAATTAATTCCATGTATCATAAATATAAATTAATTTAATCAAGTTCTACGCTGTTTCTGTGAGAATAAGGGATGTGAAAAATATTCCATCTAAATACTCCAAGAATTTGATAAATCAAGCAAATTTATTGGCTTAAATAATTCAATTTTCTTAATCTTGGGAATTTTCTGCAGAATTCTATAGCTCTTATGAAATGCAGATCTAAGAACATTAAAACACTCTTTACTCAGTGTTCCAATGTAATTCTCTGTCATATATAATCTTTCATTTGCAGAAGAATATTACAAATGTATAAGGAATTATCAACAGAAGAAAGTTTATAAGCACATTCTATAAAGCAGCTAGTACTCTGCCAATACTGCCTCCAAAAGTTGATAAAATTGATGTTTGAAAAGCATATTTCATATAAAGTGGGGTTGCATTGGCTTAATATCAGATTTTGGCAAGGGTTCCAAGATGTTTGCATTTTACTTTCTATGATAAATGTGTAAATGAACAAATTTCTGATCTCTGATGAAATATTTCAGCCCTGATTCACTGGAAATTAGTTGGATATTCAGAGACCTGACAGTCTGTTTGTGGACAGACTGTATAATCCTAAAATTATGAAGTATCCCTTTCCCAAATGACAAAAATTTTGGGTGGTTCCATTTGAAAGATGCTTCTGGCGATAAAAAAGATGTTGGTAAAGACAGAATTTGAGTATAATACAGCACAGAAAATATTGAGACAAAAGGAGAAACTGCTGGTTATCAGCAGTTTCTTCTTTTGTCTCAATGTTTTCCCAAGCTATATCTATTAGGGACGTCAAAACCAGGTCTTGTTTGGGAAAGGGGTATGATATGTAATTTCTAACAATTTTAGGATCAGTGTCAACTTATAAGCCTATTTCGATGGGGGTAATTGTATGATTTTTAAAGGCCAATATGTGAACTTAAATAAATTCTTGCCCTATGACATTTCTCCTACTCCATGTGACACACCAGTAATTTGCACACCCAACACATTTTAAAAAAATATGGCACAGAAAATATTGAGACATTAATTAGGAGAAACTGCTGGTTATCAGCAGTTTCTTCTTTTGTTTTAATGTTTTCCCGAACCTTTTGTACTAGAGACATCAAAACCAGGTCTTGTTTGGGAAAGGGTTAAATAAATTCTTGCCCTATGACATTTCTCCTACTCCATGTGACACACCAGTAATTTGCACACCCAACACATTTCAGAATGTGGCAGTTTTCAATGGCTAATTACATATAGTTTGATTGACTTGCAGAAGCATTTATAATCAAGTATTTCAAATGAACTTTGTCTTTGATGAAAGCTTGTAACAAAGACACCATGCAAGGACCTTTTTTCTGTTTCCTTACTAAGAAAAGATCCCTACTTAACCCTTTCCCAAACAAGACCTTGTTTTGACATCTCTGATAGAAAAGGCATGGGAAAACATTGAAACAAGAGGACCATGATGGTCCTTAATTGCTCACCTGAACTGAGATTTACAAGGTGAGAAATGATTGCACCTTGTCTCATGATATCCAAAAGAACATTCTAATTCTCAATAGTCTTCATCCTTGTGACTAGACATACATTCTGAACATGTTTCATGAAGATTGGACAAAAATTGTACCATCTACATTGCTAACAAGGATTTTGTCTTTAAGGCCACTTTTCCCACGATATCCAACAGAACATTCCCATTGTCAATAGGCTTCATCCTTGTGACTAGACAAATAATCTGACAAAATTTCATGAATATTGAGCCAAAATTATTGTCTCTATAGCGCTAACAAGGATTTTGTCATTAAGGCCCCTTTTCCCATGGCATCCCAAGGAACATTCCTATTTTCCTCAGAGTTCATCATTGTGGCTAGACAAACACAAGTTTCTTGAAGATTAGACCAAAATTGTTGTCTCTAGAGTGCTAACAAGGATTTTGTTATTAAGACCCCTTTACTCATGATATCGACTGGAACATTCCAATTTTTTATAGGGTTTATCCTTTTGACTAAAACAAAGATTCTTTCTAGTTTCATGAAGATTAAGCCAAAACTGTTGCTTCTAGAGTGTTAAAAAGGATTTTGTCATAAAGGCCCCTTTTCCCATGATATCAAAATGGAAAATTCCGATTGTTGATAAGCTTCATCCTTGTGAATAGACAAATATTCTGATCAAAATTCACGAAGATTAAGTAAACATTATGGCCTATAAATTGCCAACACAGATTTTGTCATTATGGCCCCTTTTCCCATGGTATCCGATGGAATATTCCAATTTTCTGTAGGGTCCATCTCAGTGACTAGACAAACATTCTGACCAAGTTTTATTAACATTTGGCCAATATTGCAGCCTGTATAATGCTAACAAGGGTTTTGTCTTTTAGGCCCCTTTTCCCATGATATCAATGAGAAGGTTCCAATTTTCAACAGGGTTCACCCCATATAAACCCAAAGAAACAACAACACAGTCCCTGGACTAGGCTCCATTTGACTAAAACCGTGTGAAATGTAGAACTGATAACACAGAGCACCGTGAAGGTGCTAGTTGGGGAGCCTAGTCTCTTATTTGAACATGGGGCCCTATGAAAAAATACTGTTACTGTATCTTGCACAATACATAGCTAATTTAGTTTTGAGATGAAAAGGTTTTCCGAGACAAAGATCAAAATATTAGAGATAGAACTCTTAACCCCTATATAAACCCCAAGAAAACATAGGGCTCTTTCTTCATTGCAAAATAATTAATTTTATAATAATTTAGTATAGAGCTAAAGAGAATATAAGTTGCAAAATAGAAGCAAGTCTGATTATAAATCCAAAGAAAAGATAACAGAACACTGATAACAGCTAGATTAAATCCTCATTTGTTTACTTAACCCTTTCCCAAACAAGACCTGGTTTTGACGTCCCTGATAGAAAAGGCTTGGGAAAACATTGAAACAAAAGAAGAAACTGCTGATAACCAGCAGTTTCTCCTTTTGTCTCAATATTTTCTTTACCATATTTTACACAAATTCAATCTTTAATAACTTCCATTTTGTCATTTGTGGCAATTTTTTAAGTCGATCACCGCAATTTTTTGCCGTTTGGGAAAGGGTTAAGCTGGGGAAAGTCTCGATCATTGGTCAGATTAAATTCAAATTTATCAAAATGGACCAAGGGAGGCAACCTGAACACTAAAAGTCTTACCGCTTCACTGATTGGTTATCTCCCTTAGTAAGTCTGATAAGCCCCACCCTGCCACGCCCACATTTTTTGACTAATCTTAAAATTTGACAACAAATTTTGAAGAGAGTCACTCAAGGAACATTCCTGCCAAGTTTGGTTCAAATTGACCCAATTGTTGATTTTTAAATAATTTTCTTTGGATTTTTAAGCCCCACCCTGCCACGCCCACATTTTTTGGAAAATCAACTAGAAGACCTGAAGGTCTTGAGTCGCTCCACAGGCCTGAATTTCTTTAAATATTCAATCCAAGTTTTGATTAGATTGTTCAATAGTTGTGTTTCTAAGAGCAAAAAGAAAGTAAAACTAGATTGTACAAAACATGTGGTTCTTTGAGCAAAGATAGTAAAACCCTGTTTGCCATTTGAGAAAGGGTAAAAGGAAACAAGAGAAAATTCCAGATCAGGATGATACTGGCAATGATCATTTTTTCTTCGACCAAACAGATCTAAACTATCATTGATTACTCCAAAATAGTTCATATTTCTAAAAATAGATTTCATTGTTCTAAAAATAGATTTGGGGAAATACCCTATTTATAAAATAACCAGAAAGCCCTGATTTTCTTGTAATTTCAAATCCAAGTTTTTACAAGATTTTTCAATACTTTTGGGTCTTAGAGCAATAACAAAGTAACTAGAAAGCTGAAAATACCTTCATATAAGATTTAATGGTTACCAAGATTTGTTTTGATTAGAGTGAATTTGACTGATCTAGTTTGATAATGAAGTCATAATTGGCAATTTTGTCAAATTCAAAGGCATATAACTGGGAATGTTATATTACTCTAAAGCTAAGAATCACACTAAAATAAGATCTTTGCCTCACTTACATTTTGTTTTAGGTTTTGACCTGATTGATCATTATTTGTGGTTGAAAAGAGAATGAAAATAAAGTTGAAAACTACAATTTGTCAAATTCAAGGGCAGATAAATCATGATTTACGATTCTAATGAAGCTGACAATTACATCCATGCAAGATTTTATGGACAATTAAGATTATAACAAAGTTTCCTGTTGATTGTTGGATATTTATAGTCGTTTGAGTAAAAATAAGGTCAAAAATGGTAATTTTGTCAATTTCAAGGGCACATAACTCATGATGCAATTTTCAAATCAAGCTGAAAGTTGCACCCAGGCAAGATCTTATAGTAACCATCATTCTGTCCAAGTTTTGTCTTGATTGGTCAATATTTGTAGTTGCTAGAGTGAAAACAAAGTAAAAATAAAGCCGAAAATGGCAATTTTGTCAATTTCAAGGGCACATAACTCATGATGCAATTTTCATATCAAGCTGAAAGTTGCACCCAGGCAAGATCTTACAGTCACCATTAATCTGTCCAAGTTTTGTCTTGATTAGTCAATATTTGTAGTTGCTAGAGTGAAAACAAAGTCAAAATAAAGTTGAAAATGGCAATTTTGTCAATTTCAAGGGCACATAACTCATGATGTAATTGTCAGATCAAGCTGAAAGTTGCACCTAGGCAAGATCTTATAGTCACCATCATTCTGTCCAAGTTTTGTCTTGATTGGTCAATATTTGTAGTTGCTAGAGTGAAAAAAAGCCAGAACAGCCATTTTTTAAATTCAAGGGCAGATAACTCCAGATTTTCTGATTCAATCAGAATCAATTGAAGGAATCTGAGAGAGGACCACCCAAAGATCATTCCTGTGAAGTTTGATTGAAATCCATTGAGTAGTTTCTGAGGAGAAGATTTTTAAAGAAAAAGTTGACGACCGGACGGACGGACGGACGCACGGACGGACGCACGCACGACGGACACAGCGCCATGACAATAGCCCGCTGGCTTGAAGGCCAGTGGAGCTAAAAATTAACGAACAAGTTTTGAAAAAGGGCACCCAAGGAACATTCCGGCCAAGTTTGGCCAAAATTGGCCAAATGGTTCAGGAGGAGAAGATGTTTGAAGAAATTGTGAACGGACGGACGGACAGACGGACGGACGACGGACGGTGAGCGACCACAATAGCTCACCTTGAGTACTTCGTGCTCAGGTGAGCTAACAAAAGAAGAAACTGCTGATAACCAGCAGTTTCTCCTTTTGTGTCAATATTTTCTTAGCTATATCACACACAATTTCAATCTTTATTTACATCCATCTTGTCGTCTGCAGCATGAGCTTTTGAATTGGACCTGCCTAAAATTTTATCATTTGGGAAAGGGTGAAATGTTATCATATACATTTCTTCTTTATTTCTCCCAAAGCAACAAGAATTTTAACTAATCTGATGGTGGTACCATGTAGAGACATCTTCATTTTGGATACACTGTAAATAGATACTTCTCTAAACTGACAATCAAATTATGATTCTTTCAATTATTATCAGACGCTTAGATAATTTCTCAATTTATCAAAACCAAATTTCATACTAGAAAACATCTCATTTACACCAGAATTAATTGCAACAATTTTTCAAAACCCATAATTGAGGAGAATTATATAAATGTTTCCATGGAAACACTCATTTATCATCGACCTTTCAGATTTAGATCGTAGCTATTTGCTGATGATCATCATTTGATGAATAATTCCCCTCGATACAAATCAGTTCCAAAATGCCGAGAAAAAAGCGATTTTAACAAGACAGACTTGTCAGCGAAATCCCAGCCTGTGACTATCTATGGCTCCATCTTGTGACATCACAAGTCATGTGACACCATTTTTTCAAATCATCCAATCAAAATTAAGAATCTAGGGACTGGTATAAATTGAAGATTCCTCAACACAGTGAGATGACTTCAAAGGTCAATCGGTGTGAATTCATTAATTTTTGGAGCAAAAATAGGAAAAACTTTCAACTTTTCTTCTGATTTTAGTGGATAATTATGATAAATTGATCTTGATGTTAAGATTCAGATCAGATGACATTTCCACACAAACTTATCTCCTGCTCACCAGACAGAAAACTTCTCCACAAGTAATCAACACTTTCTTCAGTAATGAACACAAAATATTTGATATTCATCACATATTGTGGTAGAGCAATCAAAGCTCAAATCCATGGCTTTTTATAGCACCCTCATGAAGGTAGACCTACAATTTTTTGGCAAATATAATTTTCACTTTCAAGGACGCGGCTATGGCGCAGTTGGTTGCGCATCTGCCTCTCATTCGAGAGGTCCCGGGTTCGATACCCTGCCGCGGCAAATACCCTTACTGACAAAAATGTCACCCATCAATGGTTTGATATCGTGAACCTATGTGGGGAAGCAGCTGGAGGCTTGGTAAGGGTGTTGTGGTAGTACTGGTATGAGAAACGACACGAATCCATGGTTAGGTGCTCCAGCCGCAGCGATATGACCTTAGTAGTTGAAAACGGCGTAAAACCCCAATAAACCAAACCAAACCTGGTTTTCACTTTCAATGTCGATCTAGTTAGTAGGTGAAGAATTGGTGCATGACTGTGTAGACTGATCATCGTATACGGAATAAGCAGGCAGATCTTTGCACTAAATAATGCTCCCTTTAAAATAGAAAACATTCTATGACAACAAAAATAAATCTCAGAGTTTAGCCGAGCTCAGGGATTTCTGAGAGAAGCTCTAGTGGCTGACTCACAAACTAATAAATTAGAAAACAAAGAGGTTTTCAACAGAGTGAAGGTAGCATAGACAAAGATCAGACTGCATGCATATGCAGGCTGATCTTTGACTATGCTGCTTGCCTAATATAAAATATTCTATGACAACAAAAAATAAATCTCAGAGTTTAGCCGAGCTCAGGGATTTCTGAGAGAAGCTCTAGTGACTGACTCACAAACTAATAAATTAGAAAACAAAGAGGTTGTCAGCAGAGAAAAATACCCAGTATTTATTGAACTGACAGTGGAAAAATAACTGTAATGAATGAAATGCCCCTGGAATGGTTGTCCTCACTAATAATGGTGCTAAATACTGCCTTACTTCCTTTCAATCACTTTCTATTCCCATTTTACTGGGTGTCATACTTTTCCTACTGCATGTTTTTTTCCTGCATTATTGTACTGCACATTTAATGAGCAATTTCCAGTATTGAAGGCATGAATTTTTGCCCATCAATGGTTTGCAAGAGCCTAAATTGTGCCATGTTGTTGCAAAATATAACCCAAAACTTTGAATGAAAGAAAGTTATACAATATAAACATGTAAACATCCTTTAAAAGAGGAAAAATGCACTTCCATTGCTAGAAAATAATAGTAATATTGTTTATCCAAATACCATAAAAAGAAATTTGAAACAACTTGAGCTAGTTTCAAACATTCACCATCTCCAAGAGTGCAGTGAATTGTCAAGAATTTCAGAACAAATCAAAAGAGTCAATTTGGTAGAATTTGCATCATTTTCCAAGTGAACAGTTTCTAGCTCATTTTGGAGAATAACTTGAATAGAAAATAAGCTAAAAGTCCCCTTTGAGAGAAAAATTATACAAAGTTCAATGATTCTATGTGATTCTAGGAAATTTTCATTTCGGAGTACCATAAAGGAATGCTATAAAGCGCGAAGCTAAATTAATAAAGCAGAAACTTTCTGATCACAATTCTTATATTTCCATATTAAAATTGCAAATGAAACATGATATATTGTTGGGTTATTCATAAAAGTATTCTATTGCAAAATATATACCCTTTCCTTGACTGGCAGTAGGCTTAGTGACATCAAATCACAACATATCAAAGAACATTAATTTTACAAGCAAAGAATAGTAGAAATTGCTGGCAACAGGTATTTTTTTCTCCTGATTTTCATACTTTGAATCACTTAATGAGAGTACACGTTTTGCATTTTTAGTGAAAATTATAATACCGGTAATCATCTTTTGCATTACTTTACAAAAAGTGCAAGAGTAAAATCTCATTGTAAAAGGGTTAAAAGAAATATCCATTGAAACTGACAATTCTTTTGAAAAGTAGAAGAGCAATATTTATTCATGCTAAAAGATTGATGATTTCCTTGGCCTATACCTAATTTATCTGGCAAAAATTTCTTTCATTTCTCAGACAATCAAAGTACTGACAGTACTGTTTGGAAGCAAATTTTTCAAAAAATGTAGGCCTGTCCAGGCCCCAGTTTCTCGAAGAAAACTTAAGTATATTCTCATGAGAACATGCTCAACATCAAAGGGATACTCTCCAACGTTGAAGGGTATTCCATTGAAGTTCACGTGGATTTCATGCGATTTGAGCACTGTGCTCAGATTTTAGCATGAGAACGTACTTAAGTTTTTTTTCGAGAAACCGGGGCCAGAAATAGAGTAGTTTGATTAGGTACTTTGATTATCCATTTGAATACCTTGAATACTTTGATTCGTAGAGTATTTTGATTAAGTACTTTGATTATCCAGAATACCTTGCATACTTTGATTTCATGATGGAGTTGTATTTATTTTTAGCACAACTTCATGCATATTAATCGTTTGTGTAAGCTGAATATATTTCATAGTTCAGTAAACTTGACTGACCCATTTACAAGGAAGGCCATTGGACTAATTCTTTGAACCATAATAAAGCAAATTACTACGTGGATCTTTTCTTCTCTCAGAGACATGATTAATTGAATGTTTCATTTTCAGTCACACAATTCAATATCTACACATAACTTCAGACTTACATATTGAATATTGGAATGACTGTCACCTCATTAATCTTTGCTTTTGATAGAACTATTTATAGTGAGGAAGACCGGAAGATGTTGTGTGGTATGCAGAGAATGGTAAAGTGCAGAGACACATGGCTGCTAAGAGAAGCAAATTTGGAAAATTTGCTTCCAAAAATCAATTTTTAGTTTCTATATGATGTAATTTGGAATTGAAACATGGCTTATTTCTTATTTACATCCCCCAGTCCTTGTTTCTGTGATCTAAACAAGATATGGTTCGATTAATGTTCCTAGCAGAACAAATTCCAATCCTCTTGGGGAGTAATAACAGACAGAAACAAGTGCTCCTAGTGATACATTTTACAGACAAAATGGCAAATTATGAAACTTTCATGATCCATTTAACATAAGAATTGATTTACTGCATCGTTCGTTAGTGCAGTTCCATTTTCGAACACAATACATTTGTGAAACACCTTTTTTAAAGGTCTCTTGGGAAAAGTTAGCATCATATTAGGCTTAACATTAAAATCATCAATTCTTCAAACACATCACAACCTTTGTCACTCTTATAACTTCAGTCAAGATGTGGTCTAGGGTATAGCAACTAAAAAGTTGGGAAATTGAAATTCCCTGGCAAAATTCAAGCCTTAGCTGTGCCATAAGAACTTAGATCGTTATAAACAACCACAAGATTTCTTTCTTTTCTTGAGAAAATACTAGTCAACCACCTTAACCATTATGAGCCAAAAAGGACTCTCCCATACTTTAAAACACATAAATATCAATCTGGTTTATGTTTACCATAAACATCCTACCCAACTCCAGCAAGTTATCATTGTAGCCATCTTTAATATCACCTCCAGAATCTTTAACTGTCTCTGTTATCTACAATTTTACATGTATAGTCTGTCTGAAACCAAAATTTATATGGTCAACAACTCTAAAACGCAGAGTCCATTAGATTTGTGCCTTTCTATAATGTAGACAAGTTCTATACCATTGGGTTAAGTTCAGCAATAAAGACCATAAACCTTACATAGTCAGCCATGCTAGCAAACTATTATAAAGACAAGACATTGGGACACAGTCAGCAGAACAACAAGGAGTGGATGATCGCATGATTCTCAAGTAAATCATTTCCTTATATCATAATCTAGCAACATCATTACTGATACACGTATAAAACTTTTATTTCCATGAAGTAACAGCATTTTGAGGTTTTTTGGATAAATCTATATTATCAAATGAAAATATCAATAGTCTAAGCAAGATAATACTTATGGCAAAAAGACTGCTGATTCGGAGCCCAACATTTTGTGGTTTCAAACAGATTTCAGCAAGACAAAATACAGGTGTGTCAAACAATTAAACAGTCAGTTTGTGTTTTACACTACAATATAAGAAGCTTTTGTGCAAGATTACACCAACATTAAACTTATATTGCCAATGCATTTGACAGCAGGTACCAGCAACAAAAGCTGCAGGAACTGCAACAAATACACCTATCCCGATGATTGATATTGTACCTAGAAAATCTTTTTATGTCCAATACAACATAAATATGAAAATAAATTCAATTCAATCTTGGTGGAAGCTAGTCAAAGAACTTGGAGACTAAATTGGTGATCAAACAAAACTAAGCTGAATACCTCAAATAAAGGGAGTTAATTTCCAAAGATGTATTGATATCATAAATATTTTGTATCACCAGCAGACAGAAACACACAAACAATTTGTGAGGAGAAAGGATATGGTCATTTCATGTGGAATCCAGGAAAGTTTCCAAACACTATCACTAGAGATAATTATTCAATCAAACACACCTGAGATGGATATGTCTAAAAAAGGGAGGCAATCAAGATATAATGATATCATAAATAAGTGAGAAGAAAAGAACTGGTTATTGCATTTGAAAATCAGGAAAGTTTCTTAGCACCATCACAGTATATTCAATCAAACACATCTGAGCAGGATGCCTCACAATAAAGGGAGGCAATTTTTAAAGATGCATCAATATCATAAATATTTACTATCACAACCAGACAGACACGCACACATTTTGTGAGAGAAAGAAAATGGTTATTGCAGCTGAAAATCAGGAAAGTTTCTTAGCACCATCACAGAAGATATTCAAATAAACACACCTGAGCCAGATACCTCTAAATAAAGGGAGGCAATTTTGAATAATGCAGCAATATCATAAATATGTTGTATCACAAACAGACAGACACACACACAATTTGTAAGAAGACAGGGAAGGGTAATTTCAGCTGAAATCCAGGAAAGTTTCCAAACACTATCACTAGAGATATTCAATTAAACATGCCTGAGTTATATACCCTGAATAAAGGGAAGTAATTCTAAAAGATGTAGCAATATCATAAATATTTTGTATCATAATCAGACAGACACATAGACAATTTATGAGAAGAAAGGAACTGGTTATTGCAGCTGCAAATCAGGAAAATTTCCAAACACTATCACTGGAGAATTTAAATTAAACACACCTGAGTGGGATCCCCCATATAAAGGGAAGTAATTAAGATGTAGTGATATCATAAACTGTTATTTTAGCTGAAAGACAAGCCCTATCTCCTATCTTTTGATATCCATAAGCTTGACTATACATCAGTATGAATCCAGCCATAAATCAATCAAACATACAGGGTTGTCAAGATCAGTAGATTGTGAGGGATATCAAACGTTTTGGCTTATCTCTCAGATCACACCCGCACAGGCTTGCACATGTATGTTTTTTACACTGTTGGTGATCTAAAAGATCTTAATACTTTCATAGCATTTTTTTAATCAAGGAACAATAAATACTAAATGACACATTATCTAAAAACCATATTTTGTTCTGTTAGGTATACCATAGTAATATATACTAGAGCCACAGTAATACTAGAGGGGTTCAGTATTTGTATAGGAGTGATCACATATGTCTTTTTCTGGTACAGGCATCATTGGGACACCATTACCATCCTTTTCTCAAAGATTTTGACCGACAGCAAAGAGACTGCCATAAAACGAGGCTTCCAAAACGTTTCATACAGTGACAAGTTACATGTATAGGTATGGTTAGTATTTCTTGTACAGTGTTCTCCCCAGCCTAATAAGCTGTATCGGCCCCACTATAGCTTCATGTAAATCACAATGATGCCCCTACAGCTTCAAAAGTACCCCTACAACTTAATTTCTCCAAAATGGTTACCAAATCGTGACGTTTAGAGGTAGTTCATGTCAAAAACTGATAAATAATGAATTCTTATACATTAAAATGTGACAATTCTGTATAAAACCATAATGGGAAAAGAAGAAATTGCTCAATTTGAGCAATTTCTTCTTTTCCCATCATGTTTTTATTTACATTACAATGATATGCATGGACACAATTTAAATCTGCCCATACGGCTTCAAATTCTTCTGCGGAGAACCCTGTTGTATACTATTATAAGCATGGTATCATGGACAAGGATTTCACTCACAATGATACAAGAATAATATATAATCAGGTTTAACGCAAAAATGAGGTAAATATCTATTATACCTACTTATTTACACTGGTTTTGCACTAAAACCTAGCCAGAACATTCCAGGAATGAACATTTCTCCCATAAATCATTCCAATCTGCAATATTTAGCCTAAGCTTGTCATAATCATTTAATCATGGAAATATCAAAGGGAAAGCCAAACTGATAAGCCCATGTTAGCTATATGATTTATGCCGATAATAATGTTTTTGATTTCATGCTGCCTTTAGACACATCAAGAAATTCCAATCAATCTTTTTGGTAATCAAAAGTCAATTCTTTTTCTGATATCTTTCTTTACCTTAGACCAGCAATAAATATGACGAGTAAAGCAAATATTAATGTTGTCTGAAAATCTTGCAGGTTATAATGATTGGTGTGGATTAAGTCCCTTGAAACAAAATTTTCAGAATAGCCAGATTTGAATCTGATGAAGATCTCTATACTATATCCAATATTGCATGTACTGGTTCGAATCTTGCAGGCGGAAGACACCTGCAAGATTCAAACCATCACATGCAAAATTACAGTAGTTTGGAATAGGGATGAGCACCGTTAGAATTTAACCGATTCCGATTCCTACTCGATTCTTTTAAATCGAATCCGATTCCTAACGATTCTGATTACTATTCGTTAAGGATTATTGTAGATGTATCATTACCCGCTTATTACATTATGGTCCTTATTTAAACATACATGTATCCCATGTAAAGTTTCTGCAATTGAATAGCATGTTAACATAATTTTACTATGTAAACATAACAGATGATTTATTTAAACAAGAGGGCCATTGGCCCTGAAGCGCTCACCTGACAGGCCCATAGGAAGCAATTTCATAATGGGGGGCTATAGACTCTATCCTAAATATTGGGGGGTGGGGGCTAATTGGGATTTCCCCAAAATTTTAAGTGTAAAATTAAGAAAAATTGGTATTTTTGGCCAACTTTGGAAGGGTTTAGCCCCCTAGCCCCCCTGTTCCTACAGGCCTGCCTGACATAATAGCTTTCTGTATATGGTGTGTCTGAGCCTCCAAAATGATCACATTTTACTAAGATTTGTGGCCTGTATAAGATAATCATTCTGACAAATTTTCAGCTTGATTGGGCAAAAAAAATCCCCAAGACTGGACCCCATGACCTAGTTTAGGACCCCAGATGACCAAATTTTGAAATTGTCTGAGATTTTATCAAGATAATTATTCTGACTAGGCTGATTGGGCATAAAATGTGGCCTCTAGAGTGCACACAAGGTTTTTCTTAAATTTGACCTAGTGACCTAGTTTTTTACCCCAGATGACCCAATTTCAAACTTTTTGTACATTTCATCAAGACAATTATTATGAGCATATTTCAGGTTGATTGGGCAAAAAAATGTGGCCTCTAGAGTGCACACAAGGTTTTACAAAGATTTGACCCTGTGACCTAGTTTTTGACCCCAGATGACCCAATTTCAAACTTGTCCGAGATTTTATCAAGACAATCATTCTGAGCAAATTTCAGGTTGATTGGGCAAAAAATGTGGCCTCTTGAGTGCACACAAGGTTTTTCTAAGATTTGACCCTGTGACCTTGTTTTTGACGCCAGATGACCCAATTTCAAACTTGTCCGAGATTTCATCAAGATAATCATTCTGATCAATTTTCAGGTTGATTGGGCAAAAAATGTGGCCTCTAGAGTGCACAAAAGGTTTTTTCTAAGATTTGACCCCGTGACCTAGTTTTTGACCCCAGATGACCCAATTTCAAACTTGTCTGAGATTTCATCAAGACAATCATTTTGAGCAAATTTCAGGTTGATTGGGCAAAAAATGTGGCCTCTAGAGTGCACACAAGGTTTCTCTAAGATTTGACCTAGTGACCTATTTTTTGACCCCAGATGACCCCATTTCAGGCTTGTCCGAGATTTCATCAAGTCAATCATTTTGAGCTAATTTCAGGTTGATTGGGCAAAAAATGTGGCCTCTAGAGTGCACACAAGGTTTTTCTAAGATTTGACCCTGTGACCTAGTTTTTGACCCCAGATGACCCAATTTCAAACTTGTCCGAGATTTTATCAAGACAATCATTCTGAGCAAATTTCAGGTTGATTGGGCAAAAAATGTGGCCTCTAGAGTGCACACAAGGTTTTTCTAAGATTTGACCCTGTGACCTAGTTTTTGACCCCAGATGACCCAATTTCAAAATTGTCCAAGATTTTATCAAGACAATCATTCTGATCAATTTTCAGGTTGATTGGGCAAAAAATGTGGCCTCTAGAGTGCACACAAGGTTATTTTAAGATTTGACCCAGTGGCCTAGTTTTTGACCCCAGATGACCCAATTTAAAACTGGTCCGAGATTTCATCAAGACAATCATTCTGAGCAAATTTCAGGTTGATTGGGCATAAAATGTGGCCTCTAGAGTGCACACAAGGTTTCTCTAGGATTTGACCCAGTGACCTACTTTTTGACCCCAGATGACCCAATTTCAAACTTGTCCGAGATTTCATCAAGTCAATCATTTTGAGCTAATTTCAGGTTGATTGGGCAAAAAATGTGGCCTCCAGAGTGCACACAGGGTATTTCTAAGATTTAACCCCGTGACCTAGTTTTTGACCCCGGATGACCCAATTTCTAACTTGTCCGAGATTTCATCAAGACAATCATTCTGAGCAAATTTCAGGTTGATTGGGCAAAAAGTGTGGCCTCTAGAGTGCACACAAGGTTTTCCTAAGATTTGACCCTGTGACCTAGTTTTTGACCCCAGATGACCCAATTTCAATCTTGTCCAAGATTTGATCAAGACAATCATTCTGAGCAAATTTCATATTGATTGGGCAAAAAATGTGGCCTCTAGAGTGCACACAAGGTTTTTCTAAGATTTGACCCTGTGACCTAGTTTTTGACCCCAGATGACCCAATTTCAAACTTGTCCGAGATTTTATCAAGACAATCATTCTGATCAATTTTCAGGTTGATTGGGCAAAAAATGTGGCCTCTAGAGTGCACACAAGGTTTTTCTAAGATTTGACCCAGTGACCTAGTTTTTGACCCCAGATGACCCAATTTCAAACTTGTCTGAGATTTCATCAAGACAATCATTCTGATCAATTTTCAGGTTGATTGGGCAAAAAATGTGGCCTCTAGAGTGCACACAAGGTTTTTCTAAGATTTGACCCAGTGACCTAGTTTTTGACCCCAGATGACCCAATTTCAAACTTGTCCGAGATTTCATCAAGACAATCATTCTGAGCATATTTCAGGTTGATTGGGCTGAAAATGTGGCCTCTAGAGTGCACACAAGGTTTCTCTAGGATTTGACCCCGTGACCTACTTTCTGACCCCAGATGACCCAATTTCAAACTTGTCTGAGATTTCATCAAGACAATCATTCTGAGCTAATTTCAGGTTGATTGGGCAAAAAATGTGGCCTCTAGAGTGCACACAAGGTTTTTCTAAGATTTGACCCCGTGACCTAGTTTTTGACCCCAGATGACCCAATTTCAAACTTGTCCGAGATTACATCAAGACAAACATTCTGAGCAAATTTCAGGTTAATTGGGCAAAAAATGTGGCCTCAAGAGTGCACACAAGGTTTTTCTAAGATTTGACCCCGTGACCTAGTTTTTGACCCCAGATGACCCAATTTCGAACTTGTCCGAGATTTGATCAAGACAATCATTCTGATCAATTTTCAGGTTGATTGGGCAAAAAATGTGGCCTCTAGAGTGCACACAAGGTTTTTCTAAGATTTGACCCCGTGACCTACTTTTTGACCCCAGATGACCCAATTTCGAACTTGTCCGAGATTTGATCAAGACAATCATTCTGATCAATTTTCAGGTTGATTGGGCAAAAAATGTGGCCTCTAGAGTGCACACAAGGTTTTTCTAAGATTTGACCCCGTGACCTACTTTTTGACCCCAGATGACCCAATTTCAAACTTGTCTGAGATTTCATCAAGACAATCATTCTGAGCTAATTTCAGGTTGATTGGGCAAAAAATGTGGCCTCTAGAGTGCACACAAGGTTTTTCTAAGATTTGACCCCGTGACCTAGTTTTTGACCCCAGATGACCCAATTTCAAACTTGTCCGAGATTACATCAAGACAAACATTCTGAGCAAATTTCAGGTTAATTGGGCAAAAAATGTGGCCTCAAGAGTGCACACAAGGTTTTTCTAAGATTTGACCCCGTGACCTAGTTTTTGACCCAAGATGACCCAATTTCGAACTTGTCCGAGATTTGATCAAGACAATCATTCTGATCAATTTTCAGGTTGATTGGGCAAAAAATGTGGCCTCTAGAGTGCACACAAGGTTTTTCTAAGATTTGACCCCGTGACCTACTTTTTGACCCCAGATGACCCAATTTCGAACTTGTCCGAGATTTCATCAAGACAATCATTCTGAGCAAATTTCAGGTTGATTGGGCAAAAAATGTGGCCTCTAGAGTGCACACAAGCCAAAGGTTGACGCACGACGCACGACGGACGACGGACGACTGACGACGGACGACGGACGACGGACGACGGACACAGCGGTATCACAATACCTCACCATGAGCACTATCGTGCTCAGGTGAGCTAAAAAAACATTTGTTTGGATGGAAAAAAATCTTAAATGTTACCAAGAAAACTTTTAAGGGGTTTCCGGTTAATATATAAGATGGGTATTATTCTCATGTTGCTGAATGATTCTAAAGTTTAGTGCAATTTGTATTGATTTGGTGGTCATCTGATGGATATTAAGATAGTCATTTACATTGCAAACTTATTCTAGGCCTATACATGTAAATTGTTTCGAATTAGGGATATATATCTTAGATATGCACATGTATGTAATTATTCTGTTGTACTTGATTGGGCCCAAGCCACTAATTGTAACTGAATAAGCGGCTTAAGCGCCAATGAAATATTGTATTGTATTGTAAAATATGCAGTGATTTGATCACAGACATATTGAAAATAAGAAGAAAAAAACCGAATCTGGCTGTTTGTCATTTTTAGCTCGACTTTTGGAAGAAAATGAGAGCTTAAACTGTCACCCGGGCGTCGGCGTCGGCGTTGGCACCAAGGTTAAAGTTTTTTCAAACATCAATAACTTCCATACTATCAAAGGGATTCAACCCAAACTTGGTATACTTATTCACCATCACACCTTCTACTTTACTATCAGGGCCCATGACCCTGGGACCACTCTATTTGGAGTTATGCCCCATTTATACTAAGCAACTTAGAAAGTCGAGCGCGCTGTCTTCGGACAGCTCTTGTTAAGCAGCGGACAAGTGACCATTTCCTCATGTAAGTATGCCAAAATTCACTTGTTATACCCTTTCCCAAACAAGACTTGATTCTGATGTCAATATCAGTGATTTTTTTTACCTGCGCATCCTGCAACATTTACTCATAATTTGGTCTCTGGGATGCAAAGTTTTATTTCTAGCGAGTCCCAGGATGCAACAATTTTTACAGACTTCCTATTAATAATAGTGTATTGGACTCACTTACACTAAGCTAGTACCTGGACTCATTGATATGGAATCTAGCGAGTCCCCTGGACTCACAGTCTTTAAATTGTAAAAAATCAATGCAATATCAAATCATTGCTTTAGAAAACAAATTAATTCAGAGTAATTCAGAAAATATCTGTTGCAAGAGTGTTCTCCTTTCCCTTCGGTTTTATTAAAAATGGCTATTTGTGTTCTGGGTTTTAAACACGTTATCTGCATTTTTCATTCAATTAGGACTAGACTAATCTTTATTTTCATCTTTGGGAAAGGGTAATTTACTAAAAGACCAAGCGCTTCAATAAAGGGTACATTGGGTGATCAGAAATTACACAAACACAAGATTTTAGATATAAAGATTTGACTAGATCCAGTCCAAAATTTTGTAGTTTGGCAAATGTTTACTAGAAAAACAACTTTGGAAATAAAAAGGTGATTTGTTTCACTATTTGATTTAAAATGCAATCTGCATAATCATGCGAGAGAAAAACACGTGTAAAATACCTTCTTTGTATACCAAACCTAAACCCATCAGAAAAAATTCCAGTTAATCTCATTAAAGAAAGATCCAATATTGTGCACACTCACTGATATAATTTTGTTGATGTGAAAAGAGGAAAAAGGTTCCCATTGATCTTAGAGAAAACAGACCTCAGTGTGTGACATAAGCAGTGATGTCACACACTAGCAGTGACGTCAAACTATTTGCCATGTAAACAGCTGATTAACCCTTATCATGCTAAGCGCGACCACAGGTCGCGCTACCCTACCCCATTCGCCACCGCTAAGCGCGACTCTAGGTCGCGCTGAAGGGGTTCCCCCAATATGAGCCTCGTATTCACGAACTGATCACGTTTTATGCAAGTTTTGAGCTATATTTAGTAGGACACTCTCAGTGAAGGTCAGTTCTGTAAAAGTATCAGCCAACCAAAAGCCTTAGACGTCATAATGATGCACTGAATATTCAAGAGTGAAATTGGGAAAACCCTAATCCAAAATGGCGGCGCTCAGAAGGCAAGCATGTTGATGAAGTTGTGCGTGAATTTTTGATGATAGTGACTTTTAAACGGAAAGTGACTATAGTAGTGATGTTTAGAAATATATTTGGAACAAAATATCGTAGATTTGGACTTTGTGTTTTAAATACCGATGGAATAATCGCCCCGATAGCGGAACGAACCAACTGTCACTTTTAGTGGGTCGGGCTTGATTGACAACGGATTTGTTATGATGCAATTTAAGTGGGTCAAAGTGAATCAACAACACGAAATTCTCGATGATCCTACACGGTATGTAGTCTTCTTTCAAAAACATAGGGTTTATATTGCTAAAATGCCTCATATATTCAATTTATAGAGTCGGAATAGGTGCACCCCATTTATACGCTGTGCACAGTGAATTAATTCAGTGGTACGGAGGTGTACTGGTCAAAATTAATTCAGCATGATAAGGGTTAATCCCCAGTTACAGTGCTATAAATAGCGAAGTGTTCAACCTTTACCCAATAGAAGTTGGTAAATTGGAATTAATTACGTTTTTATTTCTCTTAATTTTCAAAGCAGAAGAAACAAGAGGACCATGATGGTCCTATATCGCTCACCTGAACCAAAATGTTATGAGCCACGGTTTTGTTCAATTAAGTTGAAATTTAAGACTGAAAACAAACTTATGGTCAATAACATTGTGTCAAGTTTTGTCTTGACCAGTCACTATTTGAGGTTGTTAGAGTAAAATTTGAAAGGCAGATAACTGAGCAAATTCTATTCTGATTATTCTAAAATTCATTAATCCAAGATCTTATCCTTATTAACATCATAATACAAATTTTGTCTTGATTGTTCATTATTTGTGGTTGTTAGAGTCGAAACAGCAATTTTGTTAGATTCAAGGGAACATGCATGACTGCCCACTTTCTCATTCTATTGGAGTAAAACTCAAACTCATGTAAGGTCTTATAATCAGCAGCATAGTGTGAAAGTTTTGTCTTGGTTGATCAATAATCATAGATTCTAGAGTGTAAACAAGGTTGAAAACAGTAAAAAACAGCAATTTTGTCAAATTCAAGGGCACATAACTCTCGACTTTCTATACAGATCAGACTGAAAATCGAACTCATCTGAAATCTTATGGTCCCCAACAATGTGTCCAAGTTTTGTCTTGCTTGATCAATAATTGTAGATTCTAGAGAGTAAACAAGGTCAAAAACAGCCGAAAATGGCAATTTTGTCAAATTCAAGGGCACATAACTCTGGATTTTCTAGTCAGATCAAAATGAAAATCGAACTCATCCGAGATCTTATTGTCCCTAACTATGTGTCAGTACAGTCCTGATTGATCAAAAATTGTAGATTCTAGAGTATAAACAATGTCGAAAACAGCCGAAAACATCAATTTTGTAAAATTCAAGGGCACATAACTCTTGTCTTTCAGGTTCAATCAGACCAAAAATCAAACTCATTTCAGATCTTATGATCTCCAACATTGTGTCCAAGTTTTGTCTTGATTGATCAATAATTGTAGATTCTAGAGTGTAAACAAGGTCAAAAACAGTCGAACACGACAATTTTGTCAAATTCAAGGGCACATAACTCTTGACTTTCTGTACAGATCAGACTGAAAATCGAACTCATCCGATATCTTATGGTCCCCAAACATGTGTCCAAGTTTTGTCTTGCTTGATCAATAATTGTAGATTCCAGAGTGTAAACAAGGTGGAAAACAGCCGAAAACGGCAATTGTGTCAAATTCAAGGGCACACAACTCTCGTCTTTCTGGTCAGATCAGACTGAAAATCGAACTCATCCGAGATCTTATGGTCTCCAACATTATGTCCAAGTTTTGTCTTGCTTGATCAATAATTGTAGATTCTAGAGTGTAAACAAGAGTCGAAAACAGCCGAAAACGGCAATTTTGTCAAATTCAAGGGCACATAACTCTTGTCTTTCTGGTCAGATCAGACTGAAAATCAAATTCATCAGAGATCTTATGATCTCAAACATTATGTCCAAGTTTTGTCTTGATTGGTCAATAATTGTAGATGCTAGAGTGTAAACAAAGTTAAAAACAGCTTTTTTTAACATTCAAGGGCAAATAACTCCGCACATTCTGGTCCGATCAGGCCCATAATCGAACTCATCCTAGAACTTATGCCCATACTTGCTTTGACCAAGTTTGATCAAGATTGGCCAACTTTTGAGGATGCTAGAGTGTAAACACCAAATTGTTGACAGACGGACAGACAGACGGACAGACAGACAGACAGACGGACAGACGGACGGACGGACGGACGACGGACATTGAGTGACCACAATAGCTCACCTTGAGCACTTCGTGCTCAGGTGAGCTAAAAAGACAAAATGAAAAATGTGAGTTTCTGCATCAATGGATATTCGAGAATTTAGATCTAAAGAATATTCCTTTGTTTGATTAAAGATTTTTTATTTATTTTTTTGGACTAGATGTGTTACCGGTATAAGGGAAAATGTTACAAGGAAATTTATGTGTCAGAAAAAAGGGAGAATAATGTAGTGCAATTTCTATCAGTTGTGATACGCGAAGAATTATTTGAATGGGTGAATACTGGACTGATATTTTGTTCTAAACAATGGATTTTAAAAGTGATAGAATTTTTAAAAACAAATTCGGAATGCTTCTTTGTTCAGTAATTCTCCATTCTGGACGTGCGTGAAGTGCTTGATGATTTTTGGATCCTATTGAGTATCGCTGTTGTTAACTGCTGACTTAACCAAGGTCCGTCTCCAAATGGTTGTGGTAAAAAAAAGAATGAGAATATCTAATCCATCAGATGTTTTTTCCCTATGAGGAAAAGGTGTAGTTAAGGCCGATTTTTTAAGCAAAACAAACACAAATCAGTCAGGAATCGGATGCCAGGTACCGGTTACTTCAAAATGAATCGATTCCGAGTATCCGGGACATCGTGGAACCGGGAGTAACCGGTTCTCAAGTACCGGTGCTCATCCCTAGTTTGGAATTCAATATCGTGTTGCTTATGACAAGAACAGATGGAGGACAGGTGTAAGGACAGCCATGCGTGCAGCGAGCTAGTTACCTGGAAGGGAGCCTACTAACGTGGACCATGCTGCTTAACCTGCACATTAAACATGAAACACCGATGATGATGATGATGAAGATTATATATATGGGTGAATTTTGTGCCATAGTAGTGGGACTGGGCTACGATATGAGGAACAATATTCTAATCCGTGAGGGTCACCACTGAATGTTTAGTGAAGCCTCTTACCTGGCATATTTTGGTCCGACTGTTTCATCATCATAAGAAGAGCTGGCTGTAATGGCACTGTCAGGAATCTCGCCTGATTGCATACCCAGTGAGTCTCGGCATTGTACTGAAAATAGAAGATAGGGACTTTGTTACCATTCATGCCTTAAAATACTTACTGGGCTGCACAAAAATGTCTATGTTCAAGTTAACAAAATAAGTAATTGTTAATTGTACATAGAAAAGAATATCAAGAACTTAAAGACATTGTCTTTCACTAACACAAGTCATTAGAAAGGTAATGTTAATTGATATACTAATTAACAGAGACAGATAACATAATTTCTAACAACATAAGTGCAGACTGAGTGTCAATAATGTAATTGACAACTACAAGTGCAACATGATGGCACAGTGCAAAACATTCCTGAAAGCACATCATCACTTTTCAACAAAACCCTCATAACTGCAGCTTATTTTAAGCTGCACTTATGAGGTTTTTGAAGAAAAGTGACAATATAACTTTTACATTGAACCATCAATAGCATACTCTTTGCATTCTTGATTTGTCTGATCTTTACAATCAAGCTATTTTTTACTTATTCCTCATAGTGCATATCATGGATAGAGAAGAAAAGTTACCTCATGTTAATTGATATACTAATTAACAGAGACAGGTAACATAATTTCTAACAACATAAGTGCACACTGAGTGTCAATGAAGTAATTGACAACTACAAGTGCAACATTGCTTCTGCATTCTGATGTGTCTCGTTTTATCAACTTGCTGACATAATGCTTGCAGAGCTGTCTATGTCGTTTGCTTCTATCTATCAAATGAAATATTACGCATTTTACTTTAGTTTTACCAAGTTTTAGATTAATTAATTAAGGAAGTTTGCAGCATCAAGTACCAGTTGACAAAATTTCGAACAGGTACAAATTAAAGGCTTATTGCAAATGAAAAAATAAAATCATTTGGGAAGAAAACTCATCAAAGGCTGATGACCTTAGCCAACCAAACTATGACCATCAAACAAATTACATCAGACATAAGGGACAAACTTTTCAGCAACATTGGAATGGTTTGGTGCATATATGCACCTCTGAATGCTATTGTTTACTAGTTATATTCAACTAAGTTCAGCAGTAAATATTCCAGTGCACCAAGAGGAAAATATCAAATTATCAAGTATGACTATCAGAGATTACAGATACTAGTGACAATTTTTCTTACAACAACAGTGTGTACAATGTCAGGCGCATAAGGCGCACCTGTCAATGTATTTAAGGTATACCACCCCTAATGAGATTTACGTGACGTCGTAATCCTTCGTGCGACACTGTTTAACATTCGTTACGCGTCCGAGCATATTCGGGCGACATCGAAAACGTTCGGCGGTGGAACGTTCCACCGCTGAATGTTTTCGACGTCGCCCGAAAATTTCCGACGTCGCGTGAATTCCATTAGGGGTGAACTACCTTAAGTGACATGTACAGATGCAAGATTGAGTCTGCATTCCGATATGTCTGAACTGATAAGCATGTGTTAATCCCGCTAGATAATGCTGACATAATTCCCTCATTTTGGCAGCATAAAATTTGTACAGCATGATATGGGCTGTCACTTTTCATCCTAAATATTGTACCTAAAGTTTGTAAAAGCTGTAGTTACAAGCTTTTGGAAGAAAAGCAGCAATATGCTATCATTATTGTCTCTTCAAACAGCATCATTCTTTGTTACTTTTTTATAGTTTCAGAATTTAACCAATTAACACACATTGACTCTTTTTGACTCCCCAAAAGACCAAGTCTTAGGAAAACATTGTGGAAAATGAAGAAATTGCTTGTGACAAGCAATTTCTCCATTTCCCGCAATGTTTTCTACCACAAAAGACCAAAAAATACTAAATTTCATTCACATTAATTTGTCGTCTGCAACACCTTTCAAATTGGAAAAGTCTAAACTTTGGCCGTTTGGCAATGGTTTAAGACAAACAGTAAGAGGGCATTATCTTTATATTTTTTTCACACTCAAGAGTAGTAATTGATGGCTTATCTGTATTTTCTTCTTTCCCAATGATCTTTTTCAAAGCTATTCACAACTTGATTATTACGACTTGATCCCTAAAACAATGGTTCAAGAAAACTTTCCATGCAAAATTTGTACTCTTACGACGCCATGAGAATTTCACACCTGGATTTTTCGCACTAAACTGTACGTCAAAATGTCAAGTACAACATTTCATTATCTCCTGTTACCTTCTTATTTTCCAAATTAAGCATAAAATCTTATATTTTTGTTTCGATATCCATTTACAAATTTGCCGAGGGTAGAATGTTTCGATTTTGTTATGATAAGGATTCACTTACAAAGAAGTCATTAAATCATAGAACCTTAATTTTAGGGTAGCACGCTTTCTATTATTCAATTATTCTAATTTGATACTAAATTTTCAGCAAGTCAATGTCTCAAAACGCTTTTTCCGGATTTCTTTCAACGCCAATTTAACAGCTGCCCTAAGACATGAATTTAAAACCCTTTAACTTGAAATCCTGAGAGTTGACATCAATGAAATGATAAGCTTGAGAAAATGTTTCTTTTTGTGGGAAATATTTGTAATAAGCTATCATTATCTTAATTTCAAGCATCTACTTATTTTTTATATTTCTTTTTAGCTAAAAATGATCAAGTTTTTCAAATCATAGTTACAAAAGAAAAAGGAAAAGAACTATTGCAAGACACTGGGGAAAGTAAAACTTTTGTAGAACAAGGAATATTTCAAAGGCATTATCAAATACTTGCAAAGAATCTTGAACTTCCAAACTAAAGATTTAGAAGACAGTATTAAGATGATTGGTATGAAAAGTTAATTAACAAAGACAAAACAGACAGTGTCTGAAAAGGTTGCAATAAAGACTGGCTGCTTAATTTAAGATTATGAAATATTTGATAAAGGGTCAAATTGAAGTTTCGTCTTACAGAAAAAGAGTAACAAAGATACATTGGTGCCCAAAAGGGGCTTCAATAAAAGTGTGGCTTCAAAATTCAGCATCATATTTCAAGGGTCATCTGTCAACCAATTAAGAAATGAAAAACACACAAGTGGCAAATCACCGTGAAATTAGCGGTGGTCAAACAAAGAGACTTCAATATTTAAAGCCATGCCAAACAAGTGGTCAGCAGCAGTTTGGCCGCTGGTCAAGGGGCTAAATTTGGACAAAAGTGACCACAGTCTGATTAAACCCATACAAGTGACCTTGCTCATCTAACTTAACCCTTTCCCAAACAATGTAATTTTAAGTTGGAGAGATGCAAAACTGTTGGAAGACATTTCAGACATTCTACGATATATGAAATTTTGTAACCCTTTGCATGAAAAACATTGAGAGAAAAGAAGAATATGCTGAAGGTCAGCATATTCTTCTTTTCTCTCAATGTTTTCAAACGCTTCCTCTAAAAAGAATATGAAAACCAGACATTGTTTGGGTAAAGGTTAAGCCCATACAAACACCCTTGTCCATGATACTTTAACTAAATTATTCATAAACACTTTAAGATTCATATCTTTAGATACAGTACTTGCTTCCTTAGTCTGAATTTCTCTTTGTTGCAAAACTGTGCACATTATTATTTTTACCATAGACCATCTTTTATAGCATATTAAGAGAAATCGTAGTTTTCATTATGATTAAGAACTAAGAAATAATATAGATTACTAATTAGTAATATCTAATGACAGTGATTTATCAAAGAATTTATGCTTAAGCTGCTTGAGGAAATAGCAATTTTTCTATCATTTAGTCTTCTTACTGCATCCAAATCTGACAAATGACCATATTTGGACATAACAAATGTTATGCGGGTGGTCGGGCACGCGTCTCTGACCGTTAATTTTCCTGGTCATGTGGGTAGCGGACGATTTGGCAGATTATTAGTCGAGATTTTATTGTGACCATCCTGAACATTGGACATTTAATGACCTCACTTTTAACTAGTTGTTCTGCATCCATACCCTTTCCAACCCTATTGTTTATTTAAGCAGATTGTGGAGATGAAACATAAGAACAGATTAGGTGGAAAAGCTGGTTATCAGCACTATATTCTCCTTTTGGTTAATTGTCTTTAGTATATCATATAAGTCCTAAATAAAGGTCAATATTCATTTTGTCATCAGTAGCTTTGAAATAGGAATAATCATTGATTCAAATTTTTTTGCTGTATGGGAAAGGGTTTAAGCCACCCTCTCCAAAACTTTTAATTTGTTCAACATTTTAGTATCATTTGTGATTTGGGAATTAGCAATCTCACTTTTAACTAGTTATTCCAAAATAAAATCCTTCTCTACAAAATTTAATTCCTTCTAATAAGATTTTATGTGCACCATGAAAAACATGACAAAAGACAAAGACAAAAGATTTTCATGTCACACTCAATTTCTCTCTAGTTTATTAAATTAGAACTTTTTCAACATTTTAAGTAGGTTTATTGCACACTGTGCTGGTCTTGAAAATTAATGAGTTGACATTAAATTTTCGGGACATCAAGAGAATTGATGACAATGGGAATTTTCCAAAATTGTACAAAAAAGTTTTTTCTTACGCTTTACATGAATTAGTATGTTTTGCTCCTTTTGGAATCCTGCATTGCCTCTTTGAGATGTCAATCTTCAAAGGTTTGCAAAGTATAAAACAGATTTTCGAACGCTAACCAAAACTTATATTAAAGTATACAGGCAGTATTAAATTGTTCAAATTAAGATATTAAAGTGAAGAGTTTCATACAGAATCATCCATGCTCCTTGACATAAACGGAATGACCTTGAGTCAAGGTCAAGTGGGATGCTCCAATCAGGTCGAAAGCATCTCAGACAAAAGGATTTACTTGTCAAGGACTTGGCACAAAACTATTGTAAACACATTATAATTTTTTATGCACTTACAATAGTTTTGCGCTATGCTATGAAGTATTGATCACAGCCACCAATTAATAACAACAATGTTCAATTAGGCAACCATTAAGGAGGCACTTAACCTTTTTTCTAAACAGCAAAAATTTAGATAGCTCTACCTTGAAAGCTGCTGCAGAATGCGTTAAAGATGGGATTTGTGTACAATGTTGCCGAGAAAACAAAGAGGCAAAAGAACAAAATGCTGGTCACCAGCATTTTCTTCTTTTGCCACAATGTTTTCTTAAGCATATGTTCTTTTGGATCCACCAAAAGGTATCACTGTTTGGGAAAGGGTTAACGAGACACTTAATTGTCAATGTTATTAACTTTACTGCAATCTATTGATTTCTGTAATGCAGAATTTTAAGTGCTCATGTAAAAGCATGTTTTTATGAAAATTGTACAATGTATTAGCTTTGTTTTATCATAATATAGTCGTAGTAATTTTAGACTAGTTAAAATTTAAGCCAGACAATTTGACACACTGACTTTCAAGGTTGATGCTGGTATTATTCAATGGACAAAGTGCAAGATAGATTTAATCCTGTCTTACATCCCACTCAACAGCTAGGTTCAGCACCTTGCATGCAGTGAGTGAAATATCTTCAAATATTTTCAAGCTTTCTTGGAGGGTCATTTGAGGTTAAAGCCCATTAAAATTACCCATAAAGAAAACAAGAGGGCATTTTGAAGAAAACACTTTTTAATGTCCAATAAAAAGTTTTATCTTTCCACAATAAAATTTTGTTACTATTCAACAGGGCTGTTTATTTATGGTAAATTAGATTTAAATGTACATTTTTTTGTGGAGGCATTGGTTTCCCACAAAGATGCTGTACCTTACTATTTTATTGCCCTAAAATTAAACGTTTAATGACCATTTTTAGAGGTAAAATACTTATTAGAGTTTTTGTTAAGATTTTTGACTTGACTCTCAGGCATTTACTTTACATAATTTTGAACTTTTTCTACATAAATTATGAAACCGTAGTAGTTTTTTTCCCCCCCAATTGCTTAACCCTTTCCCAAACATCAAAATTTTAGGGTGATCCACTTCAAAATCTGCCACAAATGACAAAATGGATGTTATTAAAGATAGGATTTGAGTAAAGTATGGCATAGCAAATATTGAGACATAAGGAGAAACTGCTGGTTATCATCAGTTTCTTCTTTTGTCTCAATGTTTTCCCAAGCCATTTCTATTAGGTACGTCAAAACCAGGTCTTGTTTGGTTCAACTGATCTAATCACTACCAGGTTGGGTTAACACAGGCTTCTTAAAATTTCAAGCTTTTAAAGCATCAGCTGGTTCACTATGCTATAATTGACCAGAGTCAATGCTTTTTATTCTCTGGTATATCTTCTGAGAGTCAGATCATCTTTCTACATGATAAATTTATTTCTAAAAATTGTCTGCTGATTTCAAACATCATTACTCAAACATCATTACTTCAAAAAGTCTCTTTGTATATAACGCAACATGTATGGTATATTAGATACCCTAAAATCATGTTAAATTTTGAAAAGGTAAAATCAAAACTTGCAACAAAGTACTGCACAGTGACCGGTCATCTACATTATATTTATATGGTCACAGCTTGAAGCAAATCATTTCATGCTAATAACACTATTTTCTCACATAAAATTCAAATTAAATACCCATCAAATTTAATTTTTACATTATTTGACTTTATATGACCATAAATTTCAAAGCAAGTGATCAATGGTTTTTCAACTTAAAGAGACTTATGTTTAATGGAAAGGAAAAAGTGTGGTTTAAGCTGGAAGGTGTCAAATTTTCAGCTGTGTTTACACATTGATGGATAAATCAATGCATTAACCTTGTTGGTATCAATCCTTCAAATTATTCTTGGTATAATTTTAATGCATAATATGTTGATGGATTCATTGATTTAAAATAGATGTGTAGAACTGAAATATTAATATGACCGTCACCGTTTGTAATGTATGAGTATTGTTTATGTGTAATTTGTATATCATGTTGTATATGATTTGAACAATAAAATTATTTGATTTTTTTTTTTGATTAAATGCAAGTAGCTTAGACATGCTGACGAATCTAAAATTGAGCAAAATTACATGATACAACAATCATGAATACAGTGCCACCAGCACTTTGATTTTACAAAGAATTTTTCAAAGCATCATAAGGAATTGGAAAACATGACTCATTTACTAAGAATCAACATTGTTTGCAGCTTTGAAAGAAGACAGAATGAAAATTAAGATTTTAAAATTCAATGAGCATCAAAGTAAGAAGCCATACACATGTAATTGTCAAAGATGATTAATTAAAGAAGGGGCCATCCCTTACAAGTTCCGGAATCCTTTCAAGGGCCAAGAGCAGGAACTGCATGGAAAATCAATATAACCCAATTAATTCAAAGCCATGCAAAATATTAGAGGAGCTCATGAAAGGGGGCATTGTGGGATTTCAAAATGGCAAATGTTATAAATTGTGCATCAAACCCTATGTTATGGGTACTCGTTTCAACTGTCTCGATGAGACAATTCTAATGAGTACCCACAACATAGGGTTTCAAAATGAAACAAAGAATTTAGAATTGAATTTTACCCCATCATCCGTAACACTTTCCATGCTATCTTTGCTGCAAATCTTGTCATCATGGGAAAAAATATGATCTGAGGAACAATCTAGCAACATTTTAGTTTGATGTCACAAAGTAACGGCTGCATGACAAGAACAAATTCAAATGGTTATCGTAAAACTGTTTTATGTGCATATTTTTTTACATACACTTATGATCTTTTTGCGACAAATCCCAGAATCCCCAATACAAACTGTGTCGGGAAAGCTTGTCACAAGCGCCGTAAATAATTCTACGATCAAAATTTCCATTGAACTTTGCATTTCTTGCTGTCATCAACTTCGAATATTGTCAGATGACATGCAGATTCTACTTTACTGTCCATAATTACGATGTCTACAAAAACGTTTTAAGGCTTCTTCCGTGATGTTACCAAATATATCTTTGTGCAACATATTCAGGACGCATCTTTCTTTATTTTGACGGAAAAATGCTGTAGACGTAACGTCAAAAGTTGCGGACCAAGCCAAAATGGCTATGCACTTCTGTTTAAAACCGTATATTTGCTATTTTTATTTGAGAAACATACATGTATTTGGTACCATATAAAAGATATTGGATTGTAATTTATTAATATATGTCGAATTTCAACATTGTTTGAATACAGACAATTTGATAAACAAAATAAATAAACTCTGACGCAGAAAATGACGTCGTCACGTGTAACAGAAATTACCAAACAAACTCGCGAGAATCCCAATAGAATAAAAAGTAAGACTTTTTAAAGCGCACAAACTTTGACAAATTACATCAGTGATGTCACAGAAGATATAGCTTAAATCTTACGGCAGTTGGATGGTGTAAACAAACTATGGAGGAATGGAAAGAAAGAGATTAGTAGCGTCACGCTGTTAAAAAAACGTCATTTTTTCGGTATGTCTAATTTTTAAATCTAATTTATTTTTCCAATAGCGATTAGAAATCAATATAAAAATTTTTGGGACATACATCTGAGCTCTAGTTTTTGTAGTTGATTTTTTGTCTTGATTGGAGTTGAAGAAAATCATTATTTTATTGTGTTTGTAGCGTCTTAAAAATGTCACATTTTTACTAAAACGGTCCCAAATGCAAGGGTGATTTTTTCATATATAGCTTTTTTTCTAAGAAAACCAAAATATTTTGAATTTGAATTGATTTTCGACCTACATCTCGGATAAAATTTGAAAAAATAAATGCATTTGTCAATATCTCTTCAACTAGCGAAGATATAGAGTGTGATGTAGCGTCTTAAAAATGTCACAAAAGCGCGTTTTTGACGATTTGACGTCATGTTGATTTGTGAAGAACTATTCATGGCGTTTTACGATCATGTATCGATGCTCTAGATCCACTTGTTTTATCGTTGTTTGTTTGACTATCTTGATATTTGTGGTCTACGCAACTTAAGGTTAAAATTTGAGACCCGTAACAGAAAAAAGAAAGAAAAGCATTGACCAAGGCATAAGAAAACGTTGAGATAATAGAAGACATTTTTAAGTAAAGCATTTCATTGATTTCATCTAATATGTTGCAGCATTTAGTCTCGGAGTAATCCGAGTTTCATTTTTCCTACATATAATGCATTTGTTGTAGACCCCATTTAAAAGAATATTCTATCTTTTGTCTGCTAACGAGTAAACTTGAAGACGATTATTTAGTAAGTATTTTCACATTTTTTTTATTTTTATTTGTTTATTTATTTTTATTTTTTTTTACATTTGCGCAAGTAGAAATATCTTAATAACAAAAACATGCATACTTGACAAGTTATATTTAGCGTATGAAACGGCTCCATTTCTCCTACAGGTGTAAAATATTCACTTTCAATATTCATTAGAGCTTGATTTTTCAATTCTTATATTACGAAATAATTCTGTTGTTTATTTATTGATAGTTGAGATTATTAATTTTGTACGGTGCTATTTTCATGTATGCATGTATTGGTATTATTGTGAAAATGTTTTCTTTTGGCCAACATTGAAAATTTGTCATTTCTCCTGTTTTGGGGAAAGTTATAACTTTCTTTACACCTTCGCGTAACGTTAACGTCGGAAAACGATCGATATGTGTGTTACAACGTTGGTCCGCAACTTTTGACGTTACGTCTGTAGCTACAGCTTATTAAAGCTGCAGTTGCGACATTTTCCAATGTACCATGACGATATTCAGTAGACCTACCAAAACAGATCATACATTTGATGTCCTTAAAATTTAGTCTCAAATTTGCATTCATTTGAAAGTTTGTTACTCAAGTTTTTGACATCTTATTTCTCCTTTATTAAGATTCATTGAATTTATTTATTCCTAATGCTATATCAAGCATGCCATTTTGTTACTTTATAAAATGGTGGAACAAGTCTTCTATAGCTTTTTGGATGTTACTGTCACTTTGATTTTCACTTAATGACTGTTTTTGCTTTCATTCCATATCATTTTTGAAAATCTTCTATCATAAAGTTTTTATTCTGATGCCATGTCCCAATTTTCTTTACGTCATCATAAACTTATAATGGTCAAAATGTAACACATATTGTGTTCTACCCTAAAATCTAGATGACATAACAAGTTAAGGTCAATTTTAAAAGGCCTTCACTAAATGATCATTTGACATATGTGGATATTTCCGTCATGCAAATTACATCACTTATGGCAATCTTTTACTCAAATTTACGACTACTTTGCATTGAAAAACATCATATCTAACATGGGAAAGTTCCTAAAACTCTTTCCATATTGACAAAATCTGGATCTGGCTAAAGTCAAAAGCATTGCAGATGACATTATGAATCCAAATGATAGAATGAAAATTCTCTGTCATAGAGTAGACAATATTGAAGAAAGGAAGAAAATGCTGATCATCAGCATTTTCTTCCTTTTCTCCAATATTTTTCAAAGCTTTAAAACTTCGATGTGTCAAAAGTTATGCTCGCTTGGAAAAGGTTAAACAGCCAACAAAACTAGGGGTCTGGGAAAATGCTTTTTAACTGTCAAAATGCCGTTTTAAGGGCATCTTGAGTTTCAAAAAATTCATACAAAATACCCGTCTTTTCGCATCGGTTTACGTCATTTTACGACCAAGGAGACAGAAAATAAAGAATTTCGAGACATTTTTACATCACTGAACATCAATCAAAGTATCAAAAAATTTGATTTTCCGAAAAACAATCCTTCGAGATGGCTTTAAAGATATCTTTTGACTTTAGTATGTAACTGTATCAAGCATTTCGCTTTTATTTGAAATGGGCACTTACATGCAACAGCTATTTTTGTCATATTTTGAAAGTGATATAGACAGTAAGAGATTATCAGTTTCCAGTCATTTTACCTCTGTAGAGTTCTATAAGTGCTGAGAGCAAGGAAGAAAATACTGATTATGATTACCAGTATTTTCCTTCTTTTTTTTTCTCAGTTTTTTCCTACTTTATAAATCATAACACACAAAGATTTTGTCTGTTTAGCAACTATTTTGTCATCTTTGCTATATTCCAATTTGGATTAGCTTATAATTTTGTCATGTGAGAAAGGATTGATGCATAATTTACACAGACTGTTGATATTTGTTATTTTGCTTTGTTGTATATACATGCACTGGTTTTGTAAATATTAAATATTTTGTAGAGGCCCACAGGGAAGACTGGGTTTATCCCAACTGTGCTGCCTCGTTAAATAAAGTCTTTATTATTATTATTATTATTATTATATTTATTTTATTTTAAGTTTCAATCTTGACGGGACATATTTTACAAGGACCATGGCACAATATTATTTGCTTTTCCTGGCTGTTACAGAAATAAACCACAGTTCAACGGTCCAGTAGCAATGGGCTCCCAATTTCAACTGGAACAGAACATTTTGACCATTAGGTTTCAAGAGAATAGTTGATTGACTATTCAAAAATGTCAGACATCATTTTGTTTGACATACCAAGTTCTGACATTGACCAATGCAATCTAATCAGTCTGGCAGAAGGGTAATTTGGCTCTAAAACTGCTATTTCAGTTCAAAACCCTATGTTGTGGGTACTCATTTTAATCATCTTGATGAGACAAGTACAATGAGAACCACATTTTTAGTGTTTGAAGGACAATCACAGATTTTTCGTCTTTATAAAATGGTATCATCCTCCATTGTGACTTAATCTGTCTGGTACCCTGCTTGGTCAATCATTCCAGACATGGTGCCCACAGTCCGCTGGGACACAAACCAAAATAAAGCCACAGAGTCTCAAATTTCTTCATTAACCTCTGGCATTTGTTGTGAATTCTTCTAATCAACTTTTCACTTGCAATTTTGATGGATAAGTGCAAAACAATGGAAAGTGCATATGATACCATTTATATTTAGGACAATTTGTCAATGACCCCTAAACTATCCATCTCCCTTCCTTGAACCCTGAGAGCTTCAGTGACGAGTCAGAAACGCAGGACTTTTGAACATGATTCTTCTGGACATATCAAGCCACATATGAAATTACACAGAAGTGAGTCAATGTGATATCAAGATCCTTATTTAAATTATTTTACATTGAAAATTAAGGGAAAATCCAATTTAGCCCCCCCCCCCCCCCCCCCCTCAATATTCAGACACAGGGGGGCTTCAGCCACCTATATGAAATTACTTCCAACGGGCCTGCTACGTTGATGCATTATGATATCATCATTCCACTAGATTTGTTCTAACTCAAAATTTTAAATTCTGAAAAAGACAAGATCCGTCAGAGACGGACAATGCTCCCCGAATAAGGCATTGTCACAATAAATATATGCCATGCAGAGCTAATATAAAGCTAACAAATGTTAAGCCCCCTTTTTCCACGACATATTTTGTATACGCAAATTTTAAATAGTTTATTGTCAAGGGTATCTGATTTGCTACTCAAATATGAAATTTCATCAAATTCTGACCATTAGACTAGGAGAAATTAAAGAAAAACTGTATTTAACCTTAAGTCCCCTTTTCCCGTGACAAGGCCTCAAATCATAAAACCGGGAAAAGTACATCGCCATTTTGTCATAGGGAGTTCACATGGTAAGTTTCATTTAATTTGGCCCAAGGGTTATGGAGAAATCGCTTCGGACGGACGGACGGACGGACGGACGGACGGATGGACGGACGGACGGACGGAGGGAATGACGGACGGACGGACGGACGGACGGACAGACGAAGCGGCAACTATATGCTCTCCCTTCGGGGAGCATAAAAACCTAAAATCTTTACACATAGCTGTTTTCATAGGGCTTAGAAATGTCTCCAAAATGACTGCTTTGTAAGATAGAAATTATCAATTTCATTTCAAAGGAATATTCTGGTTGTTTTGGCATCATTTCACAGTTTATTGCAACAAAAGATTTTGATCTGCTCCCTTTTAAAAGGGTTGACCTTTGACACATTGTTTGCATAGTAAATGAAGCCAGTTGGGAGAATGTAATTAAAAGTAAACAGATCACCAAATGGACACCAACAGAGGACCCAAAATGATGCCATCCCAACCCTTTTGATGAAGAACTGGGAATGTTTTTGTTTTAGCACTAGCAGGTTGCAAGGACAAAGTTGGTTGGTTGACAATGGTTAAAGCTGTTTTCAACTGCTATTATTCCTGTTGTTTCTCATACCAGTACTACCACAAAATCCTAACTGAGCCTCCAGCTGCTCGCTAATAAAGATTAACAACATCAAACCTTAGGTGGGAGTTGCATGGACACAGATCAACCTGCATATAGAGCAACGACGGGTATTATCGACCACTTATGGTTCAAATCATGTTACGGGTGAAACCGGCTGACTGTCCTCCTAACATCGTTGACTGTCACCGAGATTCAAATATTGGCTTTCGAATGCGTGTGTTACCGACCATATATCTTTGAAATGTAATAAAGTACCAACGTTTTTATAAGATGACCTTGAGTAGTCTGTTATCGACCAGTGTGGCAGTTATCGACCACTTACCCAAAATGTTATTTATAGTTTAAAAGTTGACATATGGGTGTAAGATCCGTCATCTCTATGCAGAGATCATCGCTTTTACAAATGATTGATTACTTCTACACACCGTACAACCGGCTGCGTCGAAGACAGATGAGAGTCATCGAAGACAGATTCGGAATCTGATGTCAGGTACACGGTAGGTCAAATTAATTTATTCTTAAAAATAAACGAAAGGATCTATGATATTCTATAGTTGATAAATATGCGTGTAAGTGTTTAATGCTTCTACAAAATAAACCTTTCCACATATCTCTCGCAAATAAGGGCACAGTCATTGATTATTTCGGAGGTTACCCACAAAAAATTACGAAATTTGACTTTGTGCTCAAATATCTCGCATACCTCTCAATATGTGCCAAATTAACTTGTACACGGTTATAGTTTAATCATCCAACGATATTTCTTCCAAATTTGAAGCCGTAATTCCGGATAATAAACGAACTGTGTGTCCTGAAAGACGACATGCAGTAAGAAAAATGTTGCCTCCGTGGACAGATTCGATTTTACGGAGTTGCTGGAGAAGACAGATCAGTATATTAATGACGGTCGACGTCGACAGATCTGCATTCATTTATAAACAGAAAAAAAAATGATTATTTCTAATGTCGAATTCCAAATAACATAGGCAAACATTGTAGATTTAAATCATTTAAATCATCATTTAAATATTCAATATTGCATCGATCTTATAAATGTATGCGGCCATTGCTAATAAGGTATAGGTGTGTAAAATAGGTTTGAAGAATCGCCATTACAGAGAAAGGATGCGTGACATTTAAGCCCACCCACCCCTCGGTTTCTGAAAACAACGTGTTGTATATTTTCAGGTCAAGTTCGACAGAAACGGACACTAACGAAGACAGCTTTAACATCTGTATTAACGTGGGTCCCAGCTGTTGAAGTGGAGTCTTTAAAAGCACGTGTAGAGAGATCTGAGGCACGTTCAGTAAAGAGTCGAAAGTTGTTTTAAGACTTAACTAATCAGGAAACCATTTAGGCCCTCTTTGCACAGGAACTACAAATGATGGATGCCGATGACATAGGTGCCAGTGAAAGAGTAGTCTCCAGTACGGATTATACAAGCGATGATACCGAGAACACTGAGCAAATGGATGCCGTGCAGATGCCTAGGGTAGATGTAGCGAGTCAGACGCCCAGACAGGTACCATACAACATACACAACTTTGAGAAGGATCCAGTTGGTGTTCGCTACTTCACAAGACTTGAAAATTATGTAAAGTTATTTTAAATTTTGTTTTAATTTTACTTGGCCCAGACGCGTATCACCTTAATGATGTTTATCACCATATTTCTAATATTTCTGTACCAAATCATTTGTTCATGGAGCCTATTAACACGGTGGGTAACCCACGTGAATTTTGGGAAGCGTTCACACTGAAAAATCGCCCGCTTCAAAGTATGTTTTGCTTAATTTTTCAGCTTATACTCGACGGATTGTGGTAGCATAAAGTGCACCGAACGCGCAGTTGAGTGGGCCATTCCCGGTTGTAACTCGCTCTGCTCACAATCCAGTGGTTTCTTCAAACATTCAAGCAAAAAAAAAAATCGGTACAAAACGAAAGTAGGAAGAGTTCACGTGCACCGAATAAAACTTTCGCTTGAATGTTTGAACAAACCACGGGATTCGGAGCAGGGTGAGTTACAAACGGGAATGGTCCTCTTAAATGCGCGTACGATGCACTTTATCTCGTCAAAATCCCTAGCGTATAAGCTGAGAAATTAAACAAAACATACCTTGAAGCGGGCGATTTTTTCAGTGTAAACGCTTCCCAAAAGTCACGTGGGTAAACCACCGTGTATTAAACTTAGACGACATACACCAAACTATGAACTCGGAAGAATGTTTGGAATTGCAGAAAGTGTTGTCAGTAACGTATTCATTACATGGGTGATATTAATAGAGAAACAATGGAAAGAAATAAACATTCGGCCAAATCAGGAGCATGTTCGTTACTTTGCACCAACACTGCTATTCAAACACCCGTGTAATTGTATATGGCGCAGAGTGCCCGGTAAAAAAGCCCCAAAACCCAACAGCACAACAGGCCATCTTTTTAACATATAAAAGAAGACACTTGTTGGTGTCACGCCTGGAGAATTGGTCTCTTACATTTCGCCAGCGTATGGGGGAACCACCAGTGATCGGCAGATTGTTGAATAGAGTAACATGATCAATATAATTATGTGTAACCCGGTACTAACCCCAGAGATAGCATCATGGCTGACAAGGGTTTTAATATTCAGGGCAGTTTGCATTTTCTGCAGCTCGTGATGTTCACGTAAACATCCCCACAGTTTTCAAGAAAAAGAATCAAATTACTGGAGAAACGTTTCTCAGAGACAGAAAAATGTCAAGCAAAACGATGCATGTTGAAAGAGTTGTTGGTCTTGCCAAGACATACCGTATCCTGGTTGAGCCAATGACAGCAACCGAGGCTAAACTGTCATCAAATATTATGTACATCTGTTTTATGTTATGCAATTTCAGAAGTCGTTTAATTCGCAAATTGCTTGAATTGTCTTTACGTCCCTATGTTAAAGGCTTTTTCGAAATTTTGAGGCAAAGGAAAATGCTGATAATCCCTTTATTTTCCTTTTGTCTCAATATTTTCTGTGCTATATTATACTCAAATGTATACTCTTTAACAGCGTCTATTCTACCGTCTGCAAAAGCTTTCGTATTGAAAAAGACTAAGTTTTGGAAAGATTTTGATCTGTAACCTTGATGAAACCAAGCACTTTCTCCTTTTGTCTCAATATTTTCTGTGCTATGTTTTACACAAGTCCATTTTTTTTAAAACCAGTACCACACAATGACTCGTTTTGACTCTCTAGAAAAAAATGGCGGTGAAAAACATTGTCGAAAATGAAGAAATTGCTGGTCACAAGCAATTGCTTCATTCTCCCCAATGTTTTCTTACCAAGAATGGAAAGATTTTCAAAATTCCATCAACTTGAAATTGCCGTCTGCAACTCCTGTCAAACTGGAACAGTCCAAAAGGTTACTAAGACTAATGGGGTTTTACGTTCCACTCAACTGCTAAGGTCATATGGAGATGGGACCTCGATTAAACCCTTTCCCAAACAAGACCTAGTTTTGACGTCCCTAATATAAATGACATGGGAAAATATTGAGGCAAAAGAAGAAACTGTTGATAACCAGCAGTTTCTCCTTTTGTTTCAATATTTTCTGAGCCATGATATACACAATATCTATATGAATTTATACCAATTTTGTCTCTCTGAAGCAGCTTTTAAATTGGACAAGTCCAAAATTTGGGGAAGGGTTAAAGTCTCATCCGAAAGATCGGAGAGGCGGGGGTTGAACCTGCGATCGCTGTGTTACAAGTCCAGCGCGTTACCACTGCACAAAATCCGCCCCCCCCCCCAAAAAAAATAATGTTGCCGTCTGGTAATGGGTCAACTGTTATCTGTGGCGGCCTTCAAATTGTAATAGTCTAAAATTTTAGTATTTGTGAAAGGGTTAATCCTATACAAAAAGATGCCTCTTAGATAAAATCCTTTGGAAAACAGAGGCTAAAAAGGAAGAAAGAGCAGGTGACAACCACTCTCCTTTTGCATCAATATTTTCTGGACTATAACTAACATATATTTCCTTCTTTTAGTCTTCAATTCCCTCCAAAACTGTAATATTTTATCGTTTGGGAAAGTGATAGGGGCGCGTTTACTAGTATATGAATTTTCTCGTTCTCTGTGAGTATACAAGTGTGTGGGTTTCCAACCAAACTATACACTGTTGGTACTCTAGAGGACCGCCTTTCTGAAAGGGTTCTTTTGAAAACCAGCAGTTTATAGTTTTTATAGATTAAAAGCCATCTTTGTATTGGCTGTTAGAATTTTGTTGACAAGGAAACAAGACGAAAAGTATGTTATACAGTTGTTGGATTTAACTTCTATAGCATGTAATTTTCATATCAGTTGATAAATCCATGTCAATAAAAAAGGTTTAACCCATTTTGAGCAATTTCTTCTTTTCCCATAATGTTTTCGTCCACAAGTACAATAAAAGGTTGGGAAGTCATTTTACCTTGAGATATCCGAAGTTTGACTTATCCAATTTTGTTTAGTTTCAATTAAAATGATACTCAATCATTTTTTGCTGTTCATAAAAATTAATATGTTCAATATTGAACCATAGATTTTAGGAAAAGGAAAGAAATTGCTGAAAACAAGTACTATTTCTCTTTTTCCTACTACATTTCAATTGCTATATTTAAACTTTCAAAATGAATTTATTTAAACATTTTTGAGCCATTGACGAAACAGACCAGAGGTGGGAGTGTTCTCCCCATCCCAATAAACTGTTTCGGCTCCACTACAGCTTCAGCTAAATCAGAGTAATGCCCCTACAGCTTCAAAAGTGCCCCACAGCTAAATCTCCTAAAATTGTCATTAAATGGTGGCACCGCTTTTGTTGAACTTGTAGCATGTATACAACACTGCACGATTATGTTTACAATGTCCATGGGGACCTTCACCAGCACCGCATTCACATTGGGCCGCATGCACCTTTCCAGATTTCTAGAAAGACATAGGCCTATCAACTAGATATATAAACTTCTTCTTCATGGAGGCACGATAGGCACATTTAACAAAATCTATTTCTTCTGTGGAACAATGCCGTATGTACCTGAGAAATTTCTCCTTGTACAAATCCACAGCGTTACTGGCAAATTCAACTTTAAATGGTCCAAGCCACTCATAAGCCAGGTCGAATGATAAAGGTGACAGCTTCCGGTCCGCATGAAGGTCTTTGTAGGCCGTAGCATACGGCACATCAATAAAGAATTCCAACTGCATCTCACAATCTTGCCCAAAGTTGGCATTTCGGTCATATGCCTCAAGTCTGAAAATAGAATAGATTACTTTATAAAGGTTACCATCACTTCTAGTTTTTTTACCTATTGTGTAGCATTATACTCGTAATTCTCGTAATAATTTTTACACTTTGCAGTCCCCCTTGAGTGTACAGTTTTTATCTAGACAGATAAATTTCAGTTCAATATTATCATTGCAACACAAGCAACCATTCCAGCATTCTTTGCAAACAACTTTTCTCAGAAAATACCACACCCACATCTGGCACCATATGGTATGTATGCATGTATGTCAATCTACATTGTTTGCCTATGTTATTTGGAATCCGACATTAGAAATAACCATTTTTTTTTCTGTTTATAAATGAATGCAGATCTGTCGACGGCGACAGTCAATAATATACTGATCTGTCTTCTCCAGCAACTCCGTAAAATCGAATCTGTCCACGGAGGCAACATTTTTCTTACTACATGTCGTCTTTCAGGACACACAGTTTGTTTATTATCCGGAATTACGGCTTCAAATTTGGAAGAAATATCGTTGGATGATTAAACTATAACCGTGTACAAGTTAATTTGGCAAATATTGAGAGGTATGCGAGATATTTGAGCATAAAGTCAAATTTCGTAATTTTTTGTGGGTAACCTCCGAAATAATCAATGACTGTGCCCTTATTTGCGAGAGATAGGTAGAAAGGTTTATTTTGTAGAAGCACTAAACACTTACACGCATATTTATCAACTATAGAATATCATAGATTCTTTCGTTTATTTTTAAGAATAAATTAATTTGACCTACCGTGCACCTGACATCAGATTCCGAATCTGTCTTCGATGACTCTCATCTGTCTTCGACGCAGCCGGTTGTACGGTGTGTTCTAGGGAGTTTGTTTAGTAATAAACTGAACATCAATGACTGATCGGAAGAGTGTGGGGTATTATCGACCATTGGAGGTTCAAACCACTTGGAAGATGAAATGGGTTGACTTTTGTTCTAACATCGTAGACTGTCATCCATATTAAAACAAGAGGACCATGATGGTCCTATATCGCTCACCTGAACCAAAATGATATGAGCAACATTTTTGTTCAATTCAATAAATATTTATGACTTTAAGACTGAAAACGAACTTATGGTCAATAACGTTGTGAAAATCGAGCTCATCCAAGATCTTGTGGTGCTCAACATTGTGTCCAAGATTTGTCTTGTTTGATAAATAATTGTAGATTCTGGAGTATAAACAAGATCGAAAACAGCCGAAAACAGCAATTTTGACAAATTCAAGGGCACATAACTCTCAACTTTTTTTTATCAGATCAGACTGAAAACCAAACTCATCCCAGAACTTATGATCCCCAACATTGTGTCCAACTTTTGTTTTAATTGATCAATAATTGTAGATTCTAGAGTATAAACAAGGTCGAAAACAGTCGAAAACGGCAATTTTATCAAATTCAAGGGCACATAACTCTCGACTTTGTGGTAAGATCAGGCTGAAATTCAAACTCACCCGAGATCTTATGATACCCAACATTGTGTCCAAGATTTGTCTTGATTGGTCAATAATTGTAGATTCTAGAGTGTAAACAAGTTCGAAAACAGCCGAAAACAGCAATTTTGTCTAATTCAAGGGCACATAACTCTCGACTTTTTAATCAGATGGGACTGAAAATCAAACTCATCCAAGATCTTATGGTCTCAAACATTGTGTCCAAGTTTTGTCTTAATTGATAAATAATTGTAGATTCTAGAGTGTAAACTATGTCAAAAACAGCCGAAAATGGCAATTTTATCAAATTAAAGGGCACATAACTCTCATTTTTCTGGTCAGATCCGACTGAAAATCCAATTCATTTGAGATCTTATGGTCTCCAATATTGTGTCCAAAATTTGTCTTGATTGGGAAAAAATTGTAGATTCTAGAGTGTAAATAAGGTCGAAAACAGTCAAAAACAACAATTTTATCAAATTCAAGGGCACATAACTCTCGACTTTGTGGTAAGATCCGGCTGAAATTCGAAGTCATCCGAGATCTCATGGTCCAAAACATTGTGTCCAAGTTTTGTCTTGATTGATGAATAATTGTAGATTCTAGAGAGTAAACAAGGTCAAAAACAGCCGAAAATGGCAATTTTGTCAAATTCAAGGGCACATAACTCTTGTCTTTCTGGTCAGATCAGACTGAAAATCGAACTCATCTGAAATCTTATAGTCTGCAACATTATGTCCAAGATTTGTCTTGATTGATCAATAATTGTAGATGCTAGAGTGTAAACAATGTCAAAACTAGGTATTTTTGGCATTCAAGGGCAGATAACTCCTGACTTTCTGGTTCGATCTGACCCATAATCGAACTCATCCGAGATCTTATGGCCATACATGTTTTGACCAAGTTTGGTCAAGATTGGCTTATATTTGTAGATGCTAGAGTGTAAACACGAAATTGTGGACGGACGGACGGACGGACAGACAGACGGACAGACAGACAGACGGACGACGGACAAAAAGTGATCACAATAGCTCACCTTGAGCACTTTGTGCTCAGGTGAGCTAAAAAATGCCTTTCAATTGTGTGTGTTACCGACCTCTGAACGTAGTTACAGGAAGAAGGGCACTTCTTTGGTCGGTAACACCCGCACTCCGTAAATGTTAGTGGCAGTTACCGACCACCCATGTATCTAAGGTCAGACAGCTTATATAGTCATCAGACAAAGTTAGAGAGGTGAGAAATTCAAATTGGCACTTGTTTTGATAAATGAAATGGAAAAATACAAAGCGCTATATCATAAAAATCCATTTTTCAATGAACATAGCTCTTAACTCACCCGGTAAGACGGCCATTTTGTAAATTACGTTCATGTGCCTCTTGCAGTGAATGGTTAAAATTTCTTTAAAAAAGCCTGATTTTGGGTAGAATGTAGACATAATACTTGGTAAAGATGCATTGTGTCGAATTTTCAAGTTATAACGAAATCTAATGAGATCATATGAAGGAAATGGTAATCAAAACAGTAAATGGTCGATAATTCCCGATGGTCGAAATAACCCGACGTTGCTCTACATGCAATCTGATCTTGGTCCATATAACTAGCTCATTATTTATATGTCATAATTTAGAAGTATTGATCAGTAAATTTCAACAGAAACATACTAGAAATAGAATCTATAATATGATTTTCAGTGCTTTAAAAGCCCATTGATATAAAAGATATTTTCCTATGTATTTGAAGCAAGAATAGACAAGGGTGAAAAGTAAACACACCTCTAAAGGGACCCCACAGAGCTCCCTTATGATGCAATCTGGGATTGAAATTACTGGAAGACCCCTTTGAAATAGCATCTGACCTTTGAAGTTGATCTCCAAAGTGTGCAATGTACAAATTGTTTGTTTTCCTAACATGTTTCTTCTATCTCATGAATTTGTCTGAAATGATCATTCAAGAAATAATAACTTCAGAAGTGTACAATTCTACAAAGGAAATTTCAATATCTTAGGATCTATAGGGTCTTCCATACAGCTACAATCCATTCATAAATTGTGGCCACTGGTGTACATTATTATGTATGTGATGCCATATTGTTTTTATAAATTCTTTATCTTTCATTTTTAGATCATTTACTGTGACCTTCTCATATCATTTATTGACCAATTACTTATCAATTTCTTATTCATTATGGACAAATAACTTGTATCAATGACTTTTGTCAAAGTTTATGATTTTTTTTGCCACGTCAGGGTTTCACCAAGTAAAATTGTCAACCCTTGATTAAATAGAGCATGCATCCATGTACCATTGCATGAAAAGCATTGAGCCAAGATCCATGATAAGAATTTAGATGGAACTTTAATCCATATGACCCTTTTTCATGATGTTTCATCAAGATAGCATCATATAGAATATCAGTGTAAAACAGAGAGCTACATAAATTGTCTACTACTTGACATTTTACAGTAAGGAACTGATAAGCCCCATATTTGATTACATTATATTTTAACAGGTTGTTGGGTTCTTTTGAAATTTTAGATTTTTTGAAGCTTTTCTGATAACAAATACAAGTAGTTTTTACCGTTCAAACTAAAAGATTTCACTAAACAGACAGGCAAGAATGACCAAAAGGCAGACAGGCAGACAGACAAATGGATGTTGAACAAGCCCTACATATGGTATTTTTATGCAGGGGCAAACATTGTCAAAACTAAAGCTAATGCATCTACAATGATGAAACTTGTATTATACAATTGATTAAGGCAACGCTATTGCAAAGGCACATTCTATATAATATTATAATCATTCTATAATGCAGTTAACATACTTTTGTACTCATCCATCAATATTCATATAACCATTTATCAAAATAATCGAGCAGATGTTGAGTTTTTCCACATGTTGCTCGAGTAACAGCTTATGTTTTCCACTTCATTTTAACTTGATAAAACATTAATTAAACATCTCCTTTGATGATATATTGTCTTGAGAGTATATGCAAATAGCTTCACAACATTTTGCAGATAGAAGCACGCTATCAAAGGAGAAATATTGTTATCAATTAAACAGTATGCAACACAGCGTAACAATTTGCATATTTCATTGATAGGCTTTATTGGATTATCTAATCTTTCATTTCTATCTAAATGCATTTTGCCACGTCATATCAAAGATCCAAATGCAATTTTCTTAACCTTTGTCATGCTAATCCCTGAATTACTGGGGACCTAAAATTCAGAATAACTTCCCTTTATGTATACAATATACTAGATGAACTCTAACAGAAACTGAGGGCCAATCATTTGTATCTAATGAGTAAATTACTAAAGTTATTGATCAAAAATATTTAACTGTAAGGTGACCAAACATTTTCCATGCTCTCAGAGTATTTTGAAAGTTTATGTTGACCCAAATATTGAATTACTTCCCTTTATCAATACAATCTACTGGGTGTACTCTAAAAGAAGCAGAGGGTCAATCATTTGTAATTAATGAACCAATTAGTTCAATCTCAATTCTCATCAATTTACTATAGTGGTCATGAGGATTCCTTCTCATTGATTTTTGGGGACAAAATTGTAGCAACTCTTAAGCTTGTTCAATCAAACCTGGACTTTCAACTTTTTTGTCACCATAGATTTGTGATTATTTCATTCTACAAATTAAGTACATCTAAAAATAATTTCTTCAGCATACCCAAGGCATTAATGGACAAAATACACCAGAAAATACTGGCTTTCATTAAACGCAGGCACATTCAAAACTGCTGTAACTATACAGCTATAGCTTATTTCACTGTGACCAACGACATGCAGGCCCATTGAAACATTTTTTTCTTCTTCATTAATTTTCAAATGTGGCTTTGTTCAGTAAGGCTTCAGCGAGGAATGTTATGATTTATTAATTAGTGTGAAACTAACCATTTGTAACTTGTGAAGGTCTCAAAATGGACCCTGCCCTTTTCTATCAAAGGTCATAAAAGGGGTTTTATGTATCAAAGGGAATTAATTCTATAAGGGTCGCAAAGTACAAATATTAATATTTGATTAGAATGATAATTAGTTGCGAATATAATCAATAAAGAGCTCTTTTAATCTCTCCAAGTTTGATTGAAAATGTATCGTTATGGCAACTAACATGGCACTGTGGCACCATGGAAACAATTTATCTTGGAGACTGTAAGATCTAGAGATATGAGTCATGAAAATTAAAAGTGTCGATTTTTTCACAACCAACCCATTAATATTGACTCCTTTCAATAAGCCTAGACAAGAATTGAAGGCCCCAAATAAATTATGTCTCCTTATATGTATGATTATTTACCCTTCTCATGCTGATCATATCATATCTCTGTTAACATTAAAGCTTTCGCAGGCAGTATAGACTAAGATCAGACTGCACATCTGTGCAGTCTGATCTGAGCCTACACTGCCTGCTTTTTCCGACATAAATGTGGTAAAAAAATGTGATTTAGTCACTGAAATGTCTCATTTATTGGTCATATGTTTGAAACAAAATTTAAGGTCAGCAGGAAAAGGGTTATTAAGGTCTGAAGATGGTTGCTAAAAGCTCATTAGTGCATTGATGAATATTGATATGGCGTACCAAATGGGTCAAAAGTCTATTTAGAGCGTGCACGCATAAAAAATACGTGTCGACGCGTAAATTTTATGCGTCGACGCGTATATTTACGCGTCGACGCATAAAATTTACGCGAGCAGTTGAAAATTTATGCGTCGACACGTAAATTTTCAACTGCTCGCGTAAATATACGCGTCGACGCGTATTTTATCTATTTACCAATCAGATCCTTCGTTTCATCCATCAATTTTATGGTATAAAAGGAAAGGTTTGTAACCGCCTCTCCCATTGGCCAGCCTCGGTTCACATTTTTTACTACTGCTCGCGTAAAATTTACGCGTCGACGCATATATTTTCAACTGCTCGCATAAATTTTATGCGTCGACGCGTAAATATACGCCTCGACGCATAAAATTTATGCGTCGATGCGTATATTTTATGCGTGCACGCTCTTTCTAGACGTTTGACCCATTTAGTACGTCATATATTGAAAGGTATGCATGAGGGTGAATGGTGCATGCTTCCATCCTTATCCCTGCGAAAAATTTAAGTTCAAGAACGCATTTCTAGTTCTAGTACTGTTCAAGAATGTTCTAGAATGTTAAATGGCATTTCTAGAACTGTTCTAGAACAGTTCTGGAAGTGCAATTTAACATTCTAGAACAGTTCTTGAACTTAAATGAGCTTTTGGCAGGGGATACTCCCATTATATATTGGCAGTTGGAAAAAATTGTATTGAAACTTTGGCAAAGAAAATCCTTGTGGTACATTAATATATTAAGTTTTAATAATTATTACATATAGATTCCATATCTTACAAGCCTTTCTATGTCCTACTCATTTGAATGTGTCATCTGTAACTCCAAACAATGCAGACAAGATCAGAATTCCCTTCTCTGGAAAAGAATTACCATTGATTATTTCAGTGACAAGGGTCTCCACTCCTCACATGATGAAAATGGGAATCCAAGTATCTATTAAGCTTAATGACAGCCAAATCTGCATTCTATGATTAGAGAAGCCCATCACAAATTACTTCTGTCCTACTGATTGGCAGAGGGAACATTTTTTTCTTCTCGCTCAGTAATGAAGAATTGATGTGCTGATGCCTGTCTTAGCAACCCAGTTCTTAATTCTGAGGGGAGATAGTACATGTACATGTATATTTATTGATGACAATATGTAATGGCTGATTGATTGTCTAAGACCATCAAGGTTTTTACAGATCACAGAAAGTGTGGTAGTCAGGAGGCAAAGTGTCAGTCTTGCAGCCAAGCGGTTTAGAGTTTGAACACTAGAAGCAGACATGATGCTTGTGCTTTTCATTGGCCCAGACATTTGAAGCAACAGGATGAAATTGTGAGCCGAGCCAGCACAAGCTATTGGAAGCAAGTAAATCTTGCGGTATCCTTTGCTGGTCATAAGTCTTGGACATACAGGCATAGACTTACAGACAATCTGATAAGCATGATATACTTCTCTAGAAACCTTTTTTAGGCAGCAAGGTACAATCTCCAGGGGTTAAGGATATGTATATCAAGATTTTACAGCATTATGAGAGGCTGGATTAAATACCCAGTCTAGAGTCATAAATCCTCCTCCTAAATCATAAACTTTATACATTTATGAGTTGTCATACTAGTTCATAATCATATAGATTTACAAAACGCCTGTTTAGCACATGTCACCCTGTAGAAAACGCTGACCTTTTTAATAAACTTTCAGTTTGGTGGGTAAACTTACAAAACCATCAAAAAATGTACAACAAAAGGACATGTCATTTACAAACAACAAGCTTTAACAGGCATATTACACAGAAGTAAACTTGTTCATCGGCCTTCCTAGATATCACAAGTACTTTGCAACTTTTCTGAAAACCATTGACTAAGGCTATACCCCATATGAACAGATCCAGACATGTTTCCCTGGCAGTGAGGGCCCGTATTTACCAGAGGCCCTATATGTGGTGTGGTTTGGGATGCTGTCCCTGAGAGTTAACCCAGACATAAGACTACTTGTCTACTTTTTTATAAGTCTAACACCTTAGGTAAACTACTCAGCTTTAACATTGGACCCCTTGTTATACCAAAAGGCAGTAGCATGTAATCATAGAGTCCTACATCAGCCTACACAATGGTAATTAAGCATATCAACACATTGCAGAGTAACAAACATGCAAGCAGGCGACACACAATCAAAGCTGTAGGTAAATTAGTAGGAAATGATTTGCAGCTACCTTGCCTTTAATTGTTCAGCACTTCTGGAAACTTCTGACTCAGTGCATTACTAAAGTAAATACAAAAAGATTCATATGCACTTATAATAGTTCTAACGCAAGTCCTGGAAATGCATTTTATTTTACTATGATGGTAGGAGTAACCAAATAAAATGTGTTTGTTATAATAAATGATGAATAAATAATAATCAAAAATTCTTCTTTACTCAGCAAAACTGTATGTTGAAGGATGTTGGCTCAGTGCACAAGGCATTTTTTGTCATTACAGGTTCAGCGACTCTTTTAACCCTTTCCCAAACAGCAAAATTATAACCAATTTGACAGCTGCTCAAGAAGATAGAACAATATTGTGTTGATAAAGATAGCATTTGTGTACAATATAGCATAGAAAATATTGAGGCAAAAGGAGAAAATGCTGGTTATCAGCATTTTCTTCTAATGCCTCAATGTTTTCCCAAGTCCTTTTTGATAGGGACATCAAGACCAAGTCTTGTTTAGGAAAGGGTGAATCCTTCAGTTATATTGAGTGTCAATGGGCTTTCCTGGTTATTAGATAGCTACATACATTTGTAGCAATCAAATTAGGACTGTCCTATGATGCAGTATTGTTTACTCTTCAGTTTCAAACAACATTAAGAACATGCTTAGATAGACATCTGACAGAGAAATTCACAGAATTACGGGAGAAAGAATAACATGTTATTTTCTGTGTAATAAAAGAAAGGGAGGAATCATTACAGCAATGATGAACTATGTTATCATAGCATGTTAAAAGCAAGGTGCAGAGGTTAAACCCCTTTGAGTCGAACTTCAAACAAACAGTTTGGATTTTTGGATGAATTAAATGTACTGGATCAGAGAAATCCATGTTTTTTCTTGGTCTGGTTTTTGTATTGGCACAGAGTCTATGGGACTCGGAGAGATGGCTGTTTGTTTGCCAAGTAATTCTTTTCATTCATAAGAGTTTGTTATGTTGTTTTATGTAATACCATTTGATGGGATTCCCCATCTGATTATTGTTATGGCTAGATATCATCGCTTTTCTTCAAAAGCCTAGTAACTACAGCTTATTTGGAGATGTAATTACGAGGTTTTGGTTTAACCCTTTCCCAAACGACAAAATCTAAGGGTGTTCCAATTCAAAAGCTGCTTCAGACGACACAATTGATGCTAAAAGGCAGGAATTATTTTTGTACAATATAGCATAGAAGACATTGAAACAAAAGGAGAAACTGCTGGTTATCAGCAGTTTCTTCTATTGTTTCAATGTTTTCCCAAGCATTTTCTATTAGGGACGTCAAAACCAGGTCTTGTTTGGGAAAGGGTTAAAAGTGATGATATACATTTTCTGGATTTCTTCTTCTGTCATTGGGTCTGTCTTCCTGTGAACATGCACTTTTGAATTAAATTATTCTGCAACAATCCTTACTAATAATTTTCCATTGCTTACGCAAGAATCCTGTTTTTACATAAAGCAAGGACAGAGATCAATATCTTTGTTATGGAGCCTGATCTTAAGAAAACATTTAACTATTTTTCATATTTGATATCATTATATTGAGACATACTAGTGCACCTATATCCTCGGTGTAACTGCAAAACCTTGTATGTCAATTTTTGCCATTTTCAAAGTAAGACCTTGTATGTCCAGTTTAGACACTTCTTTCAGGTTTTGGGATATTTTTATCAGTATTAATGACAGATTATTATGTGAACATTATGTCCAACTTTCAAGTAAAACCTTTCGGTTTCTGAAAAGTTATTAATCTCATTTCCTTCCCCTTTAAAACCTTCCAAAAACGAAATACGAAGTTTTGCATTTACACAGACAATATACCAATACAGTCGAATTTTCTCTTAAGTCGAAGTTCAAATCTTGTCCCGTCCTCATCAATGGACATATATTTTTTTTTCAAAAAATATAATTTTGAACTCAATATATAGCTATTGAAATATAGTAGGAAAAGGATAGAAATTGCTCGAAACGAGCAATTTCTTTCCTTTTCCTACAATATTTCAATAATAATTGTACTTGATTACTTTCAAAAACGGTCAAATATCAACTTTCTCTAAGCCGAACAAAATCGGATAAGTCGAACTCCGGATATGTCGAGGTATTTTGACGGCCCCTCCGACTTAGACACAACGAGTGTCGACTGTATAGTTATTTCGGACATTTCTCACGCCAACACAACATCCAAACCATAAAGCCACATTGGCTGCTCATGTCATGTACATTATGTGAGAATATGACGGGTGTCATGTACATCAAAATTTCTAAGGTCAATAAAAGCCCAAGTCACCCAGTCCTTTAGCTCATAATCGACAGCTGTTTAACCCGGTGTTTAACATTCCAAAACAATAAAATAACCATTAGTTAGTGTAGCCCATAACTAACTGGGTGTTAATAATTAAACCAACAGGTTTCAATGTATCCATATTGCTTTCTTTTTCCCATTCATCTAAGGCTTGTCTACGTTTATCCATGTATCATACAGTTCTCATGCAGATGTATTAGCCCTTTCCCGAACGACAAAATTTTAGGGTGATCCACTTCATTAACTGCCACAAATGACAAAATGGATGTAATAAAAGATAAGATTTGTGTAAAATATGGCACAGAAAATATTGAGACAAAAGGAGAAACTGCTGGTTATCAGCAGTTTCTTCTTTTGCCTCAATGTTTTCCCAAGCCTTTTCTATTAAGGACGTCAAAACCAGGCCTTGTTTGGGAAAGGGTTAATCCATGTATCATACAGTTTTCATGCAGATGTTGTGATGTAATAGATGTTGAACTTTTCAGAAGGAAATATTGAACTTCAGGAAGCATTATATCAGGTAATAATCCCATCTGGAATAGTCTGGAAAATAGTCATTTTGGAAAATAATATTACATTAACCTTGCAAGACGTGTTCTGAAACTTTCTTTGATAAGAATTTTTTTCAGACTTGTATGTTTGATGTCCTGATCCTTTACCAATTGTAACAACTTTGAAAATGAGATATCTGGCAGTCATTTCAATGATTCTGTCTTTCAAAAATAAAAAGCTTTGAGTAACCAGAGAGCCAAATGGACAGACAGACAGATACATGGCTTTATGCATTGCTTAGCAACATTTATTTTCTTGCTTCCTCATCAGACTTACCTGGGATCAAAAGGTTAAGTGAATTAACACAAACAGCATTAGGCAGTATCACTTTTCCAAATACAAATCATGGAAAGAAAACATTCATTAGAACTCAATTAACCAGATATAAACCAAATCCAGGTTTCTTTCAGAATGCAGGTATTATCTTGTAACTAACCTTTACCTGTGTAACAAAGCTTTGACAGGATAAAAATTGAAATATGTTGGGTACAAAAATGCAAAAACTCATCATGAAATGGATAAAGATCATAGAAAGAAAATAATCGTAAGTAACTTAAGTTTTCCAGGTATAAACCCAATCCAGGATTCTTTCAGTTACTTCTGGAAATAAGTAACAATTTTATTACAAATTCTTTTCCATACAATATACCACTACTAACTCTAAGCAGATCATAATTGCAAGGTTTTGTAGACAACAAAATAAGTAATGAAGGAAAAGAAATCCTAAGCTTTATGTTAACGCATGGACAAACTTGAGAGAAATGAAGAAAATGCTGGATTTTCAGCATTTTTTTTTTTTCATTTCTCTCCATGCTTTCTATAGTTAACTTTCTAAATTACAAGAGGACCATGATGGTCCTATATCGCTCACCTGAACCAAAATGATATGAGCAACATTTTTGTTCAATTCAATTGATATTTATGACTTTAAGACTGAAAACGAACTTATGATCAATAACATTGTGAAAATCAAACCCATCCGAGATGTAACGGTGCCCAACATTGTGTCAAAGTTTTGCTTTGAATGATAAATAATTGTAGATTCTAGAGTATAAACAAGGTCGATAACCGCCGAAAACAGCATTTTATCAAATTCAAGGGCACATAACTCTCGACTTTCTGATCAGATCCATTTGAAAATCCAACTCATCCAAAATCTTATGGTCCCCAAGAATGTGTCCAAGATTTGTCTTGATTGGTCAATAATTGTAGATTCTAGAGTGTAAACAAGGTCGAAAACAGCCAAAAACAGCAATTTTGTCAAATTCAAGGGCACGCAACTCTCGATTTTCTGATCAGATCAGACTGGAAATCATCCTGAACAGAGATCTTATGGTCCCAAACATTGTGTCCAAGCTTTGTCTTGATTGATTGATAATTGTAGATTCTAGAGTGTAAACAAGGTCGAAAACAGTTGAAAATGGCAATATTGTCAAATTCAGGGGCACATAACTCTGGACTTTCTGATCAGATCAAACTGAAAATCAAGCTCATCCGAAATCTTATGGTCCCCAACATTGTGTCCAAGTTTTGTTTTCATTGATTGATAATTGTAGATTCTAGAGTGTAAACAAGGTGGAAAACAGCCAAAAATGGCAATTTTCAAGGGCACGTAACTCTTGACTTTCTCATCAGATCAAATAGAAAATCGAACTCATCCGAGATGTTATAGTCCCCTACATTGTGTCCAAGTTTTGTATTGATTGATATATAATTGTAGATTCTAGAGTGTAAACAAGGTCGATAACAGTCGAAAATGACAATTTTGTCAAATTCAAGGGCATGTAACTCTGGACTTTCTGATCAGATTAGACTGAAAATCGAACTCATCCAAGATCTTATGGTCTCAAACATTATGTCTTAGTTTTGTCTTGATTGATCAATAATTGTAGATTCTATAGTGTTAACAAGGTCAAAACCAGCCGAATATGGCAATTTTGTCAAATTCAAGGGCACATAACTCTGGACTTTCTGATCAGATCATACTGAAAACCAAACTCATCCGAGATCTTATGGTCTCCAACATTATCTCCAAGTTTTGTTTTGATTGATCAATAATTGTAGATGCTAGAATGTAAACAAAGTCAAAAACGGCTTTTTTGGACATTCAAGGGCAGATAACTCAGCACATTCTGGTCCGATCTGGCCCATAATCAAACTCATCCGAGAACTTATGACCATACTTGTTTTGACTAAGTTTGATCAAGATTGATTAATATTTGTGGATGCTAGAGCGTAAACACCAAATTGTGGACGGACAGACAGACAGACGGACAGACGGACAGACGGACGACGGACAAAAAGCGATCACAATAGCTCACCTTGAGCACTTTGTGCTCAGGTGAGCTAATAAACATCAACATTCATTATTGTTAATAAAGGGTTAAGCAAAGCAACCTGTCTTGTAAATTAAAGAACCTGTCCCTAGGTAACAAAAGAAAATGAAAGAAGGCATCAGAACTGTCAAGTCACTAAATGAGAAAAATGCCCCAAAAATATTCAGCTGTCTTTGTTGATTTGCTGGAATTTATTTTTGAAACTTGAGGAATGGACAGGAATTTTCATTTAGTGGCTGGTTGATTGCATTTAGGTATCCTTGGCCAGAATGTTGGCATGAATATTAACCCATTACCACACAGTGACTCTTTTTGACTCCCCACAAGAAACTTACTTTGGAAAACATAGTGGAAAATGAAGAAATTGCTTGTGACAAGCAATTTCTTCATTTCCCACAATATTTTCCATACATAATGATTAACAAGAGGACCATGATGGTCCTATATCGCTCACCTGAACCAAAATGATATGAGCAACACTTTTGTTCAAATCAAATAATATTTATGACTTTAAGACTGAGAACGAACTTATGGTCAATAGCGTTGTGAAAATCCAACTTATACGAGATCTTATGGTGCCCAACTGTGTCCAAGTTTTGTCTTGATTGATAAATAATTGTAGATTCTAGAGTATAAACAATGTCGAAAGCAGCGGAAAAAGCAGTTTTTTCAAATTCAAGGGCACATAACTCTCGACTTCCTGATCAGATCAGACTGAAAATCAATCTCATCTGAGATCTTATGGTCCCAAACATTGTGTCCAAGTTTTGTCTTTATTAATTACTAATTGTAGAGTCTAGAGTGTAAAACAGTTCGAAAACAGCCGAAAATGGCAATTCTATCAAATTCAAGGGCACATAACTCTCCACTTTCTGATCAGATCAGACTGAAAATCAAACTCATCGGAGATCTTATGATCCCCAACATTGGGTTAAAGTTTTGTCTTGATTGATCAATAATTGTAGATTCTAGAGTGTAAACAAGGTCGAAAACAGTCAAAAACGGCAACTTTGTCAAGTTCAAGTGCACATAACTCTCGACTTTCTGATTAGATCAGACTGAAAATCAAACTCATCCAAGATCTTATGATCCAACATTGTGTCCAAGTTTTGTCTTGATTGATCCATAATTGTAGATTCTAGAGTGTTAACAAGGTCGAAAACAGCCAAAAATGGCAATTTTGTCAAGTTCAAGGGCACATAACTCTCGACTTTCTGTTCAGATCAGATTGAAAATCAATCTCATCCAAGATCTTATGTTCCCAAACATTGTGTCCAAATTTTGTTTTGATTGATTAATAATTGTAGATTCTAGAGTGTAAACAAGGTCGAAAACTGCCAAAAATGGCAATTTTGTCAAATTCAAGGGCACATAACTCTCGTCGTTCTGGTCAGATCAAACTGAAAATTGAACTCATCCCAGATCTTATAGTCTCCAACATTATGTCCAAGTTTTGTCTTGATTGATCAATAATTGTAGATGCTAGAGTGTTAACAAAGTCAAAACTAGCTATTTTTTACGTTCAAGGGCAAATAACTCCAGACTTCCAAGTCCGATCAGGCCCATAATCGAACTCATCCGAGAACTTATGACCATACTTGTTTTGACCAAGTTTGATTAAGATTGGCCAACTTTTGTGGATGCTAGAGTGTTAACACCAAATTGTTGACAGACGGACAGACGGACGGACAGACGGACGGACAGACGGACGGACGGACGACGGACATTGAGTGACCACAATAGCTCACCTTGAGCACTTCGTGCTCAGGTGAGCTAAAAAAATGTACTTTTTCATTCATTTTTAGTTGTCGTCTGCAACATCTTTGAATTTGGACAAGTCGAAATTTTGTCGTTTGGTAATGGGTTAAACACCAATCAGTATAATCACATGACTTAGAATTTCCGATTTTCTTCAATTACTTTGTCAATTCTTGACCACTTTGAATTCGGTTTGAAGCAGAGAATGCGGAAAAATGTCAGGAATAACATGGACGTGTTCGATTTTTGAAAAATCAACTGATAAAAAAGTTATTGAAGATAAACCAAAACCATGTCCATCTAAGGCGTGACGTGTGTCCACATTCTCTGCTTCAAACCGAATGCAAATCGGTCCAGTATTAACAAAGATATTCGGTAATTATTGCATCACGTGATTATCCACGGGTCCTGGTCAGAGTTGGCGGTGGGTGCATCATCAGACTGGTGTCAAAACTGTTGTCAAATTTTTACTTTTGCCAATTTACCTCATGTACAATTGTGACCTGTCGCACTTAAAGGGACCTTATTGGGTGTGTGAAAAATATCGATCCTAGTCAGTCTGCGCAGTCCGCGCAGCCAGTCTAGGGGCGACACTTTTCACTTGTATGTAATTTTTTATGTCTGGAATGTTTTCCCTATCTTACTTTATGTTCATTTTTCGAAAACAGTATCTGGTTTACCTGTGCTGTCTGTGCTGAGTCTGAAAAGTTTGTCAAAGTTTGGATTTTTGGCATTCGGAAAGGGTCTAATTTGAAATGGTTGGTTGGTATTGGTTCAGTATTGGAGGGACTTTCTGTACAAATCAGAATCTTTGTTTCTTGTATTTTGACCAATTTTTCAACATGGGTTTTCTTACAAAATGTGTTGCTTGGGGGTAACAAAGTTGCGAATATTTACACATAAGCTGAAAGTGTTTAATCAGAGTAAAGAATAGTTAATGTTGTAATTTTCTGTGAGAGCCTGCCGATAATTGCTCCACTGGGGTCATAATTCCTTAATTACAGGTAAAAATTGACTTGTACTAATGGATTTTTGCACTTGTTTTATATGCAGTGATATCCAACAAATTGTTATATTTGTAAGATTAATTTGCTCATAACCATTCTGAAGATTAGAGAAACCATTGAATATATTCTATACTAGAGAACCCAAATAGAAAGGACTTGAGAAAACATTGAGACAAAAGAAGAAACTGCTGACAATCAGCAGTTTCTCCTTTTGTCTCAATATTTTCTATGTCATATATTACACAAATTCTATCTTTAATAACTTCCATTTTGTCATTTGTGGCAGTTTTTGAAGTGGTCACCTTCAAATTTTGCCGTTTCGGAAAGGGTTAAAAGTCCAACACTCTTGGTAAGCGGCTCAGTTACATTGGACTGCTTGTCGCACCAAATGGCATTAGAATGTAATCATAGAGTCCTACAAGAGCCAATACAATGGTAATTATCCCTCACCCAAACCTATTTAAATAGACAATGTGTTGGAAAGCAAAAAGAAGAAGATCCTGATTTTGTGTGAGAGCCTGCTGCTAATTGTTCCACCAGGGTCATGATGCCTTAACCCTTTCCCAAACGACAAAATTTTAGGGTGATCCAATTTGAAACCTGACAAAGACGACAAAATTGATGATAATAAAGATAAGATTTGTGAAAAATATGGCACAGAAAATATTGAGACAAAAGGAGAAACTGCTGGTTATCAGCAGTTTCTTCTTTTGTTTCAATGTTTTCCAAAGCCTGTTCTATTAGGGACGTCAAAACAAGGTCTTGTTTGGGAAAGGGTTAATTATACAGGTAAAAATTGACTTGTACTAATGAATTTTTGCACTTGTTTTATATGCAAAGGTATGAAATAATTTGTGATTAATTTGCTCATAACTATTCTTAATGCTTGTGTTTCAATCTGAGCATAATTCCATGCTCTTTGTAATTGCTCAAACAGATCAATTCACCCTATCCCTAACAACAACAAGAATTATTTTTCTGTCACAATGAGGATCTTAATATCTTAGAACAAAATGGATATTTTAGTAAAATTTGACCCTATGTAAGTCTTTGTCTTCTGTGACTAAAAAGTTTGAACAATGACATTCGTAATATGCAAACATAAAATGTAATCTGCAAAAATAATTGCCCTAAAATGCTGCAGTTTTTACATCCCAAAGGGTTCTGTCTGCGGCTGTTTTCTAGATGCAACAGCATGTAGCATTTTCTCAGGTGAGCGAGATAGAAATCATAATGCGTTATTAATGTAATTTTGGGGAGGTTCACGTCAAAAATATTAACGCTGCAGACTCGGACTGTTATTTCTCAATTTCGTTAAAAAATTGCTTCATTAATAGTAATTTCTAGTAATCATTAGGTCTTATTGGTTTGATAAATGAAGTTATTTGACTCCTGACATATTTACCTACTTCTGTAAGATTTTTTGTCTGACTTTCATAAAAGAGAATGATAAGCTAATGGCAAAATTACTTGACATGTGCACCTATTTCATTCTTAACACAGTTGGTAGCGCATCTGCCTCTCACTCAAGAGGTTCCCGGTTCTATACCCCGTAGGGGCAAATATCCTTTCTGACAATATGTCACCCACCAATGATTTGATATCATTAGCCTATGTGGGGGAGCAGCTGTTAAGGCTCGGTTAAGGTGTAGTGGTAGTACTGGTAGCAGAAACAACAGGAATCCATGGTAAGGTGCGATATGACTATAGCTGTTGAAAACAGCATAAAACCTCAATAAACCAAACTAGTTTTCAAGCCCTAATTGATCTCAAGACAAGAAAACTTCAATTCTATAGAGTAGACAAGATTGCGAGAAGAGGAAACATTGATGGTTCAAATATGTATTTCTTTGCATTCCCTAATAATACATACAGTAAGTGCTTTTCCTAAGTACTTGCTGAGGTTGGCCACATGTAAGACATTCATTGGTAAGGGTTAAGAAATTTGATAAACATTCCTCAATTTGATCAATTCATCACAAAACATCTTCTTGAATCAGAAAGCACTTTCTAATGGCATTCCATATTCCAGAATCTGACTGATGAAAAAAAAAATGTTAGTCATCAATTGATGGGGAAATCGCATTTCTCAAAACCCAACAAACTAATGCCCTTGGGTATAAAAATGTCACAGCCTTAAAGCTTTAACCCTTTCCTAAACAGCAAAAATTTAGACAGAATCAATATATCTCGGTACTGGTGCAGATGACAAATTAGACATTAATAGAGAAAGGATCTGTGTACAATTAAGGATAGAAAATATTGAGACAAAAGAAGAAAATGCTGGTCACCAGCATTTTCTTTTGTCTCAATATTTCCAAAACATTTTCTATAGATAACATCAAATTCAAGGCTTGTTTAGGAAAGGATTAAGAGACAAAAAGACACAAATCCCATCATTCCTCGTCGAACACGACAGTCGAAAAAATCTCATTTTCTCCGAATTAATGCCAACATGTCATCAGCGTAGAAGTCACTTGTTGTCGTACGGCTAAACAACGACAATGGACTCATGCATACAAATAAGTCAACGAGGGAGTATTATAGCGTCTCTTTTGCACTTAATGTTGACAGAGGTTTTAGCGGGTGATTTATACTGATCTATCGTGATATGATGCTGATGTGATGAGAATGAGATAGTGCCAGACTAATGTAGTTTCATATATATTTTGTTTCTACTTATGATAGTTTTTAGTTTAGCCCTTAACCCTTTCCCAAACAACAAAATTTTAGGGTGATCCCCTTCAAAAACTGCCACAAATAACAAAATGGATGTTATTAAAGATAGGATTTGTGTAAAATATGGCACAGAAAACATTGAGACAAAAGGAGAAACTGCTGGTTATCAGCAGCTTCTTCCTTTGTTTCAATGTTTTCCCAAGCCTTTTCTATTAAGGACGTCAAAACCAGGTCTTGTTTGGGTTTGAGTTTGAGTTTATTGGGGTTTTACGCCGTTTTCAACTACCAGGGTCATATCGCGGCGGCTGGAGCACCTACCCATGGATTCCTGGTGTTTCTCAAACCAGTACTACCACAACACCCTTACCGAGCCTCCAGCTGCTCGCCCACTTAGGTTAACGATTTCAAACCCATTGGTGGGTGACAATTTTGTCAGGAAGGGTATTAGCCGCGGCCGGGAATCGAACCCGGGACCTCTCGTATGAGGGTCAGATGCGCTACCAACTGCGCTAAGGCCGCGGCTGATGCTGATGTGATGAGCATGAGATAGTGCCAGACTGTTGTAGTTTCATATAAATTTTGTATCTACTTATGATAGTTTTTAGTTTAGCCCTCAACAGGAAAGTCAGTGGAATAGGGGAAAGTAATGTCCAAGAAAAATAGCTTTGACTTAAAACAGACAGTGAATATTATTTTGAAATCATGTCTATCTGTCATGCAAATACATACATGTATGTTGTGGGTATTCATTTGGATTGCCCCAACAATACAATTCTAATGAGTATCCATAACATAGGGTTTGATCAATGATAAATAATACCGTCCCTATCTACCTTTTTTATGCCCAACTTACGATTATCAAGTAGTATAGAATAAGGTCAGTCTGCAGAAATGTGCAGACTGACCTTATTCTATGCTGCCTGGTGCCTGCAAATAGCTAAAAGAAGAATCTGGAACAAGCATGTATTCATTGTCAAGGACTAAAAGCTGTCATTTACTCATATCCCTAGCTCTGCTCGGAATATAAAATGCATTATGGGACTGAAGAATTGATTTAATGAGGTTTTGATGGAATTGTGATGCTAGTCACATTATCTAGTCTAATGGCAATAGAATCAGAAATTCTGTGAAACATGTAAATCGTCATAAGTCTCTCATTTTTTGTGATCTCTTTTATTTCTCAAGCTGTCAAAAAGCCTAAATTTCTTATGAAAATCTACACGATTCCGAATTTTTCTATGATCCTAAACAGAGAAGCTCATGGAAATATGAAACAATAAATTTGCATCTGTCTATGCACCTAACCATTTATAACTAGAATCTCTACAAGAACCAACATAATATCTAACATATATAAGCCATTTTCTACTCATTTAATTGTACCTGACAATTAATCTGTAAGAGACAATTTGAGAGGCCATAACGCAAATAATATTTGTCAAAGGTCAGTGCAGAGATTCAAGGTCAAAGCTGGAATCTCAAACTCATTAGACATCATTTTTTCTATGCTTTGACATTGTAGACAGAGGTACAAGATCTTTTACCCAGAATGATTCAGGGTTCATGCTATTGTCAAGGTCATTGCATTCAGTTCATAAAAGCCCAAATCCCAAGGGTGGTCCATTGGGTTAATACCAATTTATTTCAATTACATAATGACTAAATCTGATGGCATGACATATTGTTCTGATTATTAACCCTTTCCCAAACAATTTTTTAAGATTTAAGGTCTCAATTCGAAGTAGTTAAGAAGACAAAACAAATGTTACTCATCTAGCAATTCTTCAATTGCTAGCATAGAAACCCTTGAAGGAAAAGAAGAAAATGCTGGTACCCAGCAATTTCTTCTTTTCCTGCAAGGGTTTTTTAATAACTAACATTCTAAATGTTTGTCAAAAACAGGAATTGATTGTAGAAAGGGTTAAAACATCCATAGCTGTCATAATTCTGGAGAAATCCTTTGATGCTATAGATTGATAACTCGGTAACTGTTCCAGGGATTTCACAGGTTAATCCCAGGATTAGGAATTGTTGATTTTCATCTTCAATTCAAAGTAATTATTTAATGTTGTAATAGTCAATGATGGGTTTCCAGGGTCCTAAGGTCTGATGAAGCTATGAATAAAGCTTTCATTACTATACAGGAAAACTTCTTGAATGATGAATTTCTCTCTGGTTCTAAAAGGAATTAAAGAAACATTTCTCAACACACTTCTCCTTGTGTGCAGTGGTTAGGTACAGGACTTGTAAGACAACTGTAGTCGCTGGTTTGATCACTATCAATTGAGTGTTTTGGACCAGGACTAGTTCTCATATGACCTAATAGCTGTTAGGTGGGACATTCCATCAAAACATAACCCAATCATAGGTGGAATCATAAACCAAAGTCTGATGCATGAGCAGCTGGGGGCTTGGAAACAATGTTCTGTGCATGCACTGGTTAACCCTTTCCCAAACGACAAAATTTTAGAGTGATCCACTTCAAAAACTGCCACAAATGACAAAATTGATGTGATTGCATGATTTTTGTAAAATATGGCACAGAAAATATTGAGACAAAAGGAGAAACTGCTGGTTATCAGCAGTTTCTTCTTTTGCCTCAATGTTTTCCCAAGCCTTTCCTATTAGGGACGTCAAAACCAGGTCTTGTTTGGGAAAGGGTTAAAGAAACAAAGGAGTCCATGGCTAGGTTTTCCAGTCACCATATTTCGAATTCAATCAATGTCATTATCAAATCAAAGAGTCATCATCCGGTAAAGGGTCAATCAGACTCTTGTAATGAAAGAATACACAGTTTCCAGGTGACATTTCCATCATCAGATAAACAACATCAAAGGATTGCCATAAATAGGCTCACAATTTCCTATCAATTAGTGCTAATCTGGGTAAAATAGAACTAATTTATTGATGACTTTTTGCTACCTGGCCCCTGACCTTCACTTAGTATGTTGTAAATAAATTAATTTTATTGATGAGAAAATGGTTAATCAATTCATTGATTGATTGCACCTGAAATTTGTATTGTTTTTGAATTGGTTTAAACAATTTTTATACATATATGGTATCATGACAAAGCTCACTTTCACTTGCTTTCCTGGGTATAATTCAATTAGCAAAGTAACGTGATTATGAATTCAGAAATTAAAGTAGAACCTGCTCACTAATTTTCCAACCTTTAGGAATGTCTACAATATTTCCACCTTTATAAACACTGAATAATATTTTCAAGTGTCAAAAATATTTGATTCTAAGTGGGAGTTTAATGTGATGTTAAAACATGTATAAAATCATCACTTTTGCCCTAACAACCACATAAATGTCACATTAAAATTGTCAAGATTAGAATTTCAAATTTCTCATCAATGCTAAATCTTCAAATTATTTTATCTAATCTTCACAGCTTCATAAACTTTGTTGATTCTATCAGCTAACTGGTTGCTACTCTCCAAAGTCGAGGTCTATTGATTAAACCATCAAATATGACCTCTGCCGTTTTTGGTACACAAACAGCCTATTTGGTCGTCATAATCAATTATAACACATCATTTGAATTATCGAATCAAAGTCATTCAGTTTTATCTTGCATGATCATTACGTATACATTACGTCACTTCTTTTTTTGGCTGAAGCCGGTAACATTTGAATTATCGAATCAAAATCATTCAGTTTTATATTGTTTGATTACGTATACATTACGTCGCTTCTATTTTTGGCTGAAGTCGGTAATTTGAAGCGTCAGCCAATGAAAGTTTGTATCAGCTTTTTAAATTGTTTTGTTGTGTAAAGCCAACGATTGGATACCGAAATCCCGCCAAGGCCCCGAGATTAGACGTGAAATGACCCCGCGGGAACAGAGCATCATTATATCATAATGGAATGAAGAAAGAATGTGCTCTGTTCTTAAGAGAGTAACTGGTTGCACAAGTTCTTCTACAGTTGTCGCCACATCGTATGGCACAATGTTTATGTTTTTTCAAATGTAATTGAACCGTTAAAGAAAACATAAACATGTGCCATATGATGTGGCGACAACTGTAATTGATACAATGATTAGATGTTTATCAACAATTAGCTACATTCTTAGGCAATCTGATTGGACAAGACATTTTGTCTTAGCCTATGTGATTGGTTCTTTAGACATTCTGATCCAGTTCAAATCTATTTGGTCAATGTTTCACAAAATTAATTTTGTTTACAGAATGAATGAATTTAACCTTTTCCAAATGACAAAATTTTAGGGTTTTCCAATTCGACAGCTGCTGCAGATGACAAAATGGACATGTTAATTAAGCTTAGAATATGTGTACAAGATAGCTAAGGAACCATTGAGACAAAAGGAGAAACTGCTGGTTATCAGCAGTTTCTTCTTTTGTCTTAATGTTTTACCAAACCATATCTACTAGGGACGTCAAAAGCCGGTCTTGTTTGGGAAAGGGTTAAGTAAATTTTATTTCCTCCAAAAGACTCCAGCTGTAAGGTATTGAGCCTTTAACCATTGCATTTGATGGGCAGCATTCAACCACTGCACAAAATTAAGTATTGCTACAGTGTCAGTTGTAACGTAGTAGATCACCAAAAAGACATTAATCAAAAGTTTACATACTTATAGGACATTACCATATAATTATGCATTTATGATCAAGACCCAGACTCTTTCATAGACAAAATGTCTCCCAAAATATTCTCTTTATTTTCTTTACTTATTTTTATTTCATAATATCTTTTTATTCCCTCAAATCATAATTCATTACCTACTTTCCTGGCATAAAATTTTCAATATGAAAGAAGAATGCAGAAGATAAAATAGAGGTCAATGATTTATCCTAATATTTCTATTTGTTAGAGTTCTAAACATATTGGAAAAAGAGATCCTTGAAAACCAGATTTTTCTTTTTTTTCTGGGTGTCAAAACCAGCGCTGAATATGGTGCTCAATAATATACAATGTAATCTTTGTCATTTATCATAGAACATACATTGTTTTCAAAGCATCTTACAAAGAGCGCTTTACCCCAATTGAAAATGATTTTATCTATGTTCCATTCACATTGAAAACATGTTTCATTCAAATAACATAATTCATTCAAGACAACATAAAGCAGAACTTAAATATACTTCATTTATTATCTCAAGGGTCTTTAATTTAAGAATTTATTCTTTCAGCATTATTTCAAGTGCTTGCCACCATTTTTTGTCACGTTTTTCAAAGATTTACTGTTGTAATAACGTTCAAAATTAGCCTTCCATTGTATACATGCTTGATAGATTTACTTGATATTCAAAAATTTTCTCAAAATAAAATTTTCTTTCACACCTGACATGTTTGCAGATCGCTCTTCCATTGCAGAAATCATGAAAGTACATATGATTTTACATTCACTTACAAGGTTTATGCAATGATTTCAAATGATGCACTACAATAAAGACATTTTCATCCCTTTTCAACAAAATTCTTGTAACTGCAGCTTATTTTAAGCTGCAGTTACCAGAATTTTGTTGAAAAGCAGTGTGTTTTTTTGTTAATCAAGTATGCCACTTTTTGGAGGGCCACTTGATTATGTCTCCTCAAGAAGGTTTATTCATTTAATAGAATATTGTTCTACATCAATAGAGTACATTATTCTGTTTGACAGGTATTAATGTTGACAAATCTAAGTGACATAAAACAATTTTTTCCCCAATTAAATCAAAATTCTTTCAACCCATTACCATACAATCTAACAATGTGACAACTTTTGAGATTCAAAGTCTTGTGATACTTAAACCAATGTCAAAATTCTAATAGAAAATCATCCATTATGACACCATGACTTGCCAAAAGTTAAGAAAATCCTCGTCAAAATTCAATTTTCTTTAGGGAATGATTCTACCCAGTTAAACTTGATGTAATTTTGGACAGTAATAGTATTTTTGTATGTGTTTTTATAAAATCTCGCAACTACAGCTTGATTAAAGCCGTCGTTATGACATCTTATAACAACACCGACGATTTATCAATGCATAACGGTAAATTGAGTCTTTTTCAGCACAAAATTTATTGCCATTTTCTTTTTCGCAATTCAAAAATGTTCCTGTCTTCCATGATTGATAACGGGCAGACAGACGGATAAACACATTGTCATACACGACAAATTGACCTAATCCCTCAAAAATACGAAGATATCGCCTCATTTACATAATTCTATTAAATGGTGTCTGGCACACAGGGACTTTATGTCTGCTGCCTTCATAAAACGAAAATTTATATTAAGGTATCCAACCCCTCAAAATCACCAAAGAGCAAGAGGCGAAATTCGAAAAGTGAAAATAATTCCTAAACTGTGTTACATTTCCTTTCCAAATACAAACAAAAGCATTTTGTATGGTTTAGATTTTTTAATTAAATCATTCTTATGGAAATATTTGACAAAAATGTTCAAAATTACCTCCCTTGCATATGAATAAAGAGTAAAATAATATTTGTAAATTATTTTCTTATTGAAACATAATCTTGAAATCCTGCACGGTGAATCAACTTATGTAAAGTGTATTTACAAGTGTGTGTAATTTGATGCATTTCGTATGGCTAGAAAGTGGTGATTTTTTCAGGGTCTGTAAACCTTAAATGGAAGAAAATGTTAAAATCCATTCAGTACGAAAAGTTACATAAGTAAGGTTTGGTTTATTGAAGTTGTATGCCCTTTTCAACTGCTCTGGTCATATCGCGTTGGCTGGAGCACCTAACCATGGATTTCTGTTGTTTCTCATCCCAGTACTACGCAAGACCTTACCCGAGCCTCCAGCTGCTCGCCCACATAGGTTCAAAGGATCAGACCCGGAACCTCTCGAGTAATGCAGATGCACTACCAACTGCGTTATGGCTGCTGCCTACATAAATTAGGCCTATGGTCATTTATTAACCCTTTCCCAAACAAGACCTGGTTTTGACATCCCTAATAGAAAAGTCTTGGGAAAACATTGAAACAAAAGAAGAAACTGCTGATAACCAGCAGTTTCTCCTTTTGTCTCAATATTTTCTTAACCATATTTTACACGAATCCTATCTTTAATAACAACCATTTTGTCTTTTGTGGCAGTTTTTGAAGTGGATCACCCTAAAATTTTGTCGTTTGGAAAGGGTTAACAAAACTTATGATTGTCTTTACCAGTGTGTGGAGCAAGGATCAGACCATATTACCTTTTTTTAGATTGATATTAGCTGACATACTGTCTGCAAAGACTACTAATGATAGAATTTATTATTGAAAGTGATAAGTACGAGTCTTTTTCTTTCAATGCAATTAAATCTTTTTATAATAAGTAATAGAAGACACGAAAGTATTATTTAAGTATAATTTGTTAAAATTTTCTTAAAGAATGATTCTCATCCTTGGAACATTAAAAGTCTTTGCTTCAGAAATATTAATTTTTGGTCAGTTTTACACAAATATGGTCACTTTAGTACTTTTGTACTTTCATTTAGTATATATAAAACTTGTCTGTGCCATTAAAATAATTTATCCTGGCGTGGGATGACACTCTGTAACCTTTGATGTCCTCGTAATTTTTACCTACTTTCATTTTATATCATTACAAAATAAAACACCCTGAGATAAGTTATGTTCACAGGGGTCTATAAATTCTGTTTACTGTATTTTAATGTGCCATTTTTACAGAAAAATGACAGGATGAAAACTTTTATCAATGGCTTATCGCAAAACTATTCTAAGTAAATATGCAATATATGTATACTTACGATGGTTCTTCAATGAGCCATCAATATGCATTACTCTCTAATGACCAAGTTAAGTTATTTTGCAGACAAAATTGCTGTATTAAGTTACAATTTAACATTATTAGAGTTTTTGCAGTCATTATTTCGAGTCTACAACTCTATAATGTGTTTTATTATGAAACTGGATGCTGTACTTTAACAATGGTATACCTTTGAAGGTTTTGTGTTTAGGTTTGATGAAAAAGTTTTATGATCATTTGATTGATTATATCAGGTTTTACATCTGATTCATCTTTAAGGATATATTAGAATACTCCACGGCCTCACTTCTTGAAAGACTTTCCGTAAGTCTTGGAGCAGGGGTATGATCCATTTAGAGTAAATGAGCAGCACTATAATACAAGACATTGAACATATAACCATCCCAAAAAAGCCATCAATGTAGAGACAAGTAAAATTTGATGGAGAACATTATCAATCTAAACTGTAAGTTTCGTGGATAAATTCTTATAAGTATGACCACCAAAGCACCATAATTCACATCAATATTGATACATAATACCCATATATCACCTTAATTAATGTTAATTAACAATTTGTAAAACAATAACATTTACATCTTAATTGATTACCTTGACAATATATAGGCCAGGGAAGCTATTTGAAGATGCATAATTTTCAAACTGGTTGTTCCTTCAAGTTGAAAGATGCTTTAACTGTTGATTAAAGCATGGCCACCAAGACTCTGATTTTAATTCAGGTCATTTGTGCTAATTAACCGTATATCATCTTAATTAATATTAATTAGGATTTGTAAAACAATAACATTTCTATAATTAGGATTTGTAAAACAATAACATTTCTATCTTAACCCATTACCACACAGTGACTCCTTTTGACTCCCCACAAGATAATGGCTTGGAAAACATCGTGGAAAATGAAGAAATTGCTTGTGACAAGCAATTTCTTCATTTACCACAATATTTTCTACACAAAAGACCAAAACATGTAAATTTTCATTCACTTTTAATTGTCGTCTACAACATCTTTGAATTTAGAGCACCCCAAAATTTTGCCGTTTGGGAAAGGGTTAACTGATTTATTTGACAATATATAGGCTAGAGAAGCTATTTGAGGAAACATCATAATTATGTACAAGAGGCCCAGGAGGGCCTGAATCGCTCCACTGGTTAAAGTGGAAGAATTATCCCATGATTTCTTGTAAGCCTTACTCAGCGGCAGCCAAATCTTGATATTTGTGGATTAATTTTGAAGAGAGACTCAAAGAACATTCTTGCAAAGTCTGGTTAAAATTGGCCTTATGGTTGATTTTTAAAGAATTTTCTTATGATTTCTCTTAGTCTGATAAGCCCCTTTTCCCCTTGCCATGGCCACATTTTTTTGACAAATATAAAAGTTTGTGAACAAATTTTAAAAAGAACGACTAAAGGCACATTCCTGCAAAGTTTGGTTCAAATGGACACAGGGTTGATTTTTTAAGAATTTCTTATGATTTCTTTAAGTCTGATAAGCCCCTTCCTCACTGCCTCGGTCACATTTTTTGTCAAATGTAAAAAAATGTGAATAAATTTTGAAAAGAGAGACTCAAAGAACATTCCTGCAAAGTCTGGTTCAAATTGGCCTTATGGTTGATTTTTAAAGAATTTTCTTATGATTTCTCTAAGTTTGATAAGCCCCTTTCTCCCCGCCACGGCCACTTTTTTGACAAATATAAAAATTTGTGAACAAATTTTGAAAAGAATGACTCAAGGCACATTCCTGCCAGTTTTGGCTCAAATTGGCCCAATGGTTGATTTTTAAAGAATTTTCTTATGATTTCTTTATGTCTGATAAGCCCCTTTCTCCCTGCCACGGCCACATTTTTTGACAAATGTAAAAATTTGTGAACAAATTTTGAAAAGAATGACTCAAGGCACATCCCTACAAAGTCTGGTTCAAATTGGCCCAATGGTTGATTTTTAAAGAATTTTCTTATGATTTCTTTAAGTCTGATAAGCCCCTTTCTCCCTGCCACGGCCACATTTTTTGACAAATGTAACAAGAGGACCATGATGGTCCTGTCTCTCACCTGAGTGTTACTTCCTTCTTTATTTCTTCATAAACCAGAATGTAAACAGAAAAATCATTAAGACCCCCTTTCTTAGTCTAGATCTGCCCAATTCAAGACAAGCTTCTCTTTTTAAGTGACAAACACTTTGACTCAATCAAATTCAGTGTAAGAAAATGTCATAAAGACCCCTTTTCCCATGTTTTAACACAAAACCTTTCCATGTTCAAAAAGGTTCATTCTGTATGCTGAAACAATTATTTTGACCAGTTGTTTTTTCAGATTGAGCTGAATTTGTGGCCTTCAGTATATAAACATTGGAAATGTCATTAAGATCTCTGTATGCTTAAACAATTATTTTGACCAGTTTAATTATGACCAAGTTTCAATAGGATTGAGCCAAATTTGTGGCCACTAGAGTGAAACAGTGAAAATGTAAATAAGGCCCCTTTTCCTGTGTTTTCAAAAGGAATAAAATTCCTTTTAAAACTTTGGTAGAGCTTAACCCAAAGAAGATCCCTGCAAAGTTTCAGGTCGTTTGGCCTTGTGATTTAGGAAAAGACTTTTAAAGCAATTGTTGGACGATAGACAACAGACAGACGGACAACGGACATTCACCGATTACAATAGCTCACCTTGAGTACTTTGTCTTCACGTGAGCTAAAAGTTGAACGCACGGACGGACGGACGCACGCACGCACGACGGACACAACGCCATGACAATAGCTCACTGGCCGAATAATGGAAAATAAGCCCCGCCCACAGTGGCCATGTTTTTCGAATTATCAAAATTTCTTCAAGGAATCTGAAAAAGGGTCACCAAAGGAACATGCCTGTCAAATTTCAAAGAAATCTGATAAGTTGTTTGGGAGAAGAAGATTTTTTAAGTTTTTTCTAAAAATTCGTATTTGTTACCATAGCAACCAGAGTTTTCAATGGAATTGAATTCTTTGAAGGAATTTGAAAGAGGGCTATGCAAGGAACATTTCTGTGAAATTTAATTAAAATTGGTCCAGTAGTTTTTGAGAAGAAGATTTTTTAAAATTACACTATGCGCCATATATGGAAAATAAGCCCCGCCCACAGCGGCCATGTTTTTCGAATTATCAAAATTTCTTCAAGGAATCTGAAAAAGGGTCACCAAAGGAACATGCCTGTCAAATTTCAAAGAAATCTGATAAGTTGTTTGGGAGAAGAAGATTTTTTAAGTTTTTTCTAAAAATTCGTATTTGTTACCATAGCAACCAGAGTTTTCAATGGAATTGAATTCTTTGAAGGAATTTGAAAGAGGGCTATGCAAGGAACATTTCTGTGAAATTTAATTAAAATTGGTCCAGTAGTTTCTGAGAAGAAGATTTTTAAAGAAAAAGTTAACGGACGGACGGACGCACGGACGGACGGACGCACGCACGCACGACGGACACAACGCCATGACAATAGCTCGCTGGCCTTCGGCCAGTGGAGCTAAAAATGGTTGCTTGATTAAATATATTTAAAGACATAAACAACTGGTAAATTGTATGTGTACTGTACCTTGATAAGACCATTAATTTTTTGGAATAGAAAGCATTTTATTTGGCAGCCTTGGAAAAACTAACCTTTTGTTTGCATTCTCTTCTTTTCACTCAATACTTTCAAAGAATTGTTAATCCATAGTGTCTTCAGTGAAAACCCACCAGGAAAGAAAAGGACTAACATAACTATGTTATGGATATGTTCCATTCTTTGCAAATTTTAAAGGCAAAATTCAGCCTGTATAAATTAATACATGCAGCCTAACCTCAGTCTATTTAACCCTTTCCCAAACAAGACCTGGTTTTGACGTCCCTAATAGAAAAGGCTTTGGAAAACATTGAGACAAAAGAAGAAACTGTTGATAACCAGCAGTTTCTCCTTTTGTCTCAATATTTTCTATGCCATTTTTACACAATTCTATCTTTAATAACTTCCATTTTTGTCATTTGTAGCATTTTTGAAGTGGATCACCCTAAAATTTTGTCATTTGGGAAAGGGTTAAACTAGGTAACTACCAGTTCTTCATTCAAAATACAGTATGGAATTTTCTGATTTCATTTCTTCAATGAATAAAGATTGGCCTACAAACAGCAATTAAGACGGAGCATTATCTGCACTATACTAATTAAGATTCTCTTATAGATATATTTTGACAGCATAAAAAACTCATTATGCTTGATTTAAGGTGTCAAAAATAATGTAATTTATTCACCAATTGAATAATAAGCAAATATTTCTGCAATTTAATGGCATAGACTGTCTTAAGTAAGCATTTGTTACTAAATTATCCCAACCTTTGTCATGTAAAATTAACCTGATAAACCGATCTGATGCCATATTTTTTTTAACAAAGCCCTTTCCACCTACACTTCATACTAGGAGGAAGCGTCAAAATTTTCAATCATCCTTTTAAGGTATGGTTAGCATTTACCATAACTGTAAGAGTAAGGACTGTCATTTGAATGTATAAAACGTCATTCATTATTATACCAAATCATGTGTTGTGGCACCCATTAGTATCATCCTTTCTGGACAATCTAGATGAGTACTCACAGCATACTAGTTTGAAAGCCAAATACATTTTCAATATAATTACTGTTCTCCTTTACATCCTCAAGAAAGAACATTGATTGGTTTGTTGGGGTTTTATGCTGTTTCAACTGCTATGGTCATATCGTGGCGGCTGTTACCTACCATGGACTCCTGGTGTTTCTCATACCAGTACTACAACAACACCCTTACTGAGCCTCCCGCTGCTTGCCCACATAGATTCACGATATAAAACCAATGATGGGCAAAATTTTTGTCAGAAAGAGTATTTACTGTGGCTAAGTATCAAACCCGGGACCTCTTGAATGAGAGGAGATATGTGCTTTCATTGCTGCGCTTAGAGACCGCTCCCCCCTGAAGAGGCTATCTTTGCTGATGGTGCAACAAGGACAACTCCGGCATTACACGCAGTAATAAATGCTATCTAATTTTGTATGGAGATCTAACTCTAAGCCCATGCACTAATGCAGTCTCATGACTTGCTTATTTTTTCATCAAAATTCTCCATTTGAGTTAATCCATCATAAACATTTGCAATATTCTGCAACGGAAGCTGTCTGGAATCACACCCAACTGTAAATCTTAAGATTTTTCCATGGTTTACAGCAAAAATAATGTAACTAAATACAATTGTGATTATACTTGCAATTGTTTTGCACTTACTTGTGATATTGCACTTCTTGACAGGCATAAATATGTCAAAAATATTTACAAAACAGCAAAATTGTTAGAAAATTGCTTAGAAAATAATTTTGTAATTGTACAAATTATGACAGAATTGATTTGCAATAAATTTTCTGAATATATTTTTATGTTGAACTTCATTGTAATGCACCAAACTTTCAGCATTCTTTTTTAACGCTTTCCCAAACAGCAAAATTTTGGGGGGGCTCTAAATTCAAAGATGTTGCAGACGACAATCAAAACTGGATGAAAATTTTACATTTTTGGGTCTTTACATTTTTGGGTCTTTTTGAGTAGAAAACATTGTGGGAAATGAAGAAATTGCTTGTGACAAGCAATTTCTTCATTGTCCACAATGTTTTCCCAAGCATTTTCTTTAGTGGGAGTCAAAAGGCGTCACTGTGCAGTAATGGGTTAAAATGATCATTACAAAGTCTGTGAGCTCAATATTTTAGATTTAGTTATTTCATTTGTCTGTTGAAATGTATTTTCCCAAACAACATTTATAATCATGAAAATTAATTTTTATGTATGTTAAAATAATAAAGGCTGCAAAAAACTTGTCTAAATTAGCACTGAATGTTACACTTTGTTGCTGTACAAATGAATATATAATTATTTAAGCTTTCTTTGACTGTCACACCTTATTTTTTCAAATTTCTTCATAGGATGCTATTTAAAAAGTTTTTAAAAAGACAATAAAATGTGTTTATTAATATGTTTTTGCAATCCCTTTTTTTCAAATTATTCTTAAGTAGATCCTCTATGTTCAGAACACCCACTCTGAGAACATATTTACCCTTTCCCAAATGGCAAAATTTAAGGGTGATCCACTTCAAAAACTGACATAAATGACAAAATGGAAGGTATTTGAGATGAAGTTTGTGTAAAATGTGACATAGGAAATATTGAGACAAAAGTAGAAACTGCTGGTTATCAGCAGTTTCTTCTTTTGTCTCAATGTTTTCCTAAGCTTTTCCTATTAGGGATATCTGAAACCAGGTCTTGTTTGGGAAAGGGTTATTAGAAACATAGCTACAGATAAGAAGGGGCAATACCGTTTAGAAACCCAAAGATATATTTTGTCCATCGAATCATTTCTGAAAATCAATCATTTCAAAACAAAATAAAATCTTCTTGTAGTAATGTACTCATTGGCAGCATCTGGAAGGTGCTATCTGTATAAGGCTTTGATCAACATGGCACAAACCTTGAAGGTGACAATATTTAAAACTTTTCCAAACAACACAATTTTAGAGTGATCCACTTCAAAAACTGCCACAAATGACAAAATGGCTGTTATTAAAGATAGGATGCGTTTAAAATATGGCACTGAAAATATTGAGACAAAAGGAGAAACTGCTGGTTATCAGCAGTTTCTTCGTTTGTTTCAATGTTTTTCCAAGCCTTTTCAATTAGGGACGTCAAAACCAGGTCTTGTTTGGGAAAGGGTTAATTCCCTATTAAATGTTCAATTAGTAATGTCCACTAATTTCCAATCATTCAAAATGATCCCCTGAAATGATCATTTCACCTAATCAACTTTCAAATGCTTAACAATATTTTCAAAAGACAAATTCCCATCTATCATAAGCCTTGCACTAAATGCAGTTAAAACTGCAATGACATTTATTACCAAGCTTCATTTCAGATTTTGCTGCATTTGATAATTAACTAAAGACTTGATCCCTCGTAAAAACTCCACCCTGGTGCACTCTGTAACTGAGCAAACTGCACTTAAAAGCTGCTTATGTGAGACTTATTCATAAATTTTCACAAAAATTTCAGCAAAAAGTTATTTTTTCATCAAAAATTCAAATTTATATAATAAGAAGTCTGATTGGACAAATGAATTGTCCAATCAGACTTCTTATCATGTAATTTAAATTTTAGACTGGAAATTATAGACTGGATGCACTGAGTACTTTGAAATACATTGAGCCTTAAAACTTTCTAGTCATATTCTTTTTGTAATGCTTTTGGCAAAATAAAATTTGTTTTCCATATTTTTCATAGTTCAAAGATAACCAATGCTTGGGGAACTTTACAACATTTTCCTTTAGGAACAAGAGCCATAAAATGAAATAAATATATCACCATTGTGAATGCAAAACATTGTGCTGTATTCCCAATTCATGGCTATATATCTCAAGCATGATAAATATCTTTTTTGTCCCAAAACATGGAAATAAAATATTTATACAGTATATCGGATAATGATGCCCTTGAGGGGAAATACGATCACCTTATGCAACACGAAGAGAAGAGATAAATATGATTATCTGAGAAATATCGGTGACAAAAACTGCAAATCTTCCGAGACAGAGGCGGCATCAAGTCTGAAACAAGACTTAATTAAGAGTACATCTTTGCTTTTCCTTAAAACAAAATGTCATTTCAATAATGTTAAATATATAGCGTAACATATTGCATTGCTCAGTTTCTCAAAAATCAAGATAAAACATATTGCATTGTTTCTATAGATCCGAGGAGGGATTTTTTGTGACAATCATCACTAAAATAGTTTTGATTGATTGAATGCAGTTTTTCATCCCACTCAATTAATGACTGAGGTCAAATGGAGACAGGGCCTTGGTTTCTATGAATCCCAAACACTGGGCTGGTGGAGAATCCAACCAGTGACCCTATGATTAGAAGTCTTATTCACAGTCCTACTTCATGCCATATAGCAATCTTTTAAGCTGAGAGCTTTCATTGGGGTGCAGGCTGCATCTTATTTTGTACCAAGGAATGACTTAGTTTGTCTGGGTCAGAATTTTGTTCAAATTATGTAAAATTCAAACCTATCTGAAGTTTATTGTAGTACCAAGTGAATTTTGACATAATATTTCCAACATTGTCATGCGAGAAATAGACATCAATACCCATAGGTCCATGTCCCAGAAAGCTCAAATCTGTAACAAGCTGTCCTTCGGCTATGTTTAAACTTTTTGTTTATTGCAATGGCAAGCAAATTCTGACATAATATTTCCACATTGTCATGCAAAAACAGCAACATAATCCCCATAAGTCTAGGTCCAAGAGTGTTGTTATCTCAAATGTGCTCTCGACATGCAAGGAGATTTTTTTTTATCCTTTTCTGCATTATCCCAAGAGCTCAGATATCCCAATTAGTCTCAGAGAGCCATACTAGAAGATATAGACATCAGCATTTTCTTCTTTTGTGCCTATATTTTCTATGCTCTTAGCTGTTCATTTGTTCTTAGCTGTTTATTTGTATCACTTTTTGCAGCACTAATCACCAGCAGTATAACCCAAACGCCCTTTAAAATTCGGATATGTACAAGTCTCAATTTTTGGTCATATATGGGAAAGAATTAATCCAGAATGTGCTCCCAACATGCAAGAATTACTTCCATCAGTGAATCTCCTATCTGTCCTGACGCCATCAAGTTACAGCTCTCGTCATTCTTTTCACATTTATTTTCGGATTACAAATGTTCACGAAACATGCACTTCTCACTTCGGCAAAATGTTGCTGAGCTTAAAAGCTCTTTGTGTTGCATTTCATTTGATGGAATCTGTAATGCTTTCAAGGAAAAGTATTTTTTTTTTACTTTTCACATGTCTTAGATAATTCATCAATTTCCACGACATTGTCTTTTGTTCTAACAATAACACAACAGAGAATTAAACCTGAGGTACATCTTATACTTATAATTCAAATATTTCAATGTTCAATGTAATTAAAATTGGTAATTATGTAACATACTTGCTCAATATATTGTTATGATTTGTAAATTAGCTTATAGATCTGTAGGGAGTATTTTTATCAATGAACTTATTTTAGTTTTCAATAAATTATCAATCAAGCATGCTTTATGTTTATCATAAATTTTCAATTTACAAAGATGAAACTTATTAACGTGATCACATAAAACAGTGCAAAATCATAAAACTCATTGATTAGGTTTCTGATCAAAAACCTTCACAATTGAATTATTAAGGAGTCACATTATTATTTTTAGGGTTTGACTTGATAGCATCATCCGATACTTTCACAGCAGTATGTTCAAGTAGCAAAGTTGTCTGACTTTAACCCTTTCTCAAACGGCAAATTTTTAGGGCGATCCACTTCAAAAACTGCTATAAATGACAAAATGGATGTTATTAAAGATAGGATAATATCAAATATGGCATAGAAAATATTGAGACAAAAGGAGAAACTGCTGGTTATCAGCAGTTTCTTCTTTTGTTTCAATGTTTTCCCAAGCCTTTTCTACCAGGGACGTCAAAACCAGGTCTTGTTTGGGAAAGGGTTAAATTGTAGATCACTAGACTTACATTAGTTATGAAAAGCAGCAACACACATTCTAAAGTAATTTCTTTCCTGTATTATGGAAAAAATCCAGAGTTCAACAAATAAGAAAATAAGAATAGATTCTCTCTAACAATCAAGCTTAAAAACAACCAAGACAGGCCTACTAGATTTTCGTTTTGATAACTTTTTTCTCTAATCATTTGAAGTAATCTCTTGGTAATGACAACTTTTGCTAATTGCTATCTTTCTTAATTGTTTCCAAGCAACTGTTTTTGTCAGAAACTTGAGATTAAAATCGGTTGAAAAAAATCTTGTTTCCATGATATGACAAAACAGAGTGTTTAACCCTTTCCCAAACAAGACCTGATTTTGACATCCCTAATAGAATAGCCTATGAAAACATTGAGGCAAAAGAAGAAACTGCTGATGACCAGCATTTTCTCCTTTGGTCTCAATATTTTCTATGTCATATCTTACACAAATTCTATCTAATTCTTTGATAACATCCATTTTGTCACTTGTGGTAGATTTTGATGTGGATCACCCTAAAGTTTTGTCATTTGAAAAAGAGTATTTAATCTCAGATATAAACCTTCAGAATATCTCTAGTATTTGAAAAGAAATTTCTTTGTTTCTGTATTTAATATCCTTGGAGGGTTTTATTCAAACATTTCCATTAGAAAAGAATTTTCATTTCAATTTCAATTGTTGTATGGAATAATTATATTCATTTTTTTCCCCAAAACAACTTCCAGGAAAATATGTAATTTCGTTTACAGAGACACATAGTGTATATTTGGGACAAGAAACTGCAAAGTTTTAAGTCACTACAAATATTGTCTATTGTCTTAAGTCACCAAAGACACCCTCCATTGCAATTCATCTTTGTGCAAACAGTGAAAAATATAACATATGCTAGAAACAACATTTTCTTCTTTGCTGTCCATATTTTTCAAACACTGACATTCAAAGGTATCTGTTGGTATTATTTTTGTCTTGGATTGTTAGAGAGTCAATTATGTTGTGATTCTCTGAGCATGGGTCCTAATGTTCTGTTAAGAACCTCGTTCAAATTTGGAGTCTAGTTTTCAATGTGTCAAGTTTTCCAAGATGAGATTGTCAGAGCCTAAAAAAATATTCTGAAAACCACAAAAAACTCAAACAATCATGCCATATTGCATGATTTTCTCTAAAAGGAGTCAGAATTTCTGCAGAAAAACACTGTAATGGGTTATTTGCACAAAAAAATGTCCACGACTTTTCATGAAATTTTTTATGCTGTATTCCATTAGAGACAAAAACAAAATACTCCACGAGTATTCCTCAGAAGCTATAAAACCGAATAGTGCAGAATTTTACAGGGTTCTTTCTGTTTTTAATTTCCGAGATTATGCAGCATCAATGCAAGGGACAAAGATTATTAAATCATATTCTTGCAAAATATTGACAGTTGTAACATGTCATCAACATGATGAATTTTCTAAAGCAGGAATTTCTGAAACTGTGATAATTTTGACTGCAGTCCAATGATCATCAAGTGGCTAAAGATTAACATGTGGCTATGGATTTTACTGGTATCCAAAAAGCACAAACAGTTTCAAAATGACCTTAACATTGGTTGCAATTACACTCTGCAAAAGCAAGCAAAATATATAATTCCAAGAAACAAAGACATAGAAGACGAAATTCACTCACTCAATGTACGCACCCCAGTTATACAAAAACACAGAGAAAATTAATTTGCTATTACACAGAATATAAAGAAATCTGGAGTTTTTTGTCTTTTGATGTATTTTACAAGATTACGCTTCCCTTGGGTAAACAATAGGAAAAATATTTTTGCTAAGTTTTTGAAGAAAAGCCACGATATATTATAGAAGTAAGTGCAAAACTATGGTAAATGCTTATTATATAAATTTTACTTGCAATGGTTTTGCTAAGGCCATGACAAGGCTTTGTCATAGAGTCAGCATACTAAGCTTGTTACAGTTGCAGCTTGTGAAGTGCAATCAATGACAAAATATGGCGCTCCTCAAAATAATATTTCTCACCAAATGCTACCATCGAAGGACAGACAAAATTTACAATGTGGTAACTTTTGACAAGAGTGCCATGGGGACAGTGTACGAAACCCCTCCCAGAGACTAAGTTGTAAGGGGGCATAACTCAGGCAAAAATCAATGAACCATAAAATCCTTCCTTCATGCACATCTACCAATTGAGGTGATAACATTGACCAAGTTTTAAAAAGATCCAGCAAGAAACTTTAAGGATGAGTTGCCCTCACAAGAAAATCGGACAGATGGACAGAGGGATGGACAGACTGACGGAGAATATGCCGCCAATATACGACCGCCTCCGGTGGCGTATAATAATCCTGCTTCCCCCTCCCTGCCCACTCCAATATTTTCTTGGAGCATAACTCTTATTTCTGACAATACCTCAAATTAAAGAGAAAGATTTCTTGCACAGATTTCAGAGAAATGCAAGAGTGTGTTGTTATCTATTATGTTGCACTTGCTAATGTCTATGCACTTGTATTAGATAATGTTTCTAATTGTTCTACCTGCAATGATTCATCTGTAATATTTATGTTCTCTTGTGTTTCACTGAGATTCTTGTATCTATTGTGGAATTTATTTATGTTTTTGTGAATCAATTTCATCAGAAATAACATGATATATCCCCCAGAAAAAAGTTCAAGAACACATTTCTAATTCTAGTCCTGTACTTGATCGTTCTAGAATGTTAAATGGCACTTCTAGAACTGTTCTAGAACAGTTCTAGAAGTACCATCAAATGTTCTAGAACAGTTCTAGAAGTGCAATTTAATGTTCTAGACCAGTTCTTGAACTTAAATGAACTTTTCGCAAGGGTAATTTTCATGACTTATTTTCATTAATTTTTTTTCTTCTTTAATATTCTTTTACATCCTCACACATATATTACATGTTTTGGGTGTTGCTGTTTCTTTGTTTGTTTTGATTCTCTTTAACCCTTTCCCAAATGACAAAATTTTTGGGTGATTCAATTTAAAAGCAGTTGCAGATGACAAAATGTGTGTGAATTTAGATTGGATTTGTGTACAATATAGCTCAAAAAATATTGAGGCAAAAGGAGAAAGTGCTGGATATCAGCACTTTCTTCTTTTGCCTCAATGTTTTCCCAAACCATATATATAAAGGACATCAAAACCAGGTCTTGTTTGGGAAAGGGTTAACTTACTTTATTTCAGCATAGTTACATTATTCACATAGAATTTTTTATTCCTAAAACTCTATTATATTGGCACTTTTCAACACCAAAACCTATGCCCCAGTTCCATTCACCCTTTTCGAAACGACAAAATTTTAGGGTGATCCACTTCAAAAACTGCCACAAATGACGAAATAGAAGTTATCAGATAGAATTTGTGTAAAATCTGACATAGAAAATATTGAGACAAAAGTAGAAACTGCTGGTTATCAGCAGTTTCTTCTTTTGTCTCAATATTTTCCCAAGCATTTTCTATTAGGGACGTCAAAACCAGGTCTTGTTTGGGAAAGGGTTAATGGAGTTACTGAAAAGAACAACATTTTGTGGCTTGAGACCCCAGACAGACTAGACATATAAACTTCCATCATGTGTCCATAATTTGTCCGTAACTCATCTACAGGGCAGTCCAGCTTAAGTGGTCAGTCACATAAACATTTCTAATTGTTGTTATCCAGCCTAGAAAATATGGAAGCCAGACGATATTGACCAGGGGTCAAATATAGCTATGTCCAGGCAAGCTATTTTACAGCTTTGACCATTTTTGGTCACATTTTTTTTCATTAATTAATTAACCAAAGCCATGTGAAGAGTTTGCTGACTGATTGAGCAAGAGCCAGATGTCTAGTCGACAGGGCTGTATATGTTCTACAAACAATGACTTGTCATATGTATGAAGTATCGTAGTCTTGGATAGAAAGACAGACAAATGCACAACACAAAAGTTACAATGCCAAGGAGACATACCAGTATTTTCCAACTGCATAAAGATGTTACAGTTATACTTTGTATAAGTTCAGATAAATGATCTGGCAGAGCATCTCTAGCTATTAGCTAGAGATGCTCTGCCAGGTCATTTATCCAGACCTTTCCAATAATTTTGCTAATGTTGCTTATTGTAAAAGAAAACATAATAATAAATATATTTAGTTCTCATGTAATTGTTGTGTTGTTCAATTATGGCATTATTAGGAGTGCCCATAGGTCACCATTTGGAACAATCATTATTATGGACATGCCACACAAAACCTACTTATATTGTCCATAATTTGTCCATAAATAACAAACATTATAATTAAGCATTTATGATGATATAGAGCTATGGCTGTTAACATTACATCATAAAAAGCTCATAATTATCTGAAAGCTTGCTTATGGCGTCCCATTTGGGTGATTAGGATCATTTTTTGTCTAATATGTCTACTTGCAACATCCTTGGTGGCCTGATGTAATGCATTATCTATTGAACATTTATGATCATACAGAGTCTTTTCTGCAAGTATTACATCATACGATAAAGGAAACAGCAGCTCCCCTGTGAAAAGTTCATATAGTTTTAGAATGTTAAATGGCACTTCTAGAACAGTTTTAGAAGTGCCATTTAACATTCTAGAATGTTCAAGAACAGTTCTTGAACTTTTCACAGGGGAATTTTAGCAAATTACCACTGCACTAAATCCATCAATAAATCGTTAAAAGGAGACAATTGCAATGAGTACCCACAATATATGGATTGATGAATAATTAGTGAAATACCACGTTTTTTTCATGTCAGCAGTAAAAATAAATTCACTTACCTAAAGCAGCAACAGGAAGGAAACAGCACATGAAATAGAAGAAATAGAAAACTCATTATTATACATTCAAACAATGTTTTGGACAAATTGTATGATAATGCAATTTCAATTTTGAAACATTTGGTACATCTAACATTACAAAACTTGTTGTATTGTTCTATTTACCAGATTCATAATTTTGGCCACCTAAAGTCTGAATATTATCGGAGGCGGTTCAAACAAAAGCCTTATATTTTGGCCATTGCGTATTATTTCTTTATAATAAATCATTACATCGCTAAAGATTTCCACTGAAAATTGGTCTCCTGTTTCCTTTTGTCCGACATAAATAAAGTTTTTCTCCATTATTTTGGTAAATTACGGACAAACAGAAAGCCGTCACATGACAATTATCGTGGAAAAACAATATTAATGTGTCTGGAATACATCCACAAGTTACAGAAAAGGTGGAACATGAGTGGTAAAATTCTTCTGTCATAGTTAAAGAAATTTTGTCTATTTGGCATTTTTTTTAAAAACAAAAGTCTTAAATTCAAGTCAGATTCACTGATCACATCATGGTCACATTTCCTGATTAATTCTTCATCATAAGTCTCTTGCTTGCTTTTATTTTGAACCTTATATTTATCAAAGATTGATATATATTGAAGTACTGCAATTGCATATTACCCCTGGGAAAAAGTTAAAGAACACATTTCTAGTTTTAGAACTGTTCTAGAATGTTAAATGGCACTTCTAGAACTGTTCTAGAACAGTTCTAGAAGTGTAATTAAACTTTCAAATATGATAAATGGCACTTCTAGAACAGTTCTAGAAGTGTAATTTAATGTTCTTGAACAGTTCTTGAACTTAAATGAATTTTTCGCAGGGGTAGGCTTTTATATGACAAAAATTCAAGACAGGTCTTGTATACAAACAAGTAAGAAAATGCATGAATCTGATCTTGTCGTTTAATTCTCATTGTTTATAAACTTTTCTTTTCTAATTGCAGAACACAAAAAGGCCAGCATGCATGTTAGTCTTCTATTGAATTACACAACCTTTGTGCAATATAACATCAAGAAATGTGGATTCAATCAACAGGACAATGGTAAAGTATGGTGCCAAAGTGCTGACAAGTTAGGAAATAAATTATTTCCGAGCCAGTAAATTTCGTTATCAAAGAGTTATCACAACACCAGTCTTAAAACGATCTCCCAACAATGACTGAAGAACATAGTCTACTGATTCTCTGACATTTTTTCAGCCCTACCAGCTTTTTTTCTCTATTGTTTTTACCACTGATAAGCATGATTAATGGCAATCTAAATTCATTATTTGTCCTCCAAACCTTATGTTAAGGGTACTCACAACATAGGGTTTGATCAATGATAAGAGAGATTTTACAAGTTGTATCAACATATATTCTGCCTATCTTAAGATCTGGGTTTTCCTCTAATGTTTTTACTGCTGATAAATGTTACGCAACCTTATCAATGTCATCAGTTCCGTAGCCTCGCTGTCAGTACTTCTATTTATGTTCCAGGAAAAACAAACAGTGCGAGAAATTCCTCGCATTCATCGCAGGAAGATTTTTCTATTATCATGTCATTAAAGGGAAGTAATTTGAAAAAACTAGAATATCACTGAAAGTGATCATACCCCCCAAAAGCGCAGTTTTTGTGCATTTTGAGAAGTTGATTTCATTTGAACTGGGAGCTGTTCAATTGGAAAAATAGAGCTAACAAAAAATCAACAGACCAAACAACACGTGTAAATGTTGCAAAAAATACCAATTTTCAACAAAAGGACATAGCTCATTTAACAATCCCCAAGCCCAGCCCTGCCATGCTGATATTTTTCAATAAACCAAAAATTAACAACCATGTATTGAAGACAGTCAATAAAGGTAGGCCTACATTCCTGTAAGATTAGGTTCAAATTTACTGTATAATTGATTTTAAAAGAATTTTCTCTCATGATTCTGATAAGTAAGAATTGGCACAGTGGTTAAGGAGAAGAATTTTTTTGAACAATCATCTAACGATTTCACGAAGTCGGATAAGCCCCGCCCTGCCACGCCCACATTTTTGGGCAAATCAAAAAATCATGAGCATACATTGGATACAATCACCCAAGGGTCAGTCCTGTCAAGTTTGGTTCAAATTGGCCAAATAATTGATTTTTAAAGATTTTTCACATGATTTCCCAAAGTCCGACAAGCCCCGCCCTGCCACGCCCACAATTTTTGACAAAACAAAAATTCACGAACAAGTTTTGAAAAGGGTCACTAAAGGAACATTCCTGCCAAGTTTAGTAAGAATTGGCCCAAAGGTTAAGGAGGAGAAGATTTTTGAAGAATTATCTAACGATTTCTCGAAGTCCGATAAGCCCCGCCCTGCCACGCCCACAATTTTTGACAAATCAAAATTTCACAAACAATTTTGAAAAGGGTCTCTAAAGGAACATTCCTGCCAAGTTTGGTAAGAATTGGCCCAGTGGTTGAGAAGGAGAAGATTTTTGAAGAATTATCTAACGATTTCTCGAAGTCCGATAAGCCCCGCCCTGCCACGCCCACAATTTTTGACGAATCATAATTTCACGAACAAGGTTTGAAAAGGGTCACCCAAGGAACATTCCTGCCAAGTTTGGTAAGAATTGGCCCAGTGGTTGAGGAGGAGAAGTGTTTTGAAGAATTATCTATCAATTTCTCGAAGTCGGATAAGCCCCGCCCTGGCACGCCCACATTTTTTGGCGAATGAAAAAATCATGAGCATACATTGAATATAATCACTCAAGGGTCATTCCTGCCAAGCTTGGTTCACATTGGCCTGATAATTGATTTTTAAAGATTTTTCACATGATTTCTCTAAGTCCGATAAGCCCCGCCCTGCCACGCCCACAATTTTTGACGAATCAAAATTTCACTAACAAGTTTTGAAAAGGGTCACCCAAGGAACATTCCTGCCAAGTTTGGTAAGAATTGGCCCAGTGGTTGAGGAGGAGAAGATTTTTGAAGAATTATCTAACGATTTCTCGAAGTCGGATAAGCCCCGCCCTGCCACGCCCACATTTTTTGGCGAATGAAAAAATCATGAGCATACATTGAATATAATCACTCAAGGGTCATTCCTGCCAAGTTTTGTTCAAATTGGCCTGATAATTGATTTTTAAAGATTTTTCACATGATTTCTCAAAGTCCGATAAGCCCCGCCCTGCCACGCCCACAATTTTTGACAAATCAAAATTTCACGAACAAGTTTTGAAAAGGGTCACCCAAGGAACATTCCTGCCAAGTTTGGTAAGAATTGGCCCAGTGGTTGAGGAGGAGAAGATTTTTGAAGAATTATCTAACGATTTCTCGTAGTCGGATAAGCCCCGCCCTGCCACGCCCACATTTTTTGGCGAATGAAAAAATCATGAGCATACATTGAATATAATCACTCAAGGGTCATTCCTGCCAAGTTTTGTTCAAATTGGCCTGATAATTGATTTTTAAAGATTTTTCACATGATTTCTCAAAGTCCAATAAGCCCCGCCCTGCCACGCCCACAATTTTTGACGAATCAAAATTTCACGAACAAGTTTTGAAAAGGGTCACCCAAGGAACATTCCTGCCAAGTTTGGTAAGAATTGGCCCAGTGGTTGAGGAGGAGAAGATGTTTAAAGAAAAAACCAACAGACGGACCAACAGACCAACAGACAGACCAACAGACAGACCAACAGACAAGCTGACTCCTATATACCCCCCAAATTGAATTTGGGGGGTATAATTACTTCACAGCTAAATATCACAAGATGTTGATAAAGCCCTGCTTTAGCAATACATTCAAATGTTCAGCTATTTTTTGATAGGATTTCTTTGAATTGACACAATAAGAATGTCTATTATTGAAATAAAAGTATCATTTCTGCAAAATAACATTGGAAAGGGAGATAATTCAATTAAAGCTACTATTTCCCAGATTTGGACCCAAAAATTGTCAAATACAAAAGAAATGTACACTTTTTAAGCTTTATTAACCTGATTAAATGATTACGACAAACTATTGAAGCAACAACTCATTTTTTCGCAATTTGATACCAAATTCATGAAGCGATGTCGAAAGTAGGTCAAAACAGTAGGACATGCGACTTTCTTAAATGACGTCACAACATACATGATGACGTCATATTGAAATTCAAGTATGAATCTCGTTTGAATCATGGTCCGCGCTGTATGCGCATGCGCAACAATTTGAAAATAATTCTAACCCCATCTGAGACGGGGTTGAATTTAGGTTTGGATTCTCCCTAAATACAGCTATCTGTCTTGTAATTTCGGCTCATTCTCTGTCTGAATCGCATATTGTTAACCATCCCGAGGTGGTCAACACAAAAGTTTTGCATATTTTTTCAAAAAAATTCATTTTTTGCAATTAGACCATCTGTTACCGTCGCCCTTTAAACTAAGTGAGTGGAAAAAAATGCATTTTATCAAAATTTGAAAATTATCATTTTCATCATTTTCCCAGAATTGTCTATCAACAAGCAATATAAACCATATGTATCATGGAAAACACCATTCATGCATAGAATATCCATTAATTTTATCGGAAATAAGTTTTCGTTATCTCACAAATCCATCTAAATTCTTATACCTTGGAGATAGTTTGTATTATGTATCAAGGATTTAGTGCAAAATTATTGTAATTGTATATGATTCCATATGCCTTTACATTAGTTTTTGTCCCAAACCCTCAAATTATCATTGGTCTACCCAAGTTTTTGCAGTGACAAATGTTACATTGATATCTCAACTTATTTACCTAAGTATTTTAAATTCCTCTACATCTTCAAGACATTTACAGCAGTTTTGCACAAGATCATTGTTTGACATAGAAAAATACCTGTATTCACAGGAGAAATGGAAATGCAATTAAAAGCCCTGAGAACAGTTTCACCCAAAATATTTTTACATATGGGGGGGGTTATCTTTGCTAAACAGTTCATAATAGTGGTGAAAGATAATGTACGCAATTCAAATTATCAGACGAAATCATCGAAGAGCCGTATCTGTTGACAATGTTTTCATCTCGACTGTGATGCGTGGAAAACACATCTTCGAGGTTATAATCTACCGATCGCACTTCCTTTGATGTGTAATCAGTTTACGTAATATTTTGTGCAGATTTTGCGGATTTCATATCAACCGATCAGCTTTCAATCTGCGAATGTTCCAAGCAAAGAAACACCCCATTTACAAAATTCAACAAATTATTTTAACGGCTGTGATGATCTGATAAGAACGGAATTTAATATAAATATTGAAGAACCGTCAAAACCAGTTTGATACCTAGAAATATGGTGGCAAAATTCCGTTAGAGAAGGAGCACAATAAAATGTGAATTTTGGTATGCAGTAAGCTCATAATATCTTCAGACTTAGCCCTTTCCCACAAAATTGACGCTTTTGGACACCCGACAAAATAAAGGCATTGTAAAACATTGTGGAAAATGAAGAAATTGCTTGTGACAAGCAATTTCTTCATTTCCCACAATGTTTTCTACCAAGAAAGACCAAAAAATGTTAAATTTTGTTCAGTGGAAATTGTAACAACACCTATGAGTTTGGACTAGGCTAAAATTTTGTTGTTTGGTAATGGGTTCATAAATCTTGTTGGTTGACTAGAATAAGATCAGCCTGCACTGTTTATGCTGCATGAGACCAGGGACTATAACATTATCTAAAGCTGCATCACCAGCATGAAAAGTGTTAATTTATCTTCTATATTCATAGCAGAATTTCAATCATAAAGTTGAAATTTCATATCCAAGTATGATTTATACTGGGAAAAGTGTTAACAATTCCTGTCCTGAAAACTCCCCCAAAGAGAAAAGTGTTAACTAATAAACTTTCTCAGAAAATTTCAAATACATCAAACGAAATCCAACACTCATCACTTTCATATTAGACAAAATAAATACAAAAGCTTTTTTGACTAAGTTCTTCAAATTCCAATAAACTTCAAATTCCTGTAGTTTTTTCTCACAATTTCTCTCTTTTGTGTCATATAAAATTTCTGTAATTTCCATGTTTTAGCTATTCATAGAAATTCTTATCAAAATTTCGAGATTACTCTCCTTCAGTGATTACAAAGTTTTTTGTTGTTCTTCCTAGAATTATGAAATAATCTACAACTGCTACTGACTTTTTTATGATGAAATAAATTTTCAAAATTCTCACAAAATGTTCATTTTGTTGAATCATCCATTAAAGACACCATTTCCAGAGCATACAATAAAGAGGGGGTAAAGACATCCTAATATTACCTTTAATCCAAACCCCATATTGTATGTACTCATTGCAACTGTCTCAATGAGACGATGCCATTGAGTACCCACAATATTGGGTTTGTTAAACGATAATTCAAATATTGCATTTTGAAAGGCAAATACCCCCTTTAAATATCTTTAGTTCTGCATTTTTGCTTATGACCAAATCAAGACTTTTTTATGGTTGATACTTTGAGGGTTGAATAGAGAACAAAGACATCTATATAAGGTGGAAATATGTTAGATTTTTCTCAGAAAATCCATTTTCTGTGACAATGTGTGACAAGTAAATGTAATAATTTCCCATCATTTGCACCGAATTCTGAGAATTCTTTCCTTTCTGGTATATATTTAATGACATTGTTAGAACTTATAACCTATAATTTGTCAGGGAAAAAACATTGTCTCTGTATCATTAGTGATTCATATAGTCGCTTTTCAACAAAAACCTTGTAACTGCAGCTTAGAACAAGCTGCAGTTACAAGGTTTTTGTTGAAATGCAGCAATTTAAAGATATATCAACCCTCTCTTAAACCATCCCTAGTTTTGAGGTCTACAAGAGCACTGTGTATAATCACCTGACTTAGAATTTCCGATAGTCTTCAATAACTTTGTCAATACGTGACCAATTTAAATTCGGTTTGAAGCAGAGATTAGGTGGAAAAATGTCAGGAATAACATGGACATGGTAGATTTTTAAAATATCAACTGATAAAAAAGTTATTGAAGATAAACCAAAATTTTGGTTTATCTTCAATAACTTTTTTATCAGTTGATATTTTAAAAATCTACCACGTCCATCTAATGCATGACGTCTGTCCACATTCTCTGCTTCAAACCGAATTCAAATCGGTCCTGTATTAACAAAGTTATTGAAGATATTCAGTAATTATTGCATCACATGATTATCCACCGTGAAGAGAGAGAAAGGTGATGTCAAAGGGGACATAGGTGAAAATCAGCTTTTGATGCAAACAGAATTCAGGGGGCCTTATTTCAATCATAAATGGTTTTACGACTGTATAAATCATAATCATAATCAATTTGTAGAATCATGATGGAATTTACAGACGTGATATGTTGTTGAAGATGAAATCACTCATCATTAATAACTGATCAGAATCAAACTTAGTACAAATACAGATACTTGATTACTTTTACAAGACTCCAAGACCTTACTCATGACTCCTTACTCACTTGTAACCATTTGATTGGACATGGTTGAACAATGATTTCAACATTTCTTTAGTTACATTATACATTGTATTGTGGCTTTTCAACAAAACCTCGTAACTGCAGCTTAAAACAAGCTGCAGTTACAAGGTTTTCGTTGAAAAGCAGCGATGTAGGGAGCTGGAGTGCCAATCCACATTATCCTTCAATTTTAATTCTTGAATATTGCAATTCCAAATTTACAATATCCTAATTGCTCACTTCATTGTCGCAACTTATCTAATGAACTAAATAATCACTTTAAGGAATACGACCCATCATTAGCTCTAAATGATTCGTGTTATGTCGGCTGTTTCCGCAACAACGGAAATAATCGAGCATGTTCGGAATTACGGAGATTTTTTAAATATTTTTTGTAAAGAGACTTCTACATTAAATTTGAATTTGTACGAACAGTTTCTACAACGAATCCCAGCCGCTGAATTTATAAAAACGTCAAATGAAACAACAAAAGACGAAAAAATCAAAATATTTTGGCATTTAGAATGACCTCCCTTTGCAACAACAGCAACTACAGCGCACCCAGTGATCTCCCCTGAATCCGAATTACGTACCTCTGACGTAATATGTCACTGTTTGGAGGTTGATTCGCACCATAAATATTTCGTTCCATAACTGGTCACTTTGTTTACCGTAATTTGGGACTTTTCTTTGGAAAAAGGTAAGCTTGACCTTTGCCATTTCTTTCTGTTTAACCCTTTCCCAAACAACTAGACACAAGATAAGACCAACTGATGCTTTCTCTACGCTAGGTTTGCGTGAAAAAAGAAACCAATGAGAGAAAAGAAGCAAATACTGATACAGGCAGTTGTATTCATTTTCTCTGTAGAATTTCTATTTGATTATATATTTTTGTGTTTCTGTCTCGTCTTTTTCCATCTCTTTAGCTACTAATAAGGCAGCAAACACGATTCAAACATGACATCAGAAAACTGATATTCAAAAGTTGCTTGTTCACCTAACCCTTTCCCAAACAAGACCTAGTTTTGGCAGAGACATAGGCCTATCTTTCTACAACATTCCTGGCTTTATTTTTTTCAAAATGTTTCTTGTGATGATAATACCGTCCTCAACTCACACTCAGACACACACATTTCTGGGGCATTTTAACAATTTGTCGAAAAGACATGTTTGGCTAATGATTTACATGCAGATATAATGTACTTGTAACAATTCTATTTCTACCATTGTTAAATTATTGAAACTTTGCACACATGCTTGTGGTCAGACATGTATATATTCCTTATTAAGGATAAAGACTGGGTAAAGATTCATTACCCTTTCAAATTTCTATTTGGGTAGACTTTTTATTCTTTTCATCGTATAAAATTTCATAATCCAACACTTTTTCGTTGAGCTATCCTGTCCACTGACAACTCTTGTTTTATAAACATTTTTATTTATATATATGTTTTTTTTAATAGTAACATTTACTATTATATAAATATTCCAATACAAACAATAAAAAACCTGTAAAATTCGTATGGAACAATTTATTTAAGTATAATGAACAAAGAGTGCCATTTTCCTTAAGAAATTGGGCGGTGGTAAGAAAGGGGGTGTATAAGTCAAAGTGATTTTTTTAAATTTGTGTACGGCGAAACTGTTTAATTTTTACTTTATTTGAAAGAATATACACATAGGAAAATTATGATTTTCCTTTTGTGCCATGCATCTTGATATATCATTGAAATTAATGTTATTTAAAATTGACTATTGTTTCAGATTCGTCCGAAAAGCCTGTCGAAAGTATGGTAGCCGTGTATTACAAAAGCAAAGAAAATATTTTGTTGCTGGTTATTATTTATTTACTTGTTAGTCCATTGTTGGGGATAATATAAGCTATTGATTAGATGCAAACACTTGTGTTTATTGCTTTTAATCATGCTGTTTTTGTGTTTAAAAGCTCACTTGGGGTGTTTGGCATTTCATGATTTTGTATGACCCTGATGCAAGATATAAAATTATCAAAATTTCACTAACGAAACGATCAAAGTTGATAAAAATTGGCAATTAGATGCGGGATACCATGCTGATTTTGAATATATATAGTAACTTATGTATCTTTATGATTCTATTGATGGGTCGTATACCTTAAGTCCCATGTCTTGAATGCATTGTTTCACAAAGACATGATAGTACAGTACATACAAGCCCTTGGTATCAAAATACGTGGGAAAGCACAAGTGATATTGCTTGTAATTAGTCTGAAATTATCAGCTTTAAAATTCACTAAGCATGGCAAATTATCAAGAATTGCAACGGAAACAATTCAATGATCAAAAGAACTAGAACATATGTTAACCCTTTCCCAAACAGCAATCTTTTCAAATTTTTCAAATTATAAATCCACTGCAGATGTCAAAATGGACGTTGACAAAGGCAGGATTTGTGTAGAAAATTGCACAGAAAATATTAAGACAAATGAAGAAACTGCTGGTTATCAGCAGTTTCTTCTTTTGTCTCAATGTTTTCCCAAGCCATCTCTATTAGGGACGTCAAAACCAGGTCTTGTTTGGGAAAGGGTCAAGTACTATTTCCCATGTACATAATATACTCAGAGGGTAATGCCATGAAATTGGAGCAGAAATTTGCTCCAGAAAATTGTGTTGGTGTTAATAATGCAAATGTGATAATTTATTTACCAATTCCTGACTACGTGCATGTAGGTGCATACTATGTCATTATTCTAGCTCGGAATCTATGCAAGAAGTCAAAATATACTATTTCTGCTCAAAGAGAATACAATTGCCCCAGAAAATTGGGTCGGTGTTAATGAAAATGTGATAATTCATTTACCAAATTCCAAATGCACAGGCATGTGAGTGCATTAATAACCATCTCTGAGTTACAGATAGGATGGCGCAAATACATTTGAAATTGTAATATTTCCGTTATATGCCATCAAACCCTATATTGTGGGTGCTCATTAGAATCTTCTTGACCAGACGATTCTAATGAGTACACACAACATAGGGTTTGAAGTTGAAATGACTGATTTAGAAGATCATTCAGGATGCTTCCCTCCATATTTTCTGTAGCTCTATGCAGCATAATACATCATTACGTTGAGCTACGGAATCTGCTTCAAGATTTTTTTACACTGAAGTCATTTGTGTTTTTTGCCGCGTTACTTGATGGGTATATTACGAATTATATCAAGTTTGTCAGCATACCAATTTGTGAGGGCTTTGTAAGATATCAACTATGCAACAGATACTTCCTATTGTGAAATGAACTTAATTATTCTTCTAAGATTGCACATGAAAAAGTTGAAGTTAAATTATTAGGAAATATGCAATGATTGCAACTTTGTAAAGAAATGCATGTGACAACAAGTGTATCTATATACCATTGTAAGTAGGTCCCCATTTATCATAAGTCAAAATGTTCTTTTTTACTCAATTGTGAGAATTTTGTCGTCAAAAAATTCAACAAATTCGGTGATGCCAACTTCGAAAGACTTTCAGATGTATTAGTCAAACTAAGATCTGTTCATTTTGATCTACCATTAGACCCTCCCTCTTTTAATTAAACAGTGAATCCTTTACTTTCAGTTTCTCATGAAATTAAGCCATGAGTAGAACACCACCCTCCAACAATGTCATGAGAATTAAGGTCCCGAGTCCCCTACTGGGTACCAACATTGTCCCCTGTTAATAATAAACACCTGCTAAAGGGGCCGTTACATAACGATTACATAAACTTCAAAGACAAAACTGTAGGTTCGATTTCAATGTTGTTAGCTTAGAACAAAATTATTGTTACTGCATTATAATTCTATTTGCACTTAGAATAGTTATGCTCTGAACCTTCCTAATGAAAACACCAGATTCCCTGGCTTCCCAAGTGCACGCCTCCGCCCCTTCAAAATTACTCAACGGAAAAATGTTTTATAATTTTGTTGTGTGTTTATGTCATCAAATTTAAATTGCGATACATGGCAATACAAAGAATCAGTGGTATGTTTCAGTCATGGGTTATTTTACTTCCTGCAAGACAAATAATCATCAGTTCATGTAACCACCACTGCTATAATTCACTTTGATATGTATGCTCACCATTCCAAGTTAACTTCATCTGTATATAGCAAAGAAATTATGGATTTGGTCTCAATCACATGGGTTTTTAACAAGGCCATTTTGAAAGTATTGAAATGGCTACCTAACCATGGATTCCTGATATTTATACTACCACAACATCCTTTCTTAGCCTCCAGCGTGTCATCTCACCAATATCAGAAGGGATATTTGCCACTGCTGGGGATTGAAGCTGTGACCCCTTGATTGAGAGTCAGACACACTACCATCTGCAATATGGCCATAGCCATATTGCATTTTGGAACCAGGTCAGACTTGATCTAAGTCACAGAAAAGATTATAGGATGAAAACTGTGAAGGATCATTAAGGAAGCTGCCACGAGTTTGGCAGAATCCAAGACCAAAAACCCATAATCAATCACGGCCAATTTTCTCCTAATCTTGGTCCTGTCAGAAGCTTGATGTTAGTCTTGGTCATTCAGATGTTTGATCTCTGATCCTTCCCCAATCTTACTGATTTTTGAAGTTTTCTTTCCAAAATATTGTAACTACAGCTTGGACAACCTGTAATTACACTATTTTGGAATGAAACTGAACATAATTATGCTTTTCATCAAAAACCTTGCAACTGCAGCTTGAAAGAAGCTGCAGTTACGAGGTTTTCGATGATAAGCAGTGATATGATTATTTTGTGGGTGTTGATGTATGAGAAAGTTTCTTGGTCAGAAAACAATAGCTATCCAGCTGATTTTGATAGGCAAGTGTGATAATAATAGGTTTATGCTGATTATACAGAATTTATGGTCTGATTAGTCTTTTGAGACCAACAAAGCGCTCAATTTCGGAGTCTTGAAAGCCCAAGGTCAGCAGTCTGCTGGTGTAACCATCTCTGGTTTTGTAATGCCACTTCAGTAAAAGTACACTTTTTATATCAATATATCAAATTTTGTGCTTTAGTGTGTCTCTCTTGTACAAATCTGTGGCCCTATCGACTGCCTTGCCTAAAGACATATACCATATGATAAGCTGCTGTGCAAGCAGGACTTGAATCAACAAGTTAATCTTCATCTTGCCAAAATTACATGTCCAATGCCCACACCACCTAGCCAAAAATAACAATGCATGTTTCTACAATTTAATATACTGTTGTTATTTGTAATGCACTCTGGGAAGCTCATCATTGCTTGCCATGTCATTTAAGATTTGGAAGACATTTTGTAGGATCCAGAAATAGATTTTCGGTGAAAGTATCTGAAATTAATTGTCTGTCAATTACCTTTGGTTCTGAGGTATGGGGCTTTTGATATTTGTTTTTATTTGAGATTTTCTTGGAAAGTTTTTTTTTTCATCATAGATAAAGATTTCTTGCCAATGTTTGGTGCCAATCAATTTTAAGTGCATATACGTTTACATGCACTTACAGTAGTTTGGCATTAGCCTATGGTTTTGTCTTCAGATGTTTTGTCCATTGAAATTCTTCACAGTTTCAGATTACTCTCCATGCAGCAATATATACCTGGTGAAATATGGTTGTATTAATGATACCTGCCTTTTCTTGCATGGATCATTTCTATAAAGGTGTTTAACATGCTTTATACTTGTCAGATGTCCAAGCTTGATCACAAAAACATTTGAAATGGGAATTATCAACACAAAATGATTATTTTATGCTCCTCCATTGGAATATTTTGAATGAAATATTTTATAATGTAATAATGTATCTGCAAAATCCATCCTGCATGTCAGCCTTTCAAATTACTTTAAATTTCATAAAAGTATGTTGTTTTTGATATACCAACTTTTTTTACTGCATGTAGCACTACAAATGAAATATTTTTGTCATGATTTTTTTTTCACAGAAAACAAAGCACTTGTATTTCTATGGAAAGATGATACTCCCAATTGACAAGACTGGTACACCAATCAATTACATGAAAACAGTTTGATAAATTACACAGTCTGTAGCACAGTCTATTGGTCAAAGACAAGCATCTGGTGAACTAGAGCATGGGGAACAAATCCAGGTCTTCCAGGACAAATCCAGGTCTTCCAGGAGCTTATTACAGATGTTTTTGTTGCACACCATCACTCAAAACCGACATCAATGACCTCTGGGGTTTGACCTCCAGTGAGAAAGGTTAAGAATTGACAAAAGAAACAGAAGTTAGCAGGCCATGTTGTGGAAAATGCTGATGTCCCAGTGGGAGAAAACAATTCTTGCAGAATTATGATTTTTGTTTCACATAAAAGTGGGGCTTATCAACCATTTGAAAAACATCAAGACTGGTCAGCCTTTTGGTCAAGTCATATCATCAAACTTTTGCTACCATCTCTAAGACACTTTGGTTATCTTGTCTTTCATTGATCATAAATCTGCTGTGGCCTAGAGAACTTCTAATGACAACAGTTTTACAGATATCAGTTGTAAGGTAATTGGTCAGAGTCTCACACAATAATTTACCATAGGGGAAGAGGTCCTCAAATGGACAAAAAGAGACATAGTAGCTCAGGTACTTGTGATACCAAAAAGACACAAGGATTAAGTATATAACGGATGTTAGTATTAGTTGTGTACAAAAAATGAGAAAATGTTGAGGCCAAAGGAGAAAATGCTGTTTATCAGCATTTTCTTCTTTTGCCTCAACATTTATCCAAAACCATTTCTTTTAAGAGTGTCAAAAGGTGTCATTAAATCTCATGGAGTTCAACATGAATAATTTTATGAGCTTGGATCATGTCCCAATTTATTATGACACCATAGCACTAAAGCTGATGTCCCACTTGGGAGACCAATTCTTGCAGATGATTAACAAAAACAAATGTGCAATCCTTCATGCAGAACTCAATGTTCCCCAGAATGATGACATTTTTATCTGGCCTTTGTTGATGTGTTAGATATAAAAGATTGGAAGATATATCATTAACATTGACTTGTCCATGGAATAAGAATTTAGGAGATTAGGCATTTCTTGGCACTATTGAATCACATCATGATGATCATGGACTCTCTTGTTTGGCATTAGGAGTTGGACCCAATATTTGGTTAGCTGAATAGACAAACAGCCTGCACATCTACAGATCTTTCCTACTACATATCAAGACATCTGAGCATAAAAACAGAATCTCAAATGTGTCTTTGTGGCCTAATGAAACAGAGAATAAGATCATGAAACTCAGATACTAAGAAATAAGAAGAATGACATATATTTTCTTCCTCTAAATGAGGCATGAATAACAATTCATCATAGTAATCATTGGTCTCCAAAATCACAGGTTTTAAGGCCCAAGTCAATCATTATTTCTTGAGAATGAGCTTCAAAGGTGATATATCATGTCGGAAATGAGGCTTGGAAATAATTAAATGTAAGACAAAGAGTCTTAGATACCCTGATGTTAGGAGAAGCTTTTCCTATAGTTAATTAGGGTACCATCAGCAAACATAGCATAACTTTTATGGTCCCAATGCTTGAAACAATGCATGATTTTTATCATGAAGTCCACACAAATCCCTTACTAAGTTTTAGACAGCACAAGATAGCAATTAACCCATATAAAGACTTTGGCTAGAGTTTAAATTCCCATAGAATTGAGTTTGAAATTAAAGAATCACATTCATTAATGACAGTTGACTTTGTAATTCACAAAACCACTATTTTGCTACCAGTCAAGCTGGCATGAAAGTTGTGTAAGTGATCCATCAACCTAAAGCTCTAGTTTCAATTCGACTAATAAAGAAAGGTTAGGAAAACATTGAAAGAAGAGTACTGAGAGAAAAGAAGTACAGTAAATGTTTTCCATTTCATATCCTATCCCATACATATCTATAAATATTTATTTTGCCTGCAACCCCTCAACAAAGCGTATAAGGAATGGTCTACACTTTTGTGGTTTAGAAAAAAATTAATTAAGTTCAGACAGTTGACAAAACTACCTATTTTGCTCCAGTCAATCTGGCATGAAAGTTATGTTTGGTGATCCATCAAGTGACTCCAATAATTATTTATACAGGAATATGATAATAATAGATAGTAGAACAAGAGGGGCCAAGAGGGCCCTTAAAATGGCTTAATTTAGAGGGCATATAGAAGCTTTCTGACCAGTCTTGAAGCCCTTGTCCTGTTAATCCTGGAATATTCAAATCTCTTTGGCAGGCAGCATAGAACAAGACCAGCCTGCACTTACGTGCAGTCAGGCCTTATTCTATGTTGCCTGCATCTTTAAATCTAGCATGACAAGGGTTATAGTGTGTGGTTACCAAAAGGGCCAGTCTTTTGAAGCAGTTGACAAAACCACTATTTTGCTACCAGTAAATCTGGCATGAAAGTTATGTTTGGTGATCCATCAAGTGACTCCAATAATTATTTATACAGAAATCTGATACCCCTGATCATTGTGTCAACTTAAGCAGGAAAATAGCCTACTGTTACATCTGCTAGGTCATCAATTATATCACCTTTAATTGATTTACCTGTATTTAAATTTTTTTATTGGGTTTTAAGAGATTTAAATGAGCTTAAGCTTATGAACTTTGCAGATACCATCTAAGTATGTCCATTCACTAATATTCTGCACGTCCTGTTACATAACAGTTTTAAGTTTTATCTGGTTTATCTCTTTTTGGGCTACTAAGTATTTGATTGAGTATTTTGTGTCTGAAACCTTAAACACATCTAAAAGCAGGGCACTAGTACCAGTGATAGAGTGTTGTAGTTCCAGTCCATTACCTTATTCAATAAGCCTTTAACTTACAAGACTCAATTCTAAAAGGCAAGTCTTGACACATTACCATAATCTGAAAAATAGTCTTCATGAATCTCAGTTTGGAACAGCCTTAAAAGCCGCGGAAGGGAGTGTGCGATGTCATTTCCATATGCAAAATATCCTTTCAAGAGGAATAAAAGACACATTACATTGATTGTGTATCATTTCAAAACATGACTTGGGGGCCTAGTTTTCTGATCAGCTATAGGAAGCAATCTTCCATATCAAATTACTAATGAAAAAAGTCTAAAGTAAGGACGAGATAATGACAAGTTAAAACAGCCCTGCTGGCAAGGTAAAACAAGCCATGCTATGCCGATGACAAGACGGAAATGATGAGATTCTAATTTCTTTATTTGTAATACAAACCCTATGTTGTGGGTACTCATTTGAATCGTCTCATCGAGACAATTCAAATGAGTACCCACAATATAGGATTTGATCAATGATTAGTGAGATATTTAAACATTAGACAAAGTTAAAGCTTTGTTATTTGATCTTGCCTTTTCCTTATCCAGAGCTTTGTCACACTGTGTCAGTGACAAGGCCTTTATATCCTACGGTCTTCGTAGAAGATAAATTAGCATCATCAACATCATCATTGTCATCAACCCTGGTCTGGTACCCTGTAGGGCTATCATATGTGTGAACGGATGTAAGGTGATCAATAATGAAGAACTGGGGACCTAATATGATAACCGTTTGTCAAGTACGCTGCAACCATCGATTGAGAATGCTTTTCCTACCTAACCATAATGGAGTTTGAATTTGCTTACAAGAAGCTTTGTTATAATGTTTAAAAGCCTATTTTTAAACCTTTAACATAACCTACATATTAATAGCCCAAGTTTAATACTAAATATTTGAATGCAAGTCATCTGTCTTCATTTATTTCAATTTGATATGTGATAATATTCAACATGTTTTTTTAGCACATGTCATTCCATACTGACTTTACACATATTTAGGTAACAAATTTGCAGTCTTTAGAATTGTCAACATTCCGAATTCAAGCAATGCATTTACTAACTTCAGTCACAAATTTTCAAAGCATCACATAGCATCAGACACAGAGGGATTTTCTTTCAATGCATATTTGAACAAATGATGCACATAATTAAAAGAGGATTCAAAGAAGATCCGCTGCAAAAAATTCATCATTGAAGGTTTATACAAATAGAGTGTCCCATCAGGGTGCAGGCTTCATGGCACCATGCTTGTTGAACGAAATGCAAACATTTCAAACATTGCATTCCAACTATGCATAAAATATTCAAATTAGATTTAAATGAGATTCATGCTCCCCTTTTAAGTGTTTTCACTAATTAAAATCTTATCAATCAGGATTCAAATATTTCCATACTAATTTGATGCAAATTGAAGATTCATAATGGGCCAAAAGGAGATTAATAATTGCAAATAATAATTTATGATGGAAAGGATGAACAAGTTTTCAATGTAGTTTAACATTTTGATTGATTTAAGTTCCTATTTGTATTCTTTACGAGTCTTGCCCTTCTGTCACAGTATTTTTTCCTGTCACTCAAAATTCAATTCTTGAATTTTTTAAGCATGATTTAACTACAAATTAGATCACATTAGGAGGATAAAGTTTTGTTATCTAGAAAGGTTTCTTTCTGCCTCCAAGATGTAAATATGACTCTGAATTTTGGACTAGGGAAAGAATGAGATATAGTCAGTGTTATTGCAAAACCTTGTAACTCCAGCTTGATTAAAGCTGGAGTTACAAGGTTTTGCAATAACACCGACAATATGGTATTATGCTTGACAAAAAGCCTACATTTGGCATCAAAATGAATACAGGTGATGCAACATTTTGGGATGATCATTATGATAACATCCGCTATATCAAATCAATCCATGGGGCAAATTGACAAAACCCGCGATGCAAAACCCGCTGAGAATGCAAACAATTTGATTCACGCACCCAGCTGAGATCGCCGAGCCGTAAATCAGACTGCAGTCAATGTGTCCCGTTTGAAAAATAAATAGATATCATTTACTGCTAACTTAATCCCCGAAAAATCATCGACAAAATATTTTAAACCCCTATGATCAACCCGTTACCCATATCTTTTCAAATGAATTAAATCCTGGGTAACAAGATGTGTTTTTGAAACGTGAATGCCCCGAAATGGCCAAAGTTAAGTTTTCACTTTCAGTTTTGGACTGACAGATGGACACACAGACGGACAGAACAACAGATGGGCAACATGCAGTAAAACAATATGCACCCGATCTTTGATACAGGGGCATAGATATACAACTTGAGCATACCAATTTGGCTATGTTTTAAATCATTTCTAAAGTTCATTTTCGCATGAAATAAGTTCATTAATATGAGGACCCATTAATTGTGATACATTTTGTCCATAGCATTGTTTTCAAGCATTCTGCAAGTCTTCGATAGACAAGCAAGGAATAATAGACCATGACCTAGATGTCAGGTATCCATTTAACCCTTTCCCAAGCGACAAAATTTTCGGGTGATCATAATTGAAAGCTGATGCAGACGACAAAATTGATGATTACAAAGACATGGTTTGTGTAAAATATGGCACAGAAAATATTGAGACAAAAGGAGAAACTGCTGGTTATCAGCAGTTTCTTCTTTTGTTTCAATGTTTTCTCAAGCCTGTTATATTAGGGACGTCAAAACGAATGTTTGGGAAAGGGTTAAGGTCAGATGTCATGAATGGTACAACATCTTCAAAGGGTACAGCATGGTCGGACAGTGTATTCATTCTATTTCTGCAAAAGAACAGTTTATATATAAATTTTAATGTTAGCAAATAAGGAATTTTGCTGTACCAAGAAGCCAAAAGTTAAACAAAAATGTTGACAAATTGGGTAATGAATTAAAGTTCAAAAACTACCTTGCAATGATAACCAGGTATTTAACCCTTTCTAAAATTACTGGTAAGCTTATTTCTTTTACAACACAAAATTCATTTGACGCAGACATAGGCCAATCGCTATCATTTGACAAAACCATAAAATAATCTTATTTAGAATGAAAGAAAAATTGATTATCACTCTATTATTGCTTAATTTTTGTCATTTAATGATATCAATAGTTTAGGTGACTATGTGAATAAAGTTCTGAAACAATAACAGTATTGTTTGACCAGATTGAACTGAGACTCCTTGCATATTCCGTTTAATATTCGGGTCTTTCCGTATTTTCTACACCGGGACTATAATCTGTATAAGTACTGTTATACACTTCGTAATAACCACCGAATAATAGTGGCCTAGTGTGTAAGGCGACACTTCTGTAAACTATATGTCCGTGGTTCGAATCCCAGTAGTGCTTTTTTTAGAATATTTTTACTTTCAACATTTATTTCTTTTTTTTTCAAATGCATGCATACATTTTGTAAACCTCAACCAGTTCACTTTAAGTAGTCATTCAAGAAATGTCGAAACCGTTTAGATACAGGTAATGTAAAAACGTGTTTGCTGATGTTACAACTTTTTTTAGACAACTGAGGAACCCAGAACCTTTTTCCTCGCTTAACAATCAATACAATTGGAGTAAGCAGGGTCAAAGTCTTTTTGAATCCAGAGAAGCTGCGAGAGACCAACACAACAGCAACGTTCAAGGGAAGATTTTAAATGATAAACGAACGAATAAAGATTATGATAAAAAAGGAAAAGATATTTAGTGAAGTAGTTATTGTGAAATTTAAAAAAAATGAGTATTTCATCAATCAATAAATTAATACGTTAATTAAGTATTCCATTTCATTAGGAAAAAAAAAGAAAGAAAAAGAGTTTAACAAAAGTTTCATCAGTAAAATGCTGGGTTCGATCTTGAGTCTCTGTATATGAAAGTCCAGCGTCTTTCCACTACGCTAGTTCTTTGTTCAATGAGATCATGCAGAAATAAAGCTAACGTTTTTCACAGCGCAGGGCATAAACACGCGGAAACTATCGAATACGCCGATGAATGCCGGAATACGCTTACGGAAAACGATGAGTCTCAGGTAAATTTGGTCAAACAATAACATATGTTGATCTACATGTATATGAGGGAAAAGGTATCAGCAAATTCAAAACAATTTATTACAAAAATCCCTATCATTTCTACTTGAAAATAGCTTGCTGTAAATCCCTTCTAAAACATGTTTATTTGGTTAAATCTTTTCAAATGATAACCAAATGCTAGAAGAGGCCTTTTAGATTTCACATTTTCAAACTTTATTCTTGATCTGGTGACCTCCAGGTAATTTGTTGCTAAAGTCATGATGCACTCAAGAAGCATTAACCCTTTCCCAAACGACAAAATTTTAGGGTGATCCACTTCAAAAACTGTCACAAATGACAAAATGGATGTTATTAAAGATAGGAATTGTGTAAAATATGGCACAGAAAATCTTGAGACAAAAGGAGAAACTGCTGGTTATCAGCAGTTTCTTCTTTTGTCTCAATATTTTCCCAAGCCTTTACTATTAGGGACGTCAAAACCAGGTCTTGTTTGGGAAAGGGTTAATCAACTTTCAAATGGCAATGTGGATCATTAAATAGGACATTTCAAAATAATTTTCTTCCTATTTTGTTGCTTAGGTATCATTCTAATCTTGCAGAATATATTAATTTTTTGTCTGACTATTTTTTGTGGTATTTTGTGTAATTTTGGAAAGTCCTTCTCAATTATGAGTAACTGACAACAGATGAATTTTAGTCATGGGTATTTATCAATTGAACAAAGATTAACTTTCAGTACCAAATAGGGATTTCAAAATCTTTCCATATAACAATTAATTTTGGAACAGAAATTTCAGCAGGTCTGCAAAAATGATACTAAGATTCAAAATTGGTAGAAAATGTTTGAGAATATTTTTAAGGATAAATTTGCTGTAAGTTTTTGTCTTCTGCCATAATAGAAGATTTATTTGATTTGTAAAAAGGCTGACAAAGCCACCAGACAGATATCAAGGTGTAAATACCTGCATTTCTTAGATGCAATGTCTTTTGTCATTATTTGTTTTAACCCTTTCATCTGATCTCCTAATTTCTTGTACAAAAGATGTCACAGAGACATACATACAGGCAAGCAGACAAAAAACAGGCACTACTTCAAGGTAATGAGATTTTCAAAGTAGGGGTTACAAATATATTTGTCTATTCCAAAGCTCCACAAATGGAGTCGTAGATAATCAAAATCATTGACATTGACTGTCTACATCGCTATGACTCTATCAATCCATGAAGTATCGTAATTTGTTAAGATCATCCGTCAAAATGTTTTTGCTAAAAAGCTTATCATTACACTTCAGGGACAAACTGTTTAATCATTGAAATTAAATAACCAAAACACCAAGTAGGCAAATATGTGAAACGTCAGGCTAAAAAATACCATCTGGAACATGAAAGTATCTCATTGAATTATGCGTAATATAGATATGATGGAAAAAATGCCTTCTGAATTTTGCAGCATGATAAGAAGTCATTCTACTTTACACAACACTGTGGTTTTGAAATAATTGATCCTGTTCTGTCTGCATTGCTTTCAATTTCTTTCCCATAAAACAAAGACTAAAAGCTTGAAAAAGGTTACACAACAAAAACATTAAGCATTCATTTCATTTAATTGATGGATTTTTAGCTGGTATTTGCTACACAGTAATGCATACCTTGTGAACCCTGCAATCTAATGCAAACCTAATGCAAATCATTGTACAAATTAAATCAACAATGTAACTTTCCCCCTTTGGCAAGCATAATTTATGTTCCTTATTCAAGAAAGCTAGGTAACATTTTTCTCTATTTTTGTCTTTTGAAGAATTTCAGTCAGTTTTTCATTAACAAAACTTTTGCAACTGCATGGATGTTGAGTAAATATTTTGCAAATATGGCACACAATGCCCTCATCTATATTAGCGTCAAAACCTTAATTTGTTCAGAATAATCATCTGATCTATATGATACCTGCAAATAACTTCAGGGTTGTCACTGACTTATTTTGCAGAGCAGAAGGCAACCAAGAATTTACTGCAAGCATTAGAAATTGTGCAAATATTTTGTTTCAAAAGCTGCGGTGAAATAAATTCCAAGAATTCAAGTCTTTATTGTACAATCAAGCTTGTGTCCTTTTATTTCATTAGTTTAATTAATTATAAATGAGATAACAGATTGTGGGGCCGAGATAAACGTTTTTACGACAATTTTGGTTCCTTTGATGACAGCGAGCTGCGGGCTGATAAGATAGAAATTATTGCATGACTTGCGGTACTTCTAGCCTTGACATTGAGTCATGGTGGAAAACATTCCATGTGGCTGTTCAAAACCCTTTTACTAGAATCAAAACATCCTCTTAGTTTAAACTTATTTATTTTACATTGATTGGGATGAAAACTAGAAGCTTATTTAATTATCCCCAGATTCTGCTTCCTGGAAAATAATGGGTGGGCGACTGAGAAGCCAACTTGACCCAATAGCAACCTCCACCACCAAATATCGAACTCATAATCCCTTGGTCATAATGGTACTACTTCTCGACGCCACACAAAAAGCTTCCTTTTAGATCCAATGGTCAAAAAGTAAGGCAAAAGTGTAGACCTATTGATTTCTTTTTCAAGCAAAAGACTACTTTCTCTTATCACCTAGGATACACAATGTTGATAACAACACATTTGGGAGAAATTACATGGACTACTGGTAACTGTCTTCTAAAACAGTCAGACTGAAAACACAAATGACCACTGACAGGACATTGACAGTACCAGAAAGCTGGCTATGTTGGTCATTATGTCCTAATTTGATTATCTGAACATTTCCCACAAATAGAAACTTTTTTTCACCTCCCAAACGAGAAAGATTGTAGAAAACATTGTGGAAAATGAAGAAATTGCTTGTCACAAGCAATTTCTACATTTTCCACAATGTTTTCTATCCAGAAAGCCATACATTTAGTCAACTTAAAAATATTGTCTGGAACAGTTCAAATGTAGTATTACCAACTGGTAAATGGCTGATCATTCCATGATATCACATACCCTAATCTAAGATCCAAAATTGGAAAAGAGTCTAAGGCTAAAACACAAATGAACATTGACAAGTCCAGAAAGCTGGCCATGTTGGTCATTTCTCCCTAATTTGATTATCAATCATGCCTGGACAACCCTAATCTAGATCCGTGTGGTGCTAATCCAATTTCTGATCCCGAGACGTCAAGATCATGACTTCTAAACTGATTAGCAACACAGTCACACACTCCCGAGTCAAAAACAACAACATTCTAAATTAGTCTTTCTCTGAGTATTGTTTGGGAAATGAAGTTGCCTAGTTTTGTTGTTATGTTTTTTTATCAATCAAGAAGTATGCATGTAACAATCGTTCTCTTTTCCCTGGATTTATTAAGAAATTTAGCTTATTCTTCACTCTAAAATTCCTCTTTTACAGATATTTATCTATTACAAAGACCACAAAAATCTGATATGTCTACATGTACAAGTTTAATTGGGCATACAGAATAAGTTTCTATTTTAGTGGATGACCTTGACCTTGGTACATGCTGAGAGACAATCAATGGCATAACTATATGTAATCAAATTAATGCCAAAGTACCCCTACATTGATTGGTATTAAGTATCAAATTGGTTCAGAAAGTTCCAAGAGCTAATCTTGACAGTCGTTAACAGCAGCTGAGTCCAGTGTCAACTCAAATATTGTACTTGAGTGAAAGTTTTATCCATGGTTAGTAAATGATAAGAATTTGGTTCATGAAGTTCCTAGAGCTAATCAATGTATTGGTATTAGCAGCTGTACCCATCTTGGACAATTTGACAGGCCAGAGCAAAACTATCTTAAATGCCTATAGAAAGAAATGCACTGACGATACTTTACATTGTAACATATCAAGAGACAATTGGTATCGTTTCCAGACACATTTATTGCCAGTTTTCACCATAAATGGAAGAGTATGCCATTCAGAACACACAATTATCTCTTCTTCTAGAACATACACTGTATTTAGGTCCCTGGGTCACAAACCATGTAGCATTTGTAACATTTTTTGTCGAGCCCGCTTGCGGTGAGCTCGACATAGTTGTCACAATGGCGGTTCGGTGTATGTGCGTTAGTGCGTTAGTGCGTGCGTTAGTGCGTGCGTGCGTGCGTGCGTCCGTCCGGATGGAGCTTGTCCGGGCCATAACTTCACCATGGATGGAGGGATTCAGAAATAACTTGGCACAAATGTCAAGCTCAGTAAGGCGGAGTGTCGCGTGCAAGAACCAGATTCCAAGCTCAAAGGTCAAGGTCAAACTTGGAGGTCAAATGTCAAAAATGAGAAGATTTTTGCTTGTCCGGGCCATAACTTCACCATGGATGGAGGGATTCAGAAATAACTTGGCACAAATGTCAAGCTCAGTAAGGCAGAGTGTCGCGTGCAAGAACCAGATTCCAAGCTCAAAGGTCAAGGTCAAACTTGGAGGTCAAATGTCAAAAATGAGATGATTTTTGCTTGTCCGGGCCATAACTTCACCATGGATGGAGGGATTCAGAAATAACTTGGCACAAATGTCAAGCTCAGTAAGGCAGAGTGTCGCGTGCAAGAACCAGATTCCAAGCTCAAAGGTCAAGGTCAAACTTGGAGGTCAAATGTCAAAAATGAGATGATTTTTGCTTGTCCGGGCCATAACTTCACCATGGATGGAGGGATTCAGAAATAACTTGGCACAAATGTCAAGCTCAGTAAGGCAGAGTGTCGCGTGCAAGAACCAGATTCCAAGCTCAAAGGTCAAGGTCAAACTTGGAGGTCAAATGTCAAAAATGAGATGATTTTTGCTTGTCCGGGCCATAACTTCACCATGGATGGAGGGATTCAGAAATAACTTGGCACAAATGTCAAGCTCAGTAAGATGGAGTGTCGCGTGCAAGAACCAGATTCCAAGATGAAAGGTCAAGGTCAAACTTTGAGGTCAAATGTAAAAAATGAGTTGATTTTTGCTTGTCCGGGCCATTCCTTAACTTGGCACAAATGTCAAGCTCAGTAAGGCGGAGTGTCGCGTGCAAGAACCAGATTCAAAGCTCAAAGGTCAAGGTCAAACCAAACGCCATTGTAATGACAGCTGTAGACATAGGTATGGTCTTCTTTCTTCAAAATGAGCGGGCTCGACATGTTGCCCTTCGGCATCTAGTATGGACAATATCTTAGCCCTTTCAACAATATGTCTGTCCATCTGTCTGACATCCATTAATGAAAGAGTGTGCTGTTCAGGCGGCACAGTTATCTTGTCTTCTGAAACACAATGTATTCAAAGACCATGGGACACTCTACTCATGTAAGATATTTATGTTCTTTACAGACCACAGACTATTGTTTTAACCCATTACCATACGACAAAATTTTAGACTGGTCTAAATTCAAACATGTTGCAGATGACAATTTCAAGTGAATAAAATTTAGACATTTTTGCTCTCTTTGGGTAGAAAACTTTGTGGTAAATGAAGAAATTGCTTGTTACAAGCAATTTCTTCATTTTCCACAATGTTTTACAAGGGCATTTTCTTTAGGGGTGTCATAAAGAGTCAATGTGTGGGAATGGGTTAATTAATGTTCTCTGCTTGGACATTTTTGTCAATACATTCTGTCTATCTGTCTGTTGTTCTCAATAATATTCCAAGGACCTACATATTGTACAGAAGTTTAGAATTCTAATAGTACACTACAAAATGTCAGGAAAATCAAATCCCAACATGGCAACAGAATATATTGAAATCAGATTGTCTGTGTAACTCATCCATTGTCAAACTATCTATGTTTTCAATCTTCTCTGAAATTTATCACTAAATGTAGATTTAGGAACAAACCAGACTACTGACTTGGGCACACATTTCAACCTCAATGCTTATACAGTTACAGTGTCTCTTTTTCAGTGCTACCCATTGCAACATTTCCTGATTGATAATGTTTTTGGTTACTTAAATAGTATTTGTATAAATTTTTTTTTACTTTTATTTTAAAAATCTTAATGCTGAAAGGAGATTAGCATAACAGATTTTGGTGGCTGCCCCTGCCAAAAAAAGTTCAAGAATGCATTTCTAGTTCTAGAACCGTTCTAGAACATTAAGTGGCACTTCTAGAACTGTTCTAGAACAGTTCTAGAAGTGCCATTTAACATTCTAGAACAGTTCTTGAACTTCAATGAACTTTTTGCAGGGGTGAAGATCTGGAAAGCCCTTCCCAAGTATGTTCACATGTACCTAGAAATACCTGTTGAAGCAATTTTTGTCCCAGACATATTAAAGTCACCAGCCAGGACTTATTTTTTGACAAGAGAAAATAAACAGTTCTAGCAGATTGATGTAGATGTTGTAGATTTAGCATGTCTTTTCTTGTCTATGTTTATCTTTCAGAGATAAACATACAGGATCAAACTTAAAACTCTCAAGAGAGGCTGTCAACCAAAAACTAAACAACTTACAAACTGCTAAACTTTCTCAATGTCAGGATCGGCATTTTGATGTCTACAGAAACTGCGTACTGGTGACCTTGAAGAAATGGCTACCATTGACTGATTGTATCAAATTAGAGTTTGGAACGAGGGTACAAAAGCATTGGTAAAACATTTTGAATTTTTGCATCTGATCTGCTCATGTGAACTCTAGAATTTTTACCATATATGTGCCAACTTCTATGCATCTAGCATCTAGACAAAACATATTTTGATGCTCCTTCGAGATATGCTGTTGTTACATCACTGTCTGACAAATGTCTGTCCACCTGTTTTAGATATATGCACTGATGGAACACAAAAATTCAGCACTGCAATTGAAAATGCATTATTTTTGCACAAACAAGTCTAGTTTTTCTTGAAAATAAGCAGATCACAAAACGTAATTCATTTAAATGTCTTACAATACCTTTCTATGAGGTGTAACAGACTTGAGACTGGATTACAGCAGAAAAGAGCAATTTTACAACTGCCAAGATCTTGACATTTCATTTTACCTTTTTGCACAGTGGCACCTTTAAACGTCTACAGTTTTAATTCAAAGCTTTGGAAAATATTGAATATAGGAAGAAAATACTGATAATCAGCATTTTCTCCCTTTTCTTCAATAGTTTCCATCATCAACAACAACTTTCATTCCCACAGTCTGAATCAATTTGGCATCTGCAAAACATTTCACTTTGGGCCCATCAAAAATTTCGGCTTTTCAGAAAGGGATAAATCTTGCAATTTTTGAACTAACTCCAACTGAATTATACGAACTTCTCCGAAATCTTATAATCTTCCAGTCTTATCAAAAACTACTTAAAATTTTATAGATATATTCCCCTGCGAGTACATGAAATTGTATTAGAGAAATTTAAGCAGCATGCAGGCATGTTAAATGAAGAAAATATAGGAGCTTATATATCCCTTGTTTCCAAGTTGAAGCATCTAAAATATTTGTTGGATTGCCCTCCTTTGAGATAATTGTAAGTAGCATCATCAATAGAAACTGCACAAAGAGGCTATCATGGGAACAGAGCTTGGGTATATGACACCTTTTTGGTAGCCATTGGGCTTAAGCATTTTGATCTAACTGACATGAACAATTCCTTATGGCAGACCTTGTATGTTTCATAGGGTACACAATTGAACAACATAGATATGTGTTTCATTAATAAGTGTTGAGATCAAGATTACATAATCCAAAACATTAGATTATACATGATGGAATTCATAGCACAAGAATGTGACTGCCAAACATGCATATGAAAATGCATATAAAACAGTTATTAGAGACAAACCTCAAATTCTTGGATCTTTTGAAGCCTAATTGACAAATACCAATCTTAGTCCTAGATTACACTAATTCTGTCTGTGAAGCATTACTCGAGGCCTAGAGCAAAAATTTTCCACATACAAATCTACTCAAATGAACTAATAATGCTTTTGTACTAATTGAATGTTTTGCACATTTCGCTTGTACAGTATCAATTTTGACAGTCTATCACACCTAAATTTTCAATACAAATGACTTTAAAAGCCATGCATGGACAAACAAGAAGGAAATGGAAGCAAATCTACCATATTATTTTGGTGTTAGCTTATCGCCTAACAAAAGATGACAATGTATTCATTCCAAGGAATATGTTATGTAATAAACAATATTCGTTATTTATTGTTACACTTGGCAAGGAGGAAACAGTCAGATATGAAAACCCAGACTTTTCTAATTAGCTGGCTCTTATAAACAAGTAGTTTATTATAAACTTAACCCTTTCCCAAACAAGACCTGGTTTTCACGTCCTTGAAAGAAATGTCTTGGGAAAACATTGAGACAAAAGAAGAAACTGCTGATAACCAGCAGTTTCTCCTTTTGTCTCAATATTTTCTGTGCTATATTATACATAAACCATATCTTTAACAACATCTATTCAGTTAATTTCAGCAGCTTTCAAATAGGAAAAGTCCAAATTTTGACCGTTTGGGAAAGGGATAAACAAGTAGTTTATTATAAACTTAATTACTAAATATTATTCAGTTGTAAATTGGTACTCTTCATCCGCCTACACAAAGCTATTTATTAGTCACTGATTGAAACAGAAATAACAATCTCAAGTTGCATAACAAAACTTAAAGTTGGCCAATGACACTAGGTACAAACATGAGCAAAGTTTCAAAGCAGCAGCTTTAGTAAGTGTGCAGTTAACCCTTTCCCAACTGGCAAAATTTTAGGTGATCCATTTCAAAAAGAGCCACAAATGACAAAATTGAATTTATTAAAGACATAAATTGTGTAAAATATGGCATAGAAAATATTGAGACAAAAGGAGAAACTGCTGGTTATGAGCAGTTTCTTCTTTTGTCTCAATGTTTTCCCAAGCCTTTTCTATCAGGGGCGTCAAAACCAGGTCTTGTTTGGGAAAGGGTTAAGTGTGCAGTTATAGAGACTTGTGTGATGACCATGACACCGTGTATTATCACGTGACTCAGAATTTCCGATAATCTTCAATATCTTTTTAAATACTTGACCAATTTGAATTTGGTTTGAAGCAGAGAAAGTGGGAAAATGAGTTTAATAAGCTGGACGTGTTGGATTTTTGAAAAATCAACTGATAGAAAAATTATTGAAGATAAACCAAAATTTTGGTTTATCTTCAATAACTTTTTTATCAGTTGATTTTTCAAAAATCCACCACGTCCATCTAATGCGTGATTTCTGTCCACATTCTCTGCTTCAAGCCGAATTCAAATCAGTCCAGTTATATTTACAAAATTATTGAAGATTTTCTGAAAATATTGTATCACATGATTATCCACCGTGCATGACCTTGGCCAAAACAATAACCCAATATGTTATACACCCTGATACAGTTCCAAATTTTTAACCGTGACCTGCGCATGAAGTGAGCAAACAAAATGTCACGTGGTCTTTTTACTATATAATTCATTGTGCGAGTCGTTATTTTCGCGCGAGCAATTTTCATTTATTCTGCCTAAGTATTAAGAATATTTTATACAGGCATTTGCGTTAATTATTAGAGTTTTCAGTTACAGGAATATTTTTGCAACTTTGATTGAAAAAAAGAGATGTTTTGGCTTGTAATCATTCGTACCCTGTCTCCATCGCCCATTACCACCATGCAAGTTCAGGATGAGCTACTGCTTTTGAAAACCATATAAAAGAATTTTGCAGGAGCAAGTGAGCTCCTTAGTACTGTCAAGTGTGAGCGGTAATATTTTGCATGTGTTTGTGCTCTAGATTAGAGCCAATAATGGACAGGTCACAGGATGGATTCCCAGCCGCGGAGCGTGGACAATTATAAATTAACTTATTGCTGAAATATTGTTGAGAGGCGTTAAATTAAAAAAAAAGAAATGAAAAGAAAAATGTTTTAAACTTTTACCAAACAAGAAATGTTAATGTTTTGACTGTCAAGGGCGGATCCAGGATTTTTTTCAAGGGGTGGGGGTGAGGTCTAGCCCAAAAGATGTCTTTAAATTTGTGATTTTTGTAATGTTAGATACCATACTAACGCTGTGTAGTAAAAATTCGATTTTCGACCTATTCAAGGCGGGGTCCGGACCCCCGACCCCCTTTTAGATCCGTCTTTGACTGTCTTACAGAGATTGTTTCAAAAATTATTTCAAGGGGCAAAATAATGAATTACTTTTAACCAGCATTTTCTCCTTTTGCCTCAAGGTTTTCGTTACTATATTACTATATTTTTCATGGGGTCCAAGCCCAATTGCCGGGGGGTGGGGGTCCACGCCCAAATGATGACTTAAATGTGTTAAATTATATATTGACGCTTTAATTATATAGTCAACATTCAATTTATGGCTGATTCCGGGGGAGGGGAGTGCGGACATCCCGACCCCACCCCCCACTCTAGATCCGCCCTTGCACTTAAAAAAACCTACTTTCATGATACCCATTCTGTTATCTGCAAGAGCTTCCAAATTGAATCAGGTGCCGTTTAGGAAAGGGTTAAGCCGCTGTCAAACTTGAAAAGTCTAAATAATTTGTCGTTTGGGAAATGGGCTTTAACAGCTATGTTTTTATTATCAAATTGATCTACCATAATGAATTATCTTTCTTCATAAACCTTTCGGCACTGACATAACCATCTTCACACTGAAAATGGCATGTTTCGTACTTTTTTTTGTAAGGGAAGGGGGTTTGTAACGTGAATATGACAGTTTAACCTTGCGGCTAGGTCCTCGAAAGATCCGAGGATACTACTTTTTCGGAGGGTCAAAAATGACTTAAAAGCCGATAAAGGCCATAAATGGAAGTCAGTCAATGATATCCCGTCGAGATTCACAGAGGAATCATCACTAAACGGTGTGTGATTCCTCTTAAACTTCTTCTTTCCTCCGTTCATTTCCATTGTACGTTGGATGCTTTACTCACATTTGGGTCAGAGCCTCGATCTGGCATCAAAAAGTGTTACTATTTTTAGTAACAAATTGGAAGTGTATTTGGGTGTATTGCTTATAGAGGCCCCCATGGAAGATTGGGAAACCAAATGTGAAGCCTCTGTAAATAAAGTTGTTATTATTATTTTATCATTATCATTATTATTATTATTATTATTATTATTATTATTATTATTATTATTATTATTATTATTATTATTATTATTATTATTATTATTATTATTATCATTATCATTATCATTATTATTATTATTATTATTATATGTTAGTTGACTGTTGGATCTTCAGAAGTTGAGCTATAGATGATTTAATAAGCTTTGGTTTCAAACAAAATTTATGTCTGAGTATTATAATGGATTAATCACTGATGTTGTTAATGTTCAAGACAACATCATCAGCTTTGTTTAAATATGATGTGGTAACAGCATTTTTGAACCTAGCCGAAGATATACACCATTTTGCGCCTTTCATATATCAATTTTCTATTACTCAAGGTAAGAAGGGCCTAATTAGCACCAAAAAGCCAGCCGCGAAATTTGAAAAGTGCCAGTAATTCCTAAACTGTGTTACATTTCCATTCCAAATACAAACATAAGCATTTTGTACGGTTTAGAATTTTGAATTAATGCATATTTATGGAAATATTTGACAAAAATGTTCAAAATTACCTCCCTTGCATATGAATATAGAGTAAAATGATATTTGTAAATTATTTTCTTCTTGAAGCATAATCTTGAAATCTGGCACGGTGAATCAACTTATGTGAAGCGTATTTACAAGTGTGTGTAATTTAATACATTTCGTATGGCTAGAAAGTGGTGTTTTTAATTAGGCACTTTATACCTTAAGCCTTCATGATAAGAGAATTCTTACACTACATTCATGATAATTGTCATGCACAGCTCATGTGGCGAGTTCTTCTCTGTCTCAGCACTCATCTTGGGAAATATGATACGTTTTTTGTTAAGTTCTTGAAAAAAGTTTAATGAACACACGGAGGTCTAGTGGATTTCCTAGCTGGACGAAATGCTTATAACTTAAAAATCCATTAGGCCATGCTGTAACAATTTTAGACATCATTATAGAACAATGTATATTCGAGTGGGTGGGGTAAAACATCTTTATTTTATATCTTCAAAATATTAACAATATTATGTCATTTAGATGGTGATAAATGTATTTTTTTTATCTAGAAGAATTTTTGCAGATTTTTTAAAAGCATTGGTGGATAATTATTTGAAGTTTTTAAGCTTGTTATAGCAACTTCCATTCGTAAATGTTTCCTACTCAACTATTTCCTTTGGTAGTTTGTGATAGCCTTGTTTCAGGCCCAGCCCTGTGAAACACAATTAAGTTCAAGAACTATTCTAGAATGTTAAATTCAGTTCTAGAACAGTTCTATAACTGCCATTTAACAATCTAGAATGTTCTAGGACAGTTAACACACCTAAATGTGTTCTAGAACTTTTTCGCAGGGGTGTATATGTGTTTATGCTTCTCGAAAAATCACATACAATTGCTCTTAAGAATTAAAGTTCAACCATTGAAGTGAAAGTCATGCCAGTAGGCCATTTCACTGTCAGACTTTGGTCTTTTTGGCTTTACTTATAACCTAAATTTCTCAAAATTCATTGATAGAGGCTGATCCAATATCAGAGAAGGCATCCAGAAAGCAGATTTTTGGCACAAAATCTCGTGAATCATCAAGAAGCCCAAAACATATGGTATCTTTAAAACCAAGCTCAAGATTATATTGAAGGGGAAAGCTAGAGATTTGAGACATATCTTCACTTTTCTTCAAAAACCCCGTAACTGCAGCTTGTTTAAAGCTGCAGTTACAAGGTTTTTGAAGAAAAGTGACAATTATACCACTATTCACCTGTTGGGTGTTATAATGTTTTATATTTTATAACAAAATTTGATCCAGGGTTAAAGCAACAGAGGCAAACCTTACCACAATTTATGACTTCCTAAATATCAGAATGATCTGGGTATCAAAGAGTTGTCTTTTACTGAATACTCTTCAAACACTCTTCAAAGAAGATAGTTTAAACCCTTCCAAAGATGACAGAATTTGAATTTGCTCTAAAGTCTAAGATATTGCAGATGAGAAAAAAGGTGTAACTTTTATCATTGATTGTCTCTTTTCATGGAGAAAGGAATGAAGAAAATCGTCGTTGTAAATGCAAAACCTCGTATCTCGTTTTTGGAAAATTTTAAAGGGGAGTGAAAAAAGTGTAATAACTTTTCTCAAACTGTATTGTTTTACTTGAAATTTGGACATATTGTTAACAAATGATGTGCCATCAATACTGATCAGTAAAATATCTCAAAACTTGCAAGAATTGTCTGTAACTGGGCACACAAGTTTGTACTTTGAAAATCGCAAGGATCGACATACGAGGTTTTGCATTTACACCGACGAAATGCTGATTATATTCATATTCTGAAATTTCCTTTATGCTGCTTAGAACTGCTTCCTTAATAACCTCACTGTCCCCAAGACCTGGAATTGTCCAGGAAAAGAGTCAGTATATTCTTCAAAGAAGGTTTTTGTTTTCAATTTAAGTTATCATTTCTTTCTTGACCAAATTACCATAACTAAAGGTTATCCAAGCTGTATAGTTACAGCATTCTGGTGTCCAAACAAAATACTAAGCTTCTTTTAGCACTGTTGGTATATAAAATAATATTGCTGTATTAATGATAATTATGACAAAGTAAAGGCTCAGAGAAGTTTGGAAAAGTACTTAAGATTGGCCCACCAAAGTTGAATATTTCTGAAAATCCAAAAACAAAACAAGCATTTTGCATTACTTTGAATTACGTCAAGTCGTCGCAGGTTACATAGAAAAACATGCAATTACGTTTTTGATTGACTTTATCTATATTAAACAGACCTGGTCTCAGACTGTTCCACAGACGCTATCGGAAATAATCTGACCCGTTTTCTGTTCCGCTTTTTATTAATTCAGCAGATTTTTGATTGACTTGGCCAAGACACAAAGAACTTAATTCATCAAACTGTATACTTTGTGTAGCATTGATATCACTTTGACCTTCCGGCTTTATGTAGACATACAAGACTTTTTCTTATTTTTTCCTATGAGGCGGTAATGATATTAAATTTTCTTTCTTTTTTCTTTTTTAAGCTCTATCATGCATTAGAATAATAGATTCTTTAAATATATCACAGAATTTATGGCCAAGTTGCTTACACATGGTACATGTGTTTGTGTTTAATATTGCAACTTGTTATGTTAAAGTATAATGGCACTTGCATAAGTAATGGTTCTCTCAAGCTAACCTAAAAGTCTGAATGGTCAAAGGATCAAAAAAATTTTTAGTTGGAATTTAACCTAACCGAATAAATACTTTCGAATAAGTCTTCAGTAAGGAAGATATTAGCAAGCAAATTTTGTCAGTCTTTGGTACGGAAGATATTTGCAAGCAACTTTTGTTAGTCTTATCAAAATGCCATTAAATTAATGAACTCTTTTAAAACTGAGGATGAGCATTAAGAAAGCATTGAAAATTTATCAGCTGCAAGATTTTCCCTGAAAATGTTAGAATTTTATGTGTTTATGTTAGAACCCCACCCACAATATGTTTCATGTTCTACAGTATGTTTTATCACTATAAGTTAAGATCTATGTTCCCAAGGTGCAAAACTTCTACCTTTTCCCAAACAATAATACTTTTTTGAGGCACCTTATACATTCAAGGGCTTGGGAAACATTGAGGCAAAAGAAGAAAATGCTGGTAACCAGCATTTTCTCCTTCTGCCTCAATATTTTCTTTGCTATATTTGTCTGCAAGTTTTATCACTATTATTTAAGATCTATGTTCCCAAGGTGCAAAACTTTTGTGGCTTTCAAATTCCTTCTTGCTCTTATTTTACTGCTTCCACATTTTATAATTTATTGATTGAATGGCATTGCGAGATCAATTGGCCGATAAATTTTCAGTTACATTGCAATTAATGGTGCACCTAACCAAGTGTCCCTAGCATTTCTTGCACCATGTACAAACACAACATCTGAGTTCTGAACCTGATTGAGCCACTTGCAACTCATCCCAATCCTTGCTAAAAAAGTTCAAGTACTCATTAAAGTTAAAGAACTGTTCCAGAACAGTTCTTGAACTTTAATGTGTTCTTGAACTTTTTTTCGCACGGGATATTACGTAGAGGTTATATGTATACAGTACATCCAACTTTTATCTAACTTCAGAATGGTTTGAGTTTATTGGGGTTTTACGCCGTTTTCAACTACCAGGGTCATATCGCGGGGGCTGGAGCACCTAACCGTGGGTTCCTGGTATTTCTCGCACCAGTACAACCACAATATCCAAACCAAGCCTCCAGCTGCTCTCTCACATAGATGATTCACACCCATTGGTGAGAGACAAATGACTTTTGTCAAATGTCAGAATGGATACTGGCCAAGCCGGGGTTCGAACTCGAGACCCCAGGTTTGACAGACTCCGACGTAACCGACTGAGCTATCCGGGCTCGGCCTAACTTCAGAATGGACACTGACCAGTTACATATTCTCTGAACTAGAATTCTGACAATAATTGATTTGTAGATGTACCATAAATATTTTAAGACTTTTCTTTCATCCCAATTTTTACTTCTTTCAGAGCAGCCAAACTCTATACATATTTTTCCAGAAAATACTTTACTTTCAATAATGATATTTTAATATGTTGTCTGTAGGAATAGTTTAACCTGTTTTTTTAAATTGTTTTTACACAGATTTTTAATGTGATTTCAGCTGCACAGAAGATAATTATCAACTTATCAGGCGAAGAAATTTGAGGGGGCAGCAGATGTTTCTGTTGCAAGTACATAAGGATTCTATACATACTTACAACAGTTTTGCACTAACCTATCAAATTCTGCTGTAGATCAGTGACTGGGAAAGGCCTGCGCCATGGGCCATAGTCACATTGAAATTCCAAATGTCACATTGTTTTAGCTAATGAGTGGGCCCTTGTCCCATTGAATTTTGCTGTATATGAGAATGGAGCAATTTTACCCTGTAATTGTCACATCAATTTTCAAAATGTCACATTGATTTTGTAAGTGGAAGCGACATTGTCCCATTGAAGAAATGTCTTTCCCAATCACTGTGTAGATACAACACATTTATGTTCCTTTTCTCATGAAACAAATCAGTTGATAACAAGCTTATGCAATGTTTCATTGCCCATTTGAACATTTATTGCATTATTATATAGTCCTAGGACTTATGTAGTCAAACAGCTACTTCGAGTAGCTCTGTGTTATCAGTGGATATGAGACCTCGTCTCCACTAGGACGCGGAAGGGTTGCCGAAGGGTTCCCGATCGAAAAAATGTCAGGATCGGGATGCTTCGGCACACCTTCGGAATGATCGGGAACCATTCTTCAACCCTTCTGGAAGCCATCTTAATGCTTCGGGAAACCTTCGGGATCAAAATAGGTTCGGCATCGAAATTTTAAAAGTTTTAAAATTTGGACGCCGATCTTTTAGTTCGGGAAAGCTTCGGGAAAGCTTCGGGATCATCGGCATCCCTTCCTGAAACCTTCGGGAACCTTTCAGGACAATCTGCAACTCTTCGGGTCCTATCTAACTGCATTAAATCCATTTGTATACCCCGAACGGTCCACGAAAGGTTGCCGAAGGTCGACATATTACATATTGGTAAAATTTATCCTCTCTGTCCGTCCGTCTGTCCGTCTCTGCGTACGTGTGTCCACATCACATGGTCGCAAATTCCACCACATTTATGGTTAAATTCAGATTTACAGAATGTATCTAGTGTCATCTTGGGATTAGGCCTATTTCCAGAGGTTTCGAAATCAGACAATGTCACAAAAGGGGGCTTAAGGTATACAGCCCATCATTAAAAACCCCACTTTCTAACACACACTTGTAAATACAATTCACATAAGTTGATTCACCGTGCCGGATTTCAAGATTATGCTTTAAGAAGAAAATAATTTGCAAATAATAGTTTACTCTATATTCATATGCAAGGGATGTAATTTTGAACATTTTTGTCAAATATTTCAATATTAATTTAAAGTATGCATTCATTCAAAATTCTAAACCGTTCAAAATGCTTATATTTTGTACGTACTCGCATTAAGAATGGAAATGTATCACAGTCTAGGAATTACTGACACCTTTCAAATTTCGCCTCTGGCTCTTTGGTGCTAATGATGGGTTGCATACCTTGATTTAAAATATCTATGTATATATTGTGATCTTGGACCTTAAGATCGCCACACAGACGTGATTCGCGTGAATTGTTCTGTGTAATACAGGCCGCGGCCATAGCGCATTCGGTAGCGTGTCGGACTTATAACATCCTCTCCCAAGTTCGATCCCCGGCCGCGGCGAATATCCTTTCAGACATTTGTGGCCGCGGCCATGGCGCAGTTGGTAGCTTATCTGCCTCTAATTCGAGAGATCCCGGGTTCGATACCCGGCCGCAGCAAATACCCTTACTGACAAAATTGTCACCCATTAATGGTTTGATATCGTGAACCTATATGGGGCAGCAGCTGAAGGCTCGGTAAGGTTGTTGTGGTAGTACTGGTATGAGAAACTACAGGAATCCATGTTTAGGTGCTCCAGCCGCCGCGATATGACCTTAGTAATTGAAAACGGCGTAAAACCCCAATAAACCAAACCTTTCAGACATTTGTCTCTCACCAAATGGGAGGATAATCGTACACCTATGTGATCGAGCAGCTGGAGGCTCAGAACACTCGACTGTCCTATATATAGGGCCTACTAGTAGCTAGGAATTTACATCGGCAACATATCGGCATTGCTTCTTAAACTCTTCCGCATGTTCTGCATGTGATCGGCAGCCATTCTGCATGATTGGGAAACATTCGGCCAGCAATCCTGAACCGATCGACATCCTTCCGCATTGGATCTGCATACTTCGGCAAGGTTTCGGCATGTCTTCGGCAACCCTTCGCATACAGTTCCGCGTATCAATGCCGAAGGGATCCCGAAGGTAAAGCTCCGCCCATTTTCATCCCGAAGGCCTCCCGAAGTTAGCTAATTTTTCATCTGCAACCCTTCGGCAAGTGATCGGCGTCCTAGTGGAGACAGGCCTTAACAAACATTTCCAGTCAACTGGGGCTAAGTCCATGGAGTGTATAGTCAAAACCTTGAGTCACCAAGGAAGTGCATTTGCTCTCTGCATAAAGTTATTTTTTCCTTGCCAAACAATTATACCAGTGCAGAAAGCTTCATTGTCCATTTGAACATTTATTGCATCTCAGTTATTGTGGAAACTTTGCATCACAGTTATTTTGGAAACTTTGCAATCACAGTTATTGTGGAAACTTTGCATCACGGTTATTGTGGAAACTTTGCATCACAGTTATTGTGGAAATGTATTGTGGCTGGCAATTTGTAATTATAGATCTACCAAGTAGATTATTCTCAGACAGAATTTTTGCAATTTTTGCACTTTTGTCAATACATAATGTACTAAGCTAGCCTAATGACTAAATGTCATAATTTATAGTTTATGATATATTGAATGTCTGAGGACTTAACTTTAGGATGCTTTCAGACTAATCAAATAGCTATTATGATATAGAGTCATATTTTCTGCTTTCCAACAAAAATCTTGTAACTGCAGCTTGTTCAAAGCTGCAGTTACAAGGTGTTTGTTGAAAAGTCATGATTCACACTTGCTTTATAAGTAACAACTGGCAAGAAGCACTTGGTAAGCAAAAGTGAACACTTATTATTACAATGGGTATCATTCATAAGCATAAAACAAGAGATTTGATACACGGTTTATCAAAGTTATGATACAAAATGTTCATTATATCATACAAAACACCTGCATGGCATATCAGCTTATATGCAAAAACTGTCAAAATTCTACAAAATTTATAAAAGAACCTATTGAGAAATACTGGAAATATCTCTAAATATTATCGCTCATAATAAATTTCCGGAAATTGCAAAAAAAATCCTGGAATTTATAAAGAAATACTGCATAACTATGTGACATTTTAACTGCATTTCAAGGGTTTAGTGCAAAAAAATGTAAGTGCATATTTATCAATATGCACTTACAATGGTTTTGCACTAAAGCCCTTTTAAACCTGATCTAAACATAAACATTGCAGCCAAATGCAGATCAAAATCCGATCAGGATATGTAAAACGAGACAGAAATCTGAAAGACAAGCAAGTCTGCAGATTTCTTAAATATTCGGTTTCTTCACTGCGGCGATAAATCGTCTTTTATTGCAAATAAACATTACGTAACACTTTCAAATGACTTTTATGATTCAACTAAAAACCGTCTCCTATATCGTTTTGTTTTTCTTGTGTTTGATTTACATGACGTTAAAAAAGCAGTTGCCCAGACTTCAAGAGGGATGATACGGTCATATTTCAACATTATCTGAATTTTTCTTAAAATTCCTTGTTTAACGCCAAGACGCTTTTCATGGGCGAGATAAACGCAAGTATTTGTATTTCCTGGGTTTAGGTCAAATTGTCTGTATTTATAGAAAGCTTCATAATAATTTACACTTTCCAAAACGACAAGCATTTTGGCTGTTCCCATTTGAAAGATGCCAAAAAAGGCAAAATTTATGTTTATAATGATTGGATAAAACCCGGAAAATATTGAGGCAAAAGGAGAAAGATTATAATGCAGGTGTAAAATTCAGTTCTATCAGATATATCTAGCATCTTTCTTGATTTGCGAATTTTTTAAAGAAGCGTTTGGTAAACTCCTTATAATACTTCCTTATTAATATTTGCTATCTGTATGTCAAGTTTGTGAAGGCAGACAGACAGACTGATGGATATAGACCAATCCTAAAGCAGTGTATTCCCTTGATCTTTTGATATGAGGGTCATAAAAATGTATGTGATATGTCATAGAAGTTTTGTGATATCACATATAGGTAATCTTGACAGAAGTATAAATCTTACACAGCTGCGAAAATATCACTTTTCATCTTTCTGCCATTTTTCTAGTTTTTACAACCCCTTAAACATATGTTCTGCAACTCTACTCACAAAATCTATTTTATGACTGACAAGGGCCTTGAACCCATTCCTCAACAATTTGGGTTTTTATATCATAATATTCATATGTTTTGTCTAAATATTCATTTTAAGCATACTTATTTTACATTGACACAGATGAAAGATGAATGTAGTTCCTCATTCCTAGTTAAGCCTCTCTCAATTCTGCTTCTAGGAAATGCAGCAGTGCAGTTCGCGCTCCAATGGAAAGGCCGAGATAAACATTGGCTACGGGATTCTAGCTGAAAAATTCTCTACCAGGAAGCAGATGATCTAATTCTCGACCACAGACACCTGAGAAAATATGTGGGGATCGGGAAAGGGTTAGCATATGTTCTGCAATTCTATTCTCAAAATGTATTTTATGGCTGACAGTGAACTGTAAGTGTAGGTGCTTGACTGGTAATCAAGATCAAAAGTCAGTGTCAGTTGGAAGCTCATTCCATTATTACATGAACACAGCAGGTGTGGTTCTATATAAACTGCAGACCAGTCTAAAATTTCAGTCTCTGTCAGTTGGATGTTCTGCTTTCTGAAAAATGAAATACATGCAGATCCATCTCCCCAAGCCAAAGGCCAAAGATTCTTAGAAGTCTTATAATAGATTTTTAAATTGTATAGAATTCTTTGTTTGTGATTAAAGCTGGTGCCGACATATCAGTCTAAGACTTGGGTATTTTTAGTTCAGTTGGCCCAAGATTAAACTTAGCCGCATCCCTCAGATAACAAGTCTTGTGCTGTGACTGTACTTTTATGGTGATAACGATAAGAGATGAACTGTCCAACAAAATAAAGTTTCAGGGAACAGCGTAAGGCTGAAGCCATTTCTAAAATTCAAAGATTTCTCAGAATTTAGTACATATTAAAGAACAACAGACACTTAAAAGGCTTACAATGATGGTTTAAAATTAAAGCCAGGTTAATCTATGATTTAGCCTTGATTTTATCATGGCTTAACCTGGATTTAACTTTGAAGTACATTCATGAAGAGAATCTCAAAGACAAGAAAACTGTGGAAGAATTTCCCAAAGAATTTCCCAAATCATGTCGATTTGGAATGCTGAAAGTAATAACAATGATTTCCGACAAGGATACACCAAATTTGACAGAAAATTAGGGCATAGAATTTCATATGTGATTATACTATTACAAGACTTCAGTTTCATATCAGACATAAGCTTGTATATTTTCTTTCTTTAATTTTTCAATTTCCAGAAAGATAATAAGATAGACAGACACTGAAGATTACATTTATTTTGTTAGATATCAAAATATAACTTTTTATAATAACTTTATTTTGTTAGATATCAAAATATAACATTTTATAATAACTTGTAAATTATTTGTAGCTCTCGCTCTGTTGCACTGGCGCCATTGTCAGATGGATTCTTTAGCGCAAAAATATTGTAAGTGCATACAAGGCTATTATGTGCTTACAATAGTTTTGAGTTAACCCATCAAAATTCCAACATGATGCTTCTTCCCGCACTTTCTTGTCTGACTGTAATATCTACAATATCATGAAATCTACACCTCTTCACCATGACACAGACAAATAAATTTTTTACTGGAATTTTCAGACTTCTAACTCAGGCATGACTGATTATAACTTTATGAGGATTTCATTTTTATTTATTTATTTTTTTTTACTTATTTCAAGTCTGATATTTCAAAATAATAAAAGAAAGTTACCGTAACTGAGAACAATTATGTATGTAAGGACAAACTTCAGATTGATTGGTATAGGGCTCTATTTTAAGTTTATGCATTATGAAATGGAATTTTTGTATTTGATACTTGCTTCTGCCCACAAAATTTGTTTTAGAAGCTCACTTAATTCATGATCTATAGTATACCACATGAGTTTTGATAAGGTTATCGGAGAAGTATAAAGGATTTAATTCTCTGAGAATTTATCGGCGCCATTGTTTCAGGCTTCCTATTGAGTTTTTCCAGTATTTCACGATATAATTATACAGGAGTCGACATTTATTTCTGTAAAATTTGGTATATCCATTGGTTTTATGAAAGTCGAGGAGCATAAACTTTCAATATGTGTGGCCGTCATAGGAAAATGTGGTTTGCAGAAACTGCGATCTTCTTCAAAATCTTCGAAAAAGAATGCAAATGATACTGCGTCCCTTGACAGCCAGAAGTGGCTATCAGCAGTTAAATTTTAACTGCTGATAGCCACTTCTGGCTGTCAAGGGATTTATTAGGTTCTGTGAGTAAATGTCTATTACCCCTGCGAAAAAAATTCAAGAACACATTTCTTGTTATAGAACTGTTCTAGAACAGTTCTTGAACTTTAAATGAACTTTTCGCAGGGGCAGCTGTCTAGCCATCCAATAATCTGTCATAAGGAAAAACATTGAGAGAAAATTAGAAAACACTCATTCCTAAGCAAGAAGTTTCAAACCAAGTCAGACAAACTTACGGTCCAAGTCTTGAAGGCTCACTGGCCAGTATAGAAACTTTTCAACTCTTTCATTTAGTTCCCTTTTTCCACAACATAAAATAATATACCAGGTATTGCATTGTGGGGGCTCAGCAGAAAAACATTTTAAGTGCATATTTTTATGACTAATTTACAATAGTTTTGCAGTGAACCCTAAATTTTCTGAGAATGAAAAATTAATCCCTGGTGTGACAACAATGAAATATTTTTATGGGTTTGTAAATTATTCTGGATTATTGCTTTCACTGTATGAGGTTTGTTGGAATTTTGTTTTACACTAAAAGATATCTTTGTCTTTCATGCAGATGGCCTGCAATGTTCTTAGCAGGGGATTTTTGTCTGTTTTTACCATTTTCTATAAATATCATTGAGGTGATCGCTGCAGATATTAAAATTCAATTGCTGTTTTTTCCATCATTCATTCAAGCTCATTCATTGTTGACTAAAGCGATGTCAAATGAGCAATTAAGTAGACAGCTAAATAACTGAAGCAGTTCTGATATTCTAAAAATCTTGGGAATGATTGGACCTTAAGCCAACACAGACAGACGGTCACAAAAGATATGATGCCATTGCATGAATCATTCTACTTATCTTTCAGTTGATCCCACACGCTACAGTTTCAAAATTTCTTAAAGATACACATTTACTGTTACTTACTTATTTTTTGGATAATTTACTGTAAAAATAACTGTACATAAATGAAATATGGCCTTTAATTTTCATCTGTGCCAAATGTCAGCTCTGTCTGATCTGTATTGGCTAAGATGACGACGGATTTAAAACCCAATATCACATCATTTCGTAAACACTATCTGGCAGATAATGCCCACTTTGAATATTTTACATATCTTTACACCGCTGCATGATTATCGATTTATGTCATTTGCTGTATGAATCTTGTATTCTGTCTTATAAAGTATATAAACGGTGCGACAACATGCTAAAAGCCAACTTCTGTGGACGGGATTTGGGCCTACGGATACTAATGTCACTTTAATTTAGATAGCAATTCAAAGTGGTAATGAAAGGACCCAGTACTTTAAGTTTTATTACACGATAAACAGTTGTGTTACATTTCATTCCCAATAACAAATATTTCCCGCTTTCAATAAAATTCTCAATAAAATTCCTGGTATCCTCTTATACCACCTATTAACCTTTTCCCTAGTCACAAGAAAGATATATTTATGACTATTTCAAAACCTAGCGTTGATGACAAAATGGACATTGATAAAGGAACAATTTGTGTATATTACAGCACAGAAAATATTGAGGCTTAAGAAGAAAATGCTGATTATCAGCATTTTCTTCTTTTGCTTCAATTTTTTCCTTAGCCTTTCTACTAGACATGGCAAGTGGTACGACTGTTTAGGAAAGGATTAAAGGACCAATAATCCAAGAAATAAAAGTGATAGAAAATTCCAACACCATTTATTTTTATTGATAACAACCAATTTCTCTATTCATTGCTACTCGTTTTACCCATTTCAAAGAGGCTTCCATTACCATTTCATGTCATAATATTGGATAGATATTTATTTGAACAACATGCAAGTGTTTCTGTATTCTCTACATAATAATATAATGTCTTATTGTTTTTGTAGCTATGGGTGCTTTAACCCAAGCATCAAACCACAGACTTTCTGTTGAATATTCTTAGCACTTCATGTGGACTGAATAGGTTGTAAGACTATTTAGATCATCCCTTGAGAATAATCTCTATCGTCATTAAATTCAATAGAATCAAGTTATATACACTCCCTCCAATTATTGTCATGTGCGGATCCAGAGGGGGGGGGGGGGGGGCAGGGGGTCATGACCCCCACCCAAGAATTTGGCGAAAAAAGGGGTTATCAAAAAGATTACTGGTTATGTCCCAAATAAGCTGCATCATTTGTTCCTGTGTGCCACGACAAACTGTTGTTATATTTAGTCCTTCATAGTATGACATGTATCTGCATGCGCGGATCCAGAGGGGGACGGGGGTCAGGAGGCCTGACCCCCCCTGAAATTTGGCGAAAAAGGTATTAAAGATCGGAAGACCCCCCTGGGAAAATACCTAGATCTAGATTGTATATCTTGGTCATATGGATGGGTCTCTGTTTTAAAACAATGTCTGACAGACTGGGTGGCAGTGCATGTTCAAACCAGCATCCTCTCTAGGTCACAAGGCCACAGCACCAAATTCCTCCGTATATGAGCATATAAATCATTCAATATACGTTGCCAATGGATTATCAGCATTATGGCAAATAGAGCCAACTAAGTGTTCAATATGAGCATATAAATCCTTTAATATACTTTGCCAATGGATTATAAGCATTATGGCAAATAGAGCAAACTAAGTGTTCAAAAGCACTTTAGAAACTGACACATACATAAGAATGTAAATTACATTCATGGCTAATTGGGAGATGGTTCAGACCAATTAATACAATTAATACAATATTTATCCAAACTTCAAAGTCATTCTTTAGTAAACAAGGCACCTTACTTATTAACATAGGTAACATGCAGCACAACAATAAGTGATTTTAGAATATACAGGTACACTGCAGAACCATTATTAATTCTTAACCCTTTCCCAAACAAGACCTGGTTTTGACGTCCCTACTAGAAAAGGCTTGGGAAAGCATTGAAACAAAAGAAGAAACTGCTGATAACCAGCAGTTTCTCCTTTTGCCTCAATATTTTCTTTACTTCTTATACTCAAAATCTTATCTTTAATAACATCCCTTTTGTCGTCTGCAGCAGCTTTCAAATTTGATTGCCCAAAAATTTTGCTATTTGGGAAACAGTTAACCAGAAAATATTCTATACCTTGTAAGGAACATTGATGCAGGGTTCATTTGAGCAAGTTTTAACATGAGAACAATACACCCAAATACACTTCCAATTTGTTACTAAAAATAGTAACACTTTTTGATTCCAGATCGAGGCTCTGACCCAAATGTGAGTAAAGCATCCAACGTACAATGGAAATGAACGGAGGAAAGAAGAAGTTTAAGAGGAATCACACACCGTTTAGTGATGATTCCTCTGTGAATCTCGACGGGATATCATTGACAGACTTCCATTTATGGCCTTTATCGGCTTTTAAGTCATTTTTGACCCTCCGAAAAAGTAGTATCCTCGGATCTTTTGAGGACCTAGCCGCAAGGTTAAACTGTCATATTCACGTAACCCCCCCCCCCCCCAACAAAAAAGTACGAAACATGCCATTTTCAGTGTGAAGATGATTAGGTCAGTACCGAAAGGTTTATGAAGAAAGATAATTCATTTTGGTATATCTATTTGATAATAAAAACATAGCTGTTAAAGCCCATTTCCCAAACGACAAATTATTTAGACTTTTCAAGTTTGACAGCGGCTTAACCCTTTCCTAAACAGCACCTGATTCAATTTGGAAGCTCATGCAGATAACAGAATGGGTATCATGAAAGTAGGGTTTTTTAAGTGCAAGGGCGGATCTAGAGTGGGGGGTTAGGATGTCCGCACTACACCCCTCCCCCCCCCCCCTGCCCCTTGGAATCAGCCATAAATTGAATGTTGACTATAATTAAAGCGTCAATATAGGCCTAATGATATATATAATTTAACACATTTAAGTCATCATTTGGGCGTGGACCCCCCCCCCCCCCCTCCTGGCAATTGGGCTTGGACCCCCATGAAAAATATAGTAATATAGTAACGAAAACCTTGAGGCAAAAGGAGAAAATGCTGATTAAAAGTATTTCATTATTTTGCCCCTTGAAATGATTTTTGAAACAATCTCTGTAACACAGTCAAATACGGATTTAAAAGGGGGTCGGGGGTCCGGACCCCGCCTTGAATAGGTCGAAAATCGAATTTTGACTACACAGCGTTAGTATGGTATCTAACATTACAAAATTCACAAATTTAAAGCCATCTTTTGGGCTAGACCTCACCCCCACCCCTTGAAAAAAATCCTGGATCCGCCCTTGACAGTCAAAACATTAGCATTTCTTGTTTGGTAAAAGTTTAAAACATTTTTCTTTTCATTTCTTTTTTTAATTTAACGCCTCTCAACAATATTTCAGCAATACGTTAATTTATAATTGTCCACGCTCCGCGGCTGGGAATCCATCCTGTGACCTGTCCATTATTGGCTCTAATCTAGAGCACAAACACATGCAAAATATTACCGCTCTGACTTGGACAGTACTGAGGAGCTCACTTGCTCCTGCAAAATTCTTTTTATATGGTTTTCAACAGCAGTAGCTCATCCTGAACTTGCATGGTGGTAATGGGCGATGGAGACAGGGTACCAATGATTACAAGCCAAAAAATCTCTTTTTTTTCAATCAAAGTTGCAAAAATATTCCTGTAACTGAAAACTCTAATAATTAACGCAAATGACTGTATAAAATATTCTTAATACTTAGGCAGAATAAATGAAAAATGCTCGCGCGAAAATAACGACTCGCACAATGAATTATATAGTAAAAAGACCACGTGACATTTTGTTTACTCTCTTCATGCGCAGGTCACGGTTAAAAATTTGGAACTGTATCAGGGTGTATTGACAAGCGTACATGATTTGTGTAGTTCTACTGTCACAGTTATTGCAGTCACATAGGACGCCACATCAGATGCAAACACCAAGTGACCTGTACTGGAACCAAGATCTAAATAAACCCTTTCCCAAACGACAAAATTTTAGGGTGATTCACTTTAATAACTGCCACAAATGACAAAATGGAAGTTATTAAAGATAGAATTTGTGTAAAATATGGCATAGAAAATATTGAGACAAAAGGAGAAACTGCTGGTTATCAGCAGTTTCTTCTTTTGTTTCAATGTTTTCCCAAGCCTTTTCTAATAGGGACATCAAAACCAGGTCTTGTTTAGGAAAGGGTTAAGTGACTGCAATGACAGACACACAGACTAAGATACAGACAAACAAAGTACAAGCCATTCAGGTATTACATCAGCAGTTTTCTTGTGTCAATGTAGAACAATGTAATAATGTCTGGCGCCAAATAAAGTTTTTATCTGTTTACTTGACACTAAACAAGTCCTTCAAAATTTAAATCACAGTCATGTACTTTTAAAAGCGTGCAATCGACATAACTTTGACATTACTTCAGTATTTTTACTTCACTGAATGAAATCTTGAAAACATATGTACCCACGCAATGCTGCATTAGTGATATCATTCATTGTTCTTATGTTAACCCATTACCAAACAAGACCTGGTTTTGACGTCCCTAATGGAAAAGGCTTGAGAAAACATTGAAACAAAAGAAGAAACTGCTGATAACCAGCAGTTTCTCCTTTTGTCTCAATATTTTCCATGTCATATTTAACACAAATTATATGTCTTAACCCTTTCGATGCCAGAGAAATATTGGAAAATTGGTTCCTATTTGCCAGGCCATTTTCAAAGAAATTAGGAAAATGACGACAGTGTAATAAATCAACTAATAACTAATAAACTTTTCAATAAAACTATATAAAACCTTATATTTTCCGAAAGATAATTAAAATGCCATCCATTGAATATATTTTAGTCGATTTTGAGTCACAAAATATTACATTTTGCTATCTTGAACTTTGACAACTGAAAAAAATGACGAAATGACAAAAATCTTATCACCAGCTCGAACATTCTTTTCTCTTTCCTCGTCTAACTCCAACGAACATTCCCTTTCAAAGTAAGTAGAATAATCAGCTGGTACATTGTCTTGCTATCTTAATACAACCTCATCCATCGTACATAATTTGAGCTTTCAAGACGCATTTTTCACTTTTTTGCACCACATGTGTTTTGCCGTCCGCCATCTTGTTTCACTTTCAATTTACAAAGTCAAAATCCCAAGATTTATGCTATTTTTGTGTTATCCTATGACGATTTTTCTATTTTTAGGTAAAATAAATCAAAGATAAATTACCATTGGTCAAATTTTCCGTCACGTTACGACTCGGTCTAAAGATAGAACAAAATATCGAGGGGTTTTCTCAGTCACGTGAAATGACGGCATATGCCGTACCCTGGCACTATAGCGACATTTTCGATGGACGGCATATGCCGTACCCTGGCAGCGAAGGGGTTAAATAACTTCAGTTTTGTCATTTGTGGAAGTTTTTGAAGTGGATCACCCAAAGATTTTGTCGTTTGGAAAAGGGTTAATCATTTATCTATTGAAACAGAATTATAATAATTTTTGTAAAGCAACAACAAAGCAGAACTTTTGACCTTGAATGCAAAAACTTCGTAACTAGAATTTATATCCAGTGATCTACGATTTCTTGGTATTTTCTTGTTGAATATCAATCAAATCATGACAATGACTTTCAAAGAATACTCAAAGCCAACAGTATTACCACATGAACAAAATTTGGGTTTGCAAAATAACATTTCTTTCTCCAAAATTGTTGAGATTAATAGATAATCCCTCAAAGAGCTCTCATGCCCCCTGGGTGACAGGGTCAAAAGAATGGGCAGAGATAACTAAGCTTACAAAGGTACCAAGGAGGGACATTAAAAACTCACAAGACATATTTACTAATCCTTTCCTTTGAGGCTTAATCCATTCATACCAGCAAATATTCTCAGAATTCCAGAATACAGTCATTTACAACCAGTTCAAAGACTACTTTCTTTTAGAAGGTATAGTTGCAGTGTCAAGAGGGCATGCTTTAGTCCATGAATACAGGTCGAAACGAAGCCTACTAAGTTGCATATGCTCAGTGTTTAATGACCACCATGATACAAGATCTACGATTTTAAGTCTCATACAATAAATGTCTGACAATCACATGTCATCCCTGTTGGCTCAGTTGCCAGTGCATAAGACTTGTAATCTTGGGGTTTGAAGTTTGATGTCTGGGTTGACCAAATTGACAAAGTTAAATTGCCTTTCTGATGTGACTTAACAAAATGTTATTTTTTTTTTTTTTCATCTTTGAAATTTAATAGCATCATAAATTAACATTTGATCTTTATGTATTTATTTAGTTACAATTTATATCATCCTTGAAAGGACTTGTACTCTAAATTAAGCTTTCTTTTTTAGTCAAAACAAAACAAGACTTCGATTGTCTGTTACAAAGAATTTTTCAAGAAACAATCAATATGCAAGCACCATCCTTTTTCCCCAAAAACAAAATTCTATACTATTGCAAATGGGACGTTGTTGAAGATGAATGAAAATAAATATAACTCAGAAAACAGAGGCGCGTTCTTTAGAGCCAGATTTCTTTAAGATTTCTTAAGGTGTTTTAGATAAAGTGTTTTTAAGACCGAGACTTTGACGGAGCTGTTCCGAATGCTCCATATTTATACAAATGACGTCATTATGACGTCATTTGTATAAAGTATGGAGCATCTGGAACACCGCCGTTTATGAATTATGGAGTGTTCGGAACAACTCTGTCAAATCTCTTATATATTGTTTGTACAGAGTTGACCGAGGGGTTCCACATGAAGAATAGGGTAATGGCGCCTCCCATTGAGCGTCTTAAAAATCTTGCTCGAAAGAACGCTTTACACTAAAATATCTTAAGAAATCTCAAGATATCTCAAGAAATCTCACTCTAAAGAACGCACCTCAGAAAATGTACAATTTATAGAATAGAAGTCCTTGAAGGAAAAGAAAACCATGCTGTTCATCAGCATCGTTTTCTTTTAATTCCTTCAAGGATTTTAAAACACCATATTATGGGGTTGATCCTTATTACATGGGCTTGTTTGGGAAAGGGTTAATGTAGACCATTGTTACATAACAAGCATGCAATTGACATTACAACAGAAATCAATCAGAAAACGGAAATTGGCCTATGCAATAGTTATCACAATTTTACGCATGTTTGCATTAAGACTTCTGAATTGTTAGGTGATTATTGGCTAATTAACCCTTTCCCTAACAAGACCGGATTTTGACGTCCTTAATAGATATGGCTTGAGAAAACATTGAATCAAAAGAAGAAACTGCTGATAACCAGCAGTTTCTCCTTTTGTCTCAATATTTTCTGTTCTGAAATATAAACAAGTCCTGTGTTTATCCACAACCACTTTGTCATTTGCATCATCTTTAAATAGGAACACCCTAAGATTTTGTCGTTTGGGAAAGGGTTGATATACATTGTTTTTCTGTTTCATATTTTCTTGGCAACCCATTTTATCATCACCATCATCTAATCAAAATGTTTTCTGCACTTTTTTTGCATTTGGATCAGTCTAAAAGTCCAATCATAGAGAGGGTTTAACCCATTACCAAACAACAAAATTTTAGCCTAGTCCAAACTCATAGGTGTTGCAGACGACAAGTTCCATTGAACAAAATTTAACATTTTTTGGTCTTTCTTGGTAGAAAACATTGTGGGAAATGAAGAAATTGCTTGTCACAAGCAATTTCTTCATTTTCCACAATGCTTTCCAATTCATTTATCTTTTGGGGAGTCAAAGAGAGTCATTGTGTGGGAATGGGTTAATTATCACTGTTCTGGGGCTAACATTCCCTCATAGTGTCTGGTAATGCCGTGAGCATATAAAAATTTGGTAAATTGACGGAAATTCGGTATACGGGTGTCCCATGCATTTCCATTCAATTTGGATGAGGCAAAAATGTTGTCATTTTACATAGGACTAATTCTGTTATATCTAGACCTTCCCACCATTATAGAGAGGGTTTATTGTTGCTCAGGGCCCACATCCCCTAATACTGTACAGTGTCTGGCAATGTCATGCGCATGTAAAAACTCTGTAAATTGACAGAAATTTGGTCTATGATAGTTCTGTGTCATTGATTTTTGTCTCCCAATTGTGTTAACGGCTTAATATTTGAACATCAACAGCGATGTCTGCAATTTATACAGCCTGGTTTTCATTTCTGACCCGTTTTTCCACTCGCTCATTGTTTATCTGAGGTACTGTTTGCTCTCTGTCGCACGCTGCCAGTTAGAACCAATATGAGCATGGCAAATAAGGTATGCATTCTTGAATCAAGGGTACGGCATAATATGAATATTTTCACAAGTCAAGAACTAGGGGTAATTGTTCTACGAAGACCTGATATCTAGAATCATTCTCTTCTCATTCTATCTAGAATATTCCCAGGAATTTTTATTACCAGAAGCTATGATGTCCCCCTGGAGACCACATTAAGGTGTTGACCTTACATTATTTACTCTCCCTGACACTTGTAAGGAGAATCTTTCTGGTATATAAACTGACACGATTTAAAAACGCAAAACACGTTTTCATTAACCATTCCTTTTCTATTGCCTCGATCGGCACCATATTTGGGGACATGTATGAGACAATGTATACGCCTCACGCCTTAGCGATTTTGTCGTGTTTTCTGTCAACTATCCTGCCATCTGAACCGCCCATCACTAAATGCTCGTGTGTCTCGTGCATTCAGACCACGTGTTTAATCACTAAGATTTCTTGTGTACAGATTGCCACTTTGATTTACTTATTGACAACATACGAGAACAATGAAAGAGAATTGTGTATAAAATGCTGAGGTTTACTTTGCGAAAAAGGAACCGAGTTTTTTGGCTTTTGGTTTGCCGTGTTTCGCAAATGAAGGTAGCTAGACGCTTTAATGTAGCCGAATCGACGGTTACAAGGTTTATGAGACGTGTAAACAACACGGGAAGATTTACAGACCACCCACGTCCCGGTCAGCTGCGTGTAACAACTGTACGTCAACATAATTGTATACGTCAACGTCACTAACGCAACAGATTTGTGACGGCTCAGTCTACAGCAAACTCTATGGTTGGTAATCGCGGGCGGCCTATACATCGAGACATGGTGATAAATCGCCTGTGAAAACACTGGGTTCGCTGTCGTCGATGTTCAATGCCAGGCGCTTGACTCAACATGCATTTTGGCATAATCTGGCGTCCATTCAGGCATTATTCGTGGCTTTAAAGGTCATTTTTTGTCCTGTTATGTTAACAACTGTAACAATTACAATTTTATATGGCTATGCATCGGTTTTGTAAGATGTAGGAGATACCATTTGTAAAAGTACTTTTTGCGTTTTTAAATCGTGTCAGTTTAATAGCAAACATTTGTAATCATGTCTAGTCAAGGAAATCTGAGCAGATAATCCAAACATTTTGGAAAATCATTGACATGAAAAGATATATTACAAAGTATAATATGTACACACAAAACAACAACAAGGAAACGATTTCATCCAGGTAACAAAGACATAGTTTCGGATTAACAAATTCGATCACCAAGCCATTTATTTACCTCTGCACCTAAATTTTTTATCAGATATTTTGGTAAGTAAGAACATTGACCATCTCTGACACTGAATTAACCCTAATGACTTCTTAATGACCAAACTGATGAAAGATGATTAGAATCACAACCTCAAGGGTTGGGACTAGACAACCAATTTCTGCATTTTCCATTTCATTAATTTTTGTCCCTTGAGATCTTTTAGATCTACTTAGATCTCCACATGAGGCGTTAATTTTGGTCATATCAACATAAAAGCCGTGTGCGATTTAGGCCAGAAGTTGTCTTCTGGAAGAAGAAGATGCAGTCTGGTTCCCGCCTCTGATACACTATGTAGTATTTTTTCTACTATGTAGTGTATCAGAGGCGGGAACCAGTCTCTTCTGGAAGAGCTCTACCGGCCTAAATCGCACACGGCTAATGTTTTGGTCAAATGAACATATAGTGACAAAGTCACTAATTGTAGTAGGCAAAAGATGATATGAAATCTTGATAAAGTGGTAATCGAACAATATTTTTTTTCGAAAACTGTTTCGAATCAAAACGTAAACTCATATAGGGCTCATCAAATTTGGATCCACCTGTAGGAAAGCAAAGGACAACTAACATTTCATGGGAGAAATTTTATTACAATACCTTTATTCACTTAATACTAGAGAAAGCTAATTTAGTTTTCATCTTGCTTCTATCTTTTTTTGACAAATGACAATTTTGAATACTTGATGACACAAAGTTTACTGATTTATAATATGTCTGTAAATCGCATGCGAAAGACTATTATATTCAATTAAGAATATTTCTTCAGAGGATCACTCACCAAAAAGCAACACAAAAGAAAGACAATATTATAATGACAATAATTCATTGTGACTTGGGAGTCTTTCTTAAGCCGCTGTTATTGTCAATTGGTCAGTCAACAGCCCGTTATCTAATCAGATAATCTAAATGAACACGAAATGGTGAATGCCAATGGCAATAGAGGTGGTCAAATCTAGTCTTATTCAACTGATTTGATCACTAATGATCCAGGAAGAAAATTTTCAATGGTTTTTAAGCATTTTGTAACATCTTAAATTCTTTTGAACATGCTCAACAATTACTTGAGCATGTAGACTAGTAGAGTTTTTGGGGGGGGTTTTTGTTGTTTTTTTTTTTTTGCACAACCCATTTTATGAAATTCTATAAATATTTTACCTCACACTTTGTTTAGAGACTTTTTGACAGGTTGTTGGTTCAAGTGATCCTAACCACAAATTCCATCATTGGGTACAGATATGTCCTTGGAAAATGTATGAAAGAGTGCTTGCAAAACCGTATACATTAAAGGCATATATGGGAATTATTATTGATAGAGTCTTTGACCTTACGACAACTAATCACTTATTGAATGTTGAAATTTATAAGTGAGTTTCAACTCAATGTCATTTTTTCTCATTCAAACAACAAGAGGACCATGATGGTCCTATATCGCTCACCTGAACCAAAATGATATGAGCAACACTTTTGTTCAATTCAATTAATATTTCTGACTTTAAGACTGAGAACAAACTTATGGTCAATATCGTTGTGAAAATCCAACTTATACGAGACCTTATGGTGCCCAACTGTGTCCAAGTTTCGTCTTGATTGATAAATAATTGTAAATTCTAGAGTATAAACAATGTCGAAAGCTGCCGAAAAAGCAGTTTTTTCAAATTCAATGGCACATAACTCTCGACTTACTGATCAGATCAGACTGAAAATCAAACTCATCTGAGATCTTATGGTCCCAAACATTGTGTCCAAGTTTTGTCTTTATAAATTACTAATTGTAGAGACTAGAGTGTAAACAAGGTCGAAAACAGCCTAAAATGGCAATTCTATCAAATTCAAGGGCACATAACTCTCAACTTTCTGATCAGATCAGACTGAAAATCAAACTCATTCGAGATCTTAAGATCCCCAACATTGGGTCAAAGTTTTGTCTTGATTGAATGATAATTGTAAATTCTAGAGTGTAAACAAGGTCGAAAACAGCCAAAAATGGCAATTTTATCAAATTCAAGGGTACATAACTCTCGTCTTTCTGGTAAGATCAGACTGAAAATCTAACTCATTCAAGATATTATTGTCTCCAACATTGTGTCCAAAATTTGTCTTGATTAAATGATAATTGTAGATTCTAGAGTGTAAACAAGGTCGAAAACAGTCAAAAAACGGCAATTTTTTGTCAAGTTCAAGGGCACATAACACTCGACTTACTGATCAGATCAGACTGAAAATCAAACTCATCCAAGATCTTATGATCCCAAACATTGTGTTCAAGTTTCGTCTTGATTGATTAATAATTGTAGATTCTAGAGTGTTAACAAGGTCGAAAACAGTCAAAAACGACAATTTTGTCAAGTTCAAAGGCACATAACTCTCGACTTTCTGATCAGATCAGACTGAAAATCTAACTCATCCGAGATCTTATGGTCCCTAACATTGTGTCCAAGTTTTGTCTTGATTGATTAATAATTGTAGATTCTAGAGTGTTAACAAGGTCGAAAACTGCCAAAAATGGCAATTTTGTCAAATTCAAGGGCACATAACTCTCGTCTTTCTGGTCAGATCAGACTGAAAATTAAACTCATCCGAGACCTTATGGTCTCCAATATAATGTCCAAGTTTTGTCTTGATTGATCAATAATTGTAGATGCTAGAGTGTTAACAAAGTCAAAACTAGCTATTTTTTACATTCAAGGGCAAATAACTCCAGACTTCCAGGTCTGATCAGGCCCATAATCGAACTCATCCGAGAACTTATGACCATACTTGCTTTGACCAAGTTTGATTAAGATTGGCCAACTTTTGTGGATGCTAGAGTGTTAACACCAAATTGTTGACAGACGGACAGACGGACAGATGGACGGACGGACAGACGGACGGACGGACGGACGGACGACGGACATTGAGTGACCACAATAGCTCACCTTGAGCACTTCGTGCTCAGGTGAGCTAATAACTAACTAACCAATCAAAATTTTTGACACATGAAAAGTTCAAAAGGTCATTAAAATTAACAAACAGTGGTAACCAATCAAAATCAATGACACAAAAGGCAAGAGGGATCACTCTATTACAATCCATCTGGCCCTAATTTATCACATTTTTCTAGCCTGTCAAAAACTCAAGACTGAATTCCAGTAACCAAGGCCATATTGTTTTCAGATATGACAAAATCTTGAATATTTCAATAGCTTTCCATCAAATCCGATGTTGTGGGTACTCATTGGAATCGTCTCTGTGAGACGATTCTAATGAGTACCCACAACATAGGGTTTGGATGAGAAATTACAGAATAAGGGTGTGATTTTGAGATGAAATCTGGGGTCCCATGCTTTGGCCCCTAAAAACAAGGGGATAAGGTTACAGGCCCCTCATGGTGCCAAGAAGTCTGGGAGCAAATTGAGGTGGCCCTGGTCAATCTCAATCAAGATTTACAACGGCTCAAAGTTGAAGGGGTTACATATGTTAAGGGCTCATTAGAAAACTTGTTTGATTTGAATCTAAAGAATGAAAACCACAGAAACAAACAACCTGCCAGAGCTTTTGTTGTGAGAACCATGGCAAAAGCAATGCATTATGGTCTAAGTGGACAGATATGACTTTAATTTGGAAAGTGTTCAAAGTAGAGTACCATGCAATATTTGGTTGGTTTCAAACTGTCAAGATTGCTTTTCTGTATATGGTATACACTCGTTCTCAGAATAGGACGTCGATTCCGATTTGCAAATTGAGCAAAAACGAACTTCTTCAAAACCGTTGTTTTTCTTTTTAATTCCGTAGAACAAATATTTATGAACAATAATGCGAAAAATCAGAACTCAAATACAGCGATTTTTATTTTTTGCAATACTTTTCTTAACTCTGGTATAAATTAAGTGTAATCTGCGTTATGAGTAAATAATTAACAATATTTTACGGATTATTTTACATTTCACTGTAAGAAATGATTTTATCATATTTCTTGATGTTCTAACTGAAAAAGTTTGTTATTTTTTATTATGAATTCCCATTCTCAGTTTTTAAATAGTCATTTTGATAGATCTGTCGACGGTGAAAATACTCATTCTTTCAAAACTACAAATAAAAGTAGATAAAACATTATCAAGTTGTCGATCTACAACTGTAATCCTGTCATAAATGTAATTTACTATTTAAACAGATATAAAAAGTATCTATTCTTTGTGCTTGTTTGCGAAATTTTACTTTCAAAATTGCCTGTCCTCGTCATAACGTAGATTAAATCACGACATAGAGTAGATTACACCAAATTGTAAATGACTGATTTGAGCTTAACAAACCGTAGGGTACCAAGGAAAAGACTATAAATATGCTAAAAATATCTGTGAAGAAGTTTTCAGACATTTATGAATGTAAAATTCTCTGAGGGAAACTTTATTTACCGTAGACAGTAACAAGAACAGTAACAACTTTGAAATTATAGACTGAAATTCTCCACGCTTTGGTTTTTACTTTCATGATTCTTTTCTGAATGTCAAAACCTTTTATTGAATAGGTGTAATGATTTTTCTTAAAGTTCCTTGTAAATTTTCGAAACAATCTTAGATGTGCAAAAGCAAAAAGAAAGGGTATCATACACAAAGAATAATACCCCTTTCCTCCGAAGTCCTGGTTCTGATCACCCTCTAGAATGGAAAGCAAGAAATAGACACGGAAAAGAAAATGCCAATAGTAAGCATTTTCTCCTTTTCCTGAAAAGTTTCCATGTTATCAATAACACACTGTCTGGTTTGAGTAACATGTTTCACCTTCAAATTTGGATTTAAATTTAGACCTTTCTAAAATTTCCTTTTATTTTCCATATTCAGAATGCGTATGTTACATTATTTAGTATTTTTTTCATGGATGTAATAATTATAAAGGTTCTGTGATGCAAAAGTCAAATTTGTGCGGATCTTTATTTTTGTAATGAATATTGTTTTCAAAATATCAAACAAGAGGGCCAAGATGGCCCTATATCGCTCACCTTAGAGATAATCAAGATGATAATTTTTGTCTCATCTCACATACACAACTTCCGGACAACGTTCATTAAAAAAAACAATCTAAACATGTATCATTATGAGACAATTCTACATACAAACTTTCAAAAGCCTTATGCCAAACAGTTTTAGGAGAAAAAGATTGTACAAGATTTCCTTCTTTGTCTCTATATGAAATTCGATACCCACAACATAGGGTCAATTTTCCTTGTATCACAATAATTTGAAGTATTTTGGTAGAGGGCCTTGAGACGATTCTACACGCAAAATTTCAAAGCTCTATGCCAAACGGTTCAGGAGAAGAAGATTGTACAAGATTTCCTTCTTTGTCTCTATATGAAATTCGATATTCACAACATAGGGCTAATTTTCCGTGTATCACACTAATTTGAAGTATTTTGGCAGACGGCCTTGAGATGATTCTACTCACAAAATTTCAAAGCTCTATGCCAAATGGTTCAGGAGAAGAAGATTGTACAAGATTTCCTTCTTTGTCGCCATATGAAATTCGATACCCACAACAAAGGGCCAATTTTCCTTTTATCGCAATAATTTTAGGTATTTCTGTAGAGGGCCTTGAGATGATTCTACTCACAAAATTTCAATGCTCTAGGCCAAATGGTTCAGGAGAAGATGATTGTACAAGATTTCCTTCTTTGTTTCTGTATGAAATTCGATACCCACAACATAGGGCCAATTTTCCTTTTATCACTTTAATTTTAGGTATTTCTGTAGAGGGCCTTGAGGTGATTCTACTCACAAAATTTCAATGCTCTAGGCCAAATGGTTCAGGAGAAGATGATTGTACAAGATTTCCTTCTTTGTTTCTGTATGAAATTCGATACCCACAACATAGGGTCAATTTTCCTTGTATCACAATAATTTGAAGTATTTTGGTAGAGGGCCTTGGGATGATTCTACACACAAAATTTCAAAGCTCTAGGCCAAACAGTTCAGGAGAAGAAGATTGTACAAGATTTCCTTCTTTGTCTCTATATGAAATTCGATACCCACAACATAGGGCCAATTTTTTCTTGTATCACAATAATTTTAGGTATTTCTGTAGAGGGCATTGAGATGATTCTACTCATAAAATTTCAATGCTCTAGGCCAAATGGTTCAGGAGAAGATGATTGTACAAGATTTCCTTCTTTGTTTCTGTATGAAATTCGATACCCACAACATAGGGCCAATTTTCCTTTTATCACAATAATTTTAGGTATTTCTGTAGAGGGCCTTGAGATGATTCTACTCACAAAATTTCAATGCTCTAGGCCAAATGGTTCAGGAGAAGATGATTGTACAAGATTTCCTTCTTTGTTTCTGTATGAAATTCGATACCCACAACATAGGGCCAATTTTCCTTTTATCACAATAATTTGAAGTATTTTGGTAAAGGGGCTTGAGACCATGCTACACACAAAATTTCAAGACTCTAGGCCTTATAGTTTGGGAGGAGAAGATTTTTTAGTAATTGTGGACGGACGGACAGACGGACAGACGGACAGATGGACGGACGGACAGACGGACAGACAGACGGACGACGGACGGTGAGCGATCACAATAGCTCACCCTCAGCACTTCGTGCTAAGGTGAGCTAAAAAATGAAAGAAAGAAACGAACGTATCCACATCAATGTACACAATGAGGCAGAACATTTAAGTGTCTTTATTTTCCAATGCACTCTCCAAGAATAGTGTATCTGCAACAGCCTCGACCCATGGCATATAGCTGAATGATTCTGCGTACAATGCAATCAAGCTTAACCAACAGCTGGTCAACAGGGACAATTTCTCAAACAGCAAACACCCAGCCTTGCAATTCAAACAATTCTGTTGATGACAAAATGGGTGTTGACATTGAATGAATTAATGTGAAATATAGCTTAGAAAATAATTATTCAAAGAGAGAAAAAACTGAATATCAGCATTTTTGTCTTTTGGTTTAGTATTTTCTGAAACCGTTTCGTTCAAGGGCATCAAATCAGTGAAAAATCAGTAAGAGTTCCTGTTACCTGTGCAATGTGCCACTTTTAAACGTAAAATTTGATTTGTAATCTGCGTTATTTACTTTGGTAATATACGTTAAAATATTTCGTTAAATTACTTTTATTCAACGCGGAAAATAAATATCTAAGCAAGTAGATTTGGAAATTCGGCATCTAAAGCTCATAATAATATCGGTTTACATGCTATGATATCTTAAAGATATACTGGTAGAGCTTTAGAGCAGATATATATCCATTTTTGAAAGCTACGTTATCGCCTTTTTGCACAACAGATAAATTCAATCTTTTGAGTGAAATTACAATTAAAACTTATCAGACAATTGTTGTGCTTTTGAATTTGAAAAAATCCACATTTCCTTAAGGATTACATTTAGGTTTCTGTAATAATGGACTATAAACATTAGAGGGTAAGTCATGAATTCTAAACACGAATTCAAAGTTTGTGTTAATAAGTGTGCTTTAATCAGGTCTGTTGTCACAATTTGGAAAACATCTTATACAGTTTTTGTATCAATATATCCTTCATAGTATGAAAATTTATACAAGAGGGCCAAGATGGCCCTATATCGCTCACCTTAGAGATCATCAAGATGATAATTTTTGTCTCATCTCACATACACAATTTCCCGACAACGTTCATTAAACAAGATGTGTTTGTGAAACACAAATGCCCCCGAAATGGCCATTTTTCTAAAATATTAAGTTTTCGTAGAGTAAAGGGTTGATAAGGGTTAACGGATGACCTTGAGGAAGGTCAAATTGCTTGGAACAGATAGATATCATTGAAAGGAAGTTGCATACCAAATTTGAGCTTTGTATGTCAAATAGTTTTAGAGAAAAGGCAAAGGTTAAGTTTTCAGGTTAAGTTTTCGGACAGACGGACTGACAGACAGACGGACAGACAGACACAGACAGACGGACATGAGTAAAACAATATGCCCCCGATCTCTCGATACTGGGGCATAAAAAACAATTTAAACAATGCTGGTAGTAGAGAGTTATACTACCATGGGAAGTGCAAAATTTACCTTATGGATCTCTGATAAACAGAATTGGAGAAGATTGTATCATTATGAGACAATTCTACATACAAAATTTCAAAAGCCTTACGCCAAACAGTTTAGGAGACAAAGATTGTACAAGATTTCCTTATTTGTTTCTGTATGAAATTCCATACCCACAACATAGGGTCAATTTTCCTTGTATCACAATAATTGAAAGTATTTTGGTAGACGGCCTTGAGATGATTCGTCACACAAAATTTCAATGCTCTAGGCCAAATGGTTCCGGAGAAGCTGATTGTACAAGATTTCCTTATTTGTTTCTGTATGAAACTTCATACCCACAACATAGGGTCAATTTTCCTTGTATCACAATAATTGAAAGTATTTTGGTAGACGGCCTTGAGATGATACGTCACACAAAATTTCAATGCTCTAGGCCAAATGGTTCCGGAGAAGCTGATTGTAGAAGATTTCCTTATTTGTTTCTGTATGAAATTCCATACCCACAACATAGGGCCAATTTTCCTTGTATCACAATAATTGAAAGTATTTTGGTAGACGGCCTTGAGATGATTCGTCACACAAAATTTCAATGCTCTAGGCCAAATGGTTCCGGAGAAACTGATTGTACAAGATTTCCTTATTTGTTTCTGTATGAAATTCCATACCCACAACATAGGGCCAATTTTCCTTGTATCACAATAATTTGAAGTATTTTGGTAGAGGGCTTTGAGATGATTCTACACACAAAATTTCAAAGCTCTAGGCCAAACAGTTCAGGAGAAGAAGATTGTACAAGATTTCCTTCTTTGTCTCTATATGAAATTGGAAACCCACAAAATAGGGCTAATTTTCCTTGTATCACAATAATTTGAAGTATTTTGGTAGAGGGTCTTGAGATGATTCTACTCATAAAATTTCAAAGCTCTAGGCCAAACGGTTCAGGAGAAGAAGATTGTACAAGATTTCCTTCTTTGTCTCTATATGAAATTGGATACCAACAACATAGGGCCAATTTTCCTTGTATCACAATAATTTTAAATATTTCTGTAGAGGGCCTTGAGATGATTCTACCCACAAAATTTCAAAGCTCTAGGCCAAACGGTTCAGGAGAAGAAGATTGTACAAGATTTCCCTCTTTGTCTCTATATGAAATTCGATACCCACAACATAGGGCCAATTTTCCTTGTATCACAATAATTTGAAGTATTTTGGTAAAGGGGCTTGAGACCATGCTACATACAAAATTTCAAGGCTCTATGCCTTATAGTTTGGGAGGAGAAGATTTTTTAGTAATTGTGGACGGACGGACAGACGGACAGACGGACGGACGGACAGACAGACAGACGGACAGACAGACGGACGACGGACGGTGAGCGATCACAATAGCTCACCCTCAGCACTTCGTGCTAAGGTGAGCTAAAAACCGTAAAGAAATTGTGGAAATTCTTAAAAAACATGTAACTTGCCTCGAATTCTGCCACCCGTCACAGACTTCTAATGACACTCCACGAGACTGACATGTTGGACAATGAAACAAGGAACATGTTTTTTTCAGACTCTGTATGTATATCCTACAGTTTAGCAACCAATAAATCTCTCTATCGTGCTCAAAACAGCGAATTTCGTGTTTTTCACTAACGTAGCTTACATAACGTAAATTACTGCATAGGAAACTTTTCTCGATTAACAATTCGGAAAAGATATGAAAGAGTAATTTATTAGCGCTATTTCCTTCTCAAGTTCAATCCTACTTCCTACTATATTGGTTATTTTTCTATTTCTTCTAGTATGGGGAAAATGTCACTAACGTAAATTACAAGCTTAAAACAACGGTCTTACCTTGGTTGCATTATTGTGTTTTTAAACAAAACATGGACCACATGTGTGTCTATATTGCAGTCTGATTATTCAAATGCTTGTTTAAGATGTTTACTTCGTTGATAATCATTGATTTAAAGGAGTTCTTGAATTATTTATTATTTTTCTAAATGATGCTTAACGTAGATTACATAAATTCGGGGACAAAATATTATTGCGGATATTTTTTTCTTTTTACATCAATTAGTGAAATATTGCTTATTTTTACGTTGGCACATATCCATTTATCAGTTTCGAAAATATCTTTTTTGGATTGCATTTTGCCAACTTGCCCATAAAAGCTTCAAATCAACAACGAACAGCTCGGGGACAGGCGAAAAATCTACCCCTTGGTATAAACATGGATTACCCAAATCCATAAAATTGTAGACTATGATGAGTTTTACCCATTTTTTATTTGTACAATAGATTATTTTCAAGGTATGCAAACTTATTTTGAACTATTGATGATTTTCTATTTTTTATATATTTTTTAATAGCGAAGACAGCCTTTTTCAGAAATCGACGTCCTATTCTGAGAACGAGTGTATAACTTATTCATTTTCAACGAATTTTCAGGCATATCATGACTAAGTTCACATGCTTTCCTGGGTATAAAACTGGCTTTGAAATTCTTTGCCAAAGGACATACCCACATGATGGGTGATGCCAGTGGCCCGCTTAAACCAACAATTTAAAGATTTCTCTCCATAGGTAAATAGAGTTGCAAAACCTCGAAAAAAATTTTTTTAATGACAAAAAGTAAAGACCCTACACATTTACTGCAAGTTTTTTTATCAGGCTAGGGGTTGTAACATTTCACACTAATGGTGCTCCGAATTTGCATATATAAACAAGAACTTTCAACCATTTTAAGATGAGATCATGCTTTTCCTATTTACAAAAGCCTAATGACAAAACATCACAGACAGCCTGATTCCAGCATTCCATCTAGAGAGCCACAGTCCATTAAGTTTTCAGACACAGTTCCATTTTGTAATTTGATTTTGGGCACTGATACTCTTTAACACTCATTCTTGAAAAAAGTACACAATTACTGAAATTCTATGTCCCCCACTAGTAATGAATTAATTGGAAGGTTTTTGTTTTCGTTTCTTTGCTAAAGATTATACTATAGACACCATGCACGTATTTCAAGCATGATATAAGACCAGGAACTATTTTTTCTCCTTAAATTTTACATTTCTTTAGCTTATTTTCCATGAATTTTGGTTGTCCCTGCACTGGTGCAATTCAAAATCAGCTTGATTTTAACGCAGTTTAATCTATAATTGCCTCGATTATCTCTCTATTCTTTCCCAAATATATTTTCCTGTGGTCTGATTACTGTTTCGTGGGAATGCAGGACTAAACTTTTTTGAGATAAAGGTTGTCCTGATGTCCCGATTTCCAGCGTAAGATACATAACGCTACTTTAACTGATAGTAAAACACAACATGATGTGTTCCTAAGGTCAAAACGGTTTTTAGTGGTAGGTTAGATATCAACGTAAACAGAAACACACACAAAAAGATCAAGCTTATTAACATTTTCAAATAAAACAACATCAAAGTTCAAAAACAGGAATCCCCCCATTTTTTTCATAAGATACGTTACGGCTTAAACCTACTTTTATTTCGAATCTTTCACCATTTTTCATACACATGATATACTAAATGATTCCAAACCTTCTTTAGAAAAAAATAATATGCAGTGGAATTAACCAGGGAACTTTATTCCTGATGAACTTCCTTAAAATCTAATTTATGAATAAGATACGTTATGATAAGATACGTGACGCTCGACTAAGTCATGGCAATAAAAAACTAATGTGATCAAATTAGACTATCCACTTGGACTTCTTTTCGAACATAGTATACTTTGGACGAAGAATAGACATCCATTTTAATGAAATCACCATTTTTATACAATAAATGAAAGAAACCAATACAAAACAACCATATCTATTCCAATGCCCTCCAAAGGAAGACGAGCTATGGAAAACTTCTGATAACATTCTTTGTAGAATCGTTGATCCAGTTGGCACACAAAAACGCATGTGTCTTTTAGTGATTATTCACGAAGTCCTTGAATTATTTGAAACAATAAAACAAATGAAATCATAAGATACGTTACGAACCATTTTGATTGTACTGTTTTCAAAATAAGTGCCGCATTGGCTAGTTTTACTATAGTATTTTATCATGTTCTGTATATGTTTAAATGGCAATTGTTACAAAGAGATTAGAAAGGGTATTCGGTGCAAATATCCTTTACCATTGACACAATTAAGCATTTCGAATATATTGGTATCTTGTTTAATCCTTATTTCTCGGACTGTCTTCTATAATTCAAGCTTGAAACAAGTTCATTTCTAACCAACGCCTAAGCCTACAGATATTCCTTTCACTTTTTACCAAAAATATATAAAATGCGATAATGTATGCATGCTCAAAAGATAGATATTTTGTGTTGAAATAAGATACGTTACGGCATGGTTCCTTACCTTGTGACAATCACTAAGGCTAAATGAATTAGAATTAGATAACTTTTGTGTTATAATTCAATTGAGTGGTATCTTATCTTTATATTTTCAGCAGGAGTTCATTGTATTTTATACAAGGTCTATTCATTTCATTCAAAACAAACAAAAAATTATAAGAGAAACGGTATTTCCTTTAAATACGAACTTTAAGGCCTTAATATTTTTATAACAAGTCAATAAATCATCATTTTCTCGCAATAAAATGAATTCTTTATCTGGCGGAAACCTAATATGAATCGTCTCCCAACACCAATATACAAAACCAATGTGTAAACAGGAAAAACAAACACCATAACGTATCTTATCATGCATAGACGTCACTGTGTTTGGATCCAAAAATTGAAAAAATCCGGCTTTGTTTGGATACACTAAAATTGAATTCTCTAATTTCAACAAATATTTTCCAAGAATAAGTCAAAAACTAAGTATTTCAGAATGGTCGGTTTTTCAGATTTTTATATTTCTAATTGTGCACTTTTTTCAAGAATGAGTGTTTAAAAGCGATTTTTTTTTGCGAATTAATTCCACTATAGTTGCCTGCACATGGGTACCTAGGCAAGATTAAAGCATTTTAGAGCCACAGGCAAGATAAATACGAAATAAAGAATGAAGCAGTGAACTGTTTCCATATAAATGACTGATTGACTTACACAATTCTTACAATGTTCTTACAATTCTCAAAAGTCAAAGTGGCATTAATGACCCAGGCCATTCTTCAAGTAACTACAAATCGGATACAAACAAAATTCATTACAAGAGGACCATGATGGTCCTATATCGCTCACCTGAACCAAAATAATATGAGCAACACTTTAATTCAATTCAATTGATATTTATGACTTTAAGACTGAAAACAAACTTATGGTCAATAACAATGTGAAAATCAAATTCATCAGAGATCTTATGGTCCCCAACATTGTGTCCAAGACTTTTCTTGATTGGTCAATAATTGTTGATTCTATTGTGGAAACAAGGTCGAAAACGGCAATTTTGTCAAATTCAAGGGCACATAACTCTCAATTTTCTGATCAGATCTAAATGAAAATCCTACTAATTCAAGATCGTATGGTCCCAAACATTGTGTATAAGTTGTGTTTTGATTGATTAATATTTGTAGATTCTAGAGTGTAAACAAGGTCAAAAACAGCCAAAAATGGCAATTTTGACAAATTAAAGGGCACGTAACTCTCAACTTTCTGATCAGATCAGACTGAAATCAAAATTATCTAAGATCTTATGGTCCCCAACATTGTGTCCAAGTTTTGTCTTGATTGATAAATAATTGTAGATTCTAGAGTGTAAACAAGGTCGAAAACAGCTTAAAATGGCAATTTTGTCAAATTCAAAGGCACATAACTCTCAACTTTCTGATCAGATCAGACTGAAAATCCAACTCATCTGAGATCTTATGGTCCCCTACATTGTGTCCAAGTTTTATCTTGATTGATTAATATTTGTAGATTCTAGAGTGTAAACAATTTGGAAAACAGCCGAAAATGGCAATTTTGTCGAATTCAAGGGCACATAACTTTGGTCTTTCTTATCAGATCAGACTGAAAATTAAAGTCATCCAAGATCTTATGGTCCTAAACATTGTGTACAAACAACTTTTGTCTTGATTGAATAATAATTGTAGATTCTAGAGTGTAAACAAGGTTGAAAACAGCCGAAAATGGCAATTTTGTCGAATTCAAGGGCACATAACTCATGACTTTCTGGTCTGATCATGACCAAAATCAAACTTGTCCAAGATCTAATTGTCATATACATTGTGTCCAAGTTTAATCTTGATTGGTAAGTATTTGTAGATGCTAGTGTTAACAAAGTCAAAACTAGCTATTTTTCGCATTCAAGGGCAGATAACTCCAGACTTTCTGGTCCGATCAGACCAAAAATCGAACTCATCCGAGAACTTACAGTCATACATATTTTGACCAAGTTATGTCAAGATTGGCTTATATTTGTGGATGCTAGAGTGTTAACACTAAATTGTTGACAGACGGACAGACAGACGGACGGACAACGGACACAAAGTGACCACAATAGCTCACCTTGAGCACTTCGTGCTCAGGTGAGCTAATAATTTACAGGTAAAAAAAGAACTATGAAGTCAAATTATTTAAATAGCTGAAAATTAGATAGAAACAAACAACTCATAATTTATAGGACAATAACAGACATAAAATTCACACTTTCTGCAAAACATATTTTATGTTTGATTTACTGAGGACACCAAGGGTGGTCACACAAGTGGTCAAGTTAATTTACTGACCGCTGTAGTGAGTGGTCAACATAAAACTGACCACTAATATACTGGTCAAATGGCCCGAGGACATGACTTTAGTATTTCACGCCTGGGGTGTCCAAAATGATTTAGTGTAGATGGACCAAACTGGTAAATTTATGGCCTTTTTTTGGTTGAGATAACAACGATTTGAGTATCAAAATTTCATTTTCTGTTGATCAAATCCTATGTTGTGTGTACTCATTAGAATCCTCTCACTGACAGGATTCTAATGAGTACCCACAACATAGGATTTGGGTGAGAAATAATTGATTTAGAATGTCAACACCATCTCTTGTCTACAGCACACTTTGAGTGCTTTGATTAATGACTTTCTCTCCTCCAATTTCAGAAGAGTCAAATTATTTCCCACTAAAATTTCAAAAGTAAAGGCTTCAAATCTAGGCCATAGCAATTAAAGTAGTTAAATTAGTAGCAAATAAGAATTATCTATCTAAGTTTTTACTGCTTTAATCGATTGTTACTCAAGATTACAATTTCCTGCCCCTGCAACTGTGGTCCAGTCATTTTAAAGTGCCTCATTCATCGAGAGGTCGAAAATACCTTATAAAATCATGTAAACCGAAAAAGATGGTTATTCGCATTTAGTTGGGTCTTAACAGACTTCAGATAGTAGTGAACAAGCTTCTTACTGGAAAACAACCTTTTGCATCGCAGAATACCCTTGCGAAAATGTTGCAGTGTCAACAAACCACGACGATTACCGAATAATTATCGCCAGAGTCCGTCATTTATCGGAACAAGACATCGGTCTATAAATAGAATGGGTAATTCCCAACCCAACAGACAAAATGGCGTCTTAACCTACTTCGATATCAACCAAATCCATGCACATTTTTGCATTCTTCGCATATGCATGTCTGTTAATTAGAAAGAAATTATTAAAGTTATTGATAAGTGACCAAAGATGATCTAAGTCGGGCGTTTTACTCTAGATCATTACATGCAGGGAGCTAATAATATGGATTGGTCTCGATAACCTATTCCAGTGTTTGGTAAGTTTGGCTTGCTCGGCTCGACACGAATAACCTAGTTTCGAAAACCTTTCCAAAACCTGATTTGTTTTTTCACAAACCAAAACCGATTAGGCCTATAGGGCCGTTAGTGGTTACCGCAGCTACAATGCTGATAATCCGAGTTTTCTCTGATGAAATTCGCTCTTTGATATGTTGGTGAATGAATTGAGGGAAAATCATTTTCCAAACGGCAAACATTTCAAGGAAAAAGCAAAGTCCAATCGGAAATGTGAGGCATAGTGGCATACTGTCAAATTTGATGATAAAGGAAAACTTGTAGAGACCTACAATATAGAACTGAAAATATTAATGAAAAAGGGGGAAAACACTGGTTATCAGCATTTCCTCTTTTGCCTAAACACTTTCCCAAGTTTGCTCTACTGAGGGCATTTAAACCAAGTCTTGATTGGGATATCTAGAATTAACAGTGTGTTTAGCAACTTTCAAGTAATATTCACTTATAATGAATCTAGGGAAGCGCTCAGATTTATTCATTATCATACATTATTTAGTAATCAGGGATATGTTTTTTTGTTTACATTGTCAACTCCCCATGAAAAAAGTGGATCTGCTCCTGATGTTGCAGAATCTGGTGACCTGACCATGTGATCCTGGTCTAGTTCTTGCATGTACAAACACACACACACAAGATTCCAGTGGCTGGTCCATTGGGGGGTTGGGAAATTCAACTGACCCCCCCCCCCTTGCCTGATTATTTCATTTTCATTTACAAATTCAGTCAAAAATGAATAATTCTAAGAAAATGAACCCCCTGTTTGTATGATCTACCCACTTGGAGATATACTGGATCCGCTGCAGCATTTCAAGGCGGGACTCAGTCCAAAATCTTATTCTTTGCAAGCAACAAAATAGATATATGACTCCTTTTATAATAATTCTTTCCCAAATGTTGCAATTTTAGGTTGGTCTGGTTTGGAAGCTGCAGCACTGAAGACAACGGAATTAATGTTGATGACTAGAATTAAGTGCAATATAGTGTAGAAAACATTGAGGCAAAATAAAAAGATGTTGGTTATCAGCATTTTCTTCTTTGTCTAAATGTATACTATTTTTCTAGTCTTTCGCATTATGGGCATCAAAACAAGGTTTTGTATGGGAAATGGTTAACCCATTACTGGACAGTAACACCTTTTGACTCCCTCACAAGAAAAGGCTTGACAAAACATTGTAGAAAACAAAGAAATTGCTTGTGATAAGCAGTTTCTTCATTTTTCACTACGTTTTCTTACCCAAAATGTAAAGATTTTTGAAATTTCATCAACTTGAAATTATTGTCCGCAACACCTTTCAAATTGGAACAGTCCGAAATTTTGTCGTCTGGTAATGGGTTAAATATTGAAACAAGTTGGACTGGCTTAATAATGTTATAATATTTTTTGCATTGCAGACATGAAAGAATGGAGATATTGAATGTAAGCTTCCCGAAAGGACTTTATGATATCAACCAGGCCCAAAAGATCATCCCTACAGTACTAAGTTTAGACATGCTTGCCTGTGATTATCCCTCAGACACACAGATCTGCCCATTGAGAACAACTTGATACTGTGATACTATTCAGCTGTTGATCATCACCCAGGAAATGAATTTATGCAACAAAACAATTTATCCCGGGAGACTACAGAAACATGGACAAAGGATTCATCATCCAAACATTTAGCTAGAACCACATCCAAATGAGGACAAGAGAAATAATGCCCGACTAAGCTTCTTCTACAAAATTTCACATGGACTGATACCAGTTGTGCCAGCAAATGCCTGTTTGATGTAACTAATAAGTGGAAAGAGTCTAATTACCCCAAAGAAATTCACTGTGAAACAAAATGATAACAGTCCTATTGATATATTATGACATGACTATTGTAAAAACCATCAATTTAAAATCACTAAGTACAAAACTTTTGTTTTTTAATTAAAGAGAAGGGTCCAGGACAGAGTACTGTGACTTGAAGTGCAAAGACAATCAATGGCTTCAGAAATTCCATCCCATGTCTGCACTGATAACTCCGGTCTCCCGTGCTGCAATTATACCAAAAGGCTGTGCAGCGTAGAGCATACAAATACAGAGACCCCATCTCCTTGTGACACTATTGTGTGTAACATGAACCTCCATTTAATGAACAAAAATGAATTCACCAAGAAATGATACTCAATATTCAAGGAAATTTCTAAAGCAAAACTATTCCAACTCAATTGATAGCAGTTTTGCATTACAAACAACTGGTTTTGAATACAAATTCATTGTTCAATGTATTATAAGTGTAGTAACAAATGTATATGGAATCTAATTTGGTTTCCAAAATAAATCCTTTGTAGGGCAAAATCTATCAGCAAGCAATTTCTTCTTTTGCCTCATGGTTTTCAAATGCTTTTTGTAAATGTCAAAAGGCAGTCTTGTTTGGAAAAGGATTAAAACCTATAACAATAAATGATGATTGTTTACATGTGTTTCTGGACATACCAATCAAATCAACAATCTTTGTGTGGAATCATGTGACATAATCATTTAAGCAAACTGCTGTAAATAATTCTTTCGATAAAGGAGCAATTTTTAATCGGTTTGAAGCAGAGAAGATAGAAAATTGCCACAAACTTGATCAATGTGAGCAATCATTATTTAAAAATAAAGTGATAAAAAGTTATTGGTGAACAAGTAAAACTGAAGCTGGTGGTCAATAACTTTTTAACAACTGATTTTCAAAAGACCTACCGCATCCAGCTAATACCCATCATATTTGTGCCTTTTCTGCTTCAAATTGGTTTTAAATCAGTCTTAATCCCTTCCCAAACAAGACCTTGTTTTGAAGTTCCAAATAGAAAAGGTTTGGGAAAACATTGAGACAAAAGAAGAAACTGCTGATAAAAAACCAGCAGTTTCTCCTTTTGTCTCAATATTTTATGCCATATTTTACACAAATTCTATCTTTAATAACTTATATTTTGTCATTCTTGACAGTTTTTGAAGAGGAACACCCTAAAAATGTTGCAGTTTGGGAAATGGTTAAGTTAACCCATTACCAAATGACAAAATTTGGATTTGTCCAAACTCATTTACAAATGACAATTTCAAATGATAGGAATTTTTACATTTTTGTCTTTTTTTAGTAGTAAAACAATGCGAAAAATGAAGAAATTACTTGTCACAAAGCCATTTTCATGTAGGGAGTAAAAAAAAATGATTGAGTGGTAATAATGGGCAGGGGGGGGGGGGGGGGGGGGGATGGCTAAAGCCCTTGTCCCGAATATTGGGGGGGCTAATTTGGATTTTCCCAAAATTTTCGGTGTAAAATTAAGAAAATTTGGCATTTTTTGCCAACAATGGGGGGCTTAGTCCCCCCTAGCCCCCCTGTTCCTACGAGCCTGATGGGTTAAAAGAATTACAGTCGACACTTGTTGTGTCGAAGTCCGAGGGGCCGTCAAAATACCTCGATATATCCAGAATTCGACTCATCCGATTTTGTTTGGCTTCAATAAAGTTGATATTTGACCATTTGTGAAACTAATCGTTTAAGATTATTATTGAAATATAGTAGGAAAAGGAAAGAAATTGCTCGTTTCGAGCAATTTCTACCCTTTTCCTACTATATTTCAATGGCTATATTCAGTTCGAAATTATTTTGTTTGAAAAAAAGTTATGGCCATTGATGAGGACGGGACCAGATTTGAACTTCGACTTAAGCGAAAATTCGACTTGTCCGATGCCGACATAACGAGTGTCGACTGTATTAACCCATTACCACACAGTGACTCTTTTTGATTCCTCTAAAGCAAATGGCTTGGGTAAACATTGTGGAAAATGAAGAAATTGCTTGAGACAAGCAATTTCTTCATTTCCCACAATGTTTTCTACCATGAAAGACAATGAAATTTCATTTACAATGAAATTGTCGTCTGCATCCTCTTTCAAATTGGAACAGTCCAAAATTTTGTCGTTTGGTAATGGGTTAAAGATTTTCTCCAGTTGTTGTGATGTGTGTGATTCCCAGCCGTGATTCTGTCTATTGATGATAACTTTATTTTAAGGATAGCAACATCATTCAATAATAATGTTTTAAGTACATGGTATTGAAAAACATTGCAACAAAAGATGAAAATGCTGTCAATCAGCTTTTCTCCTTTTGCTTCAATATTTTTTGGTACATGAATCCTTTCTTTGTCAAAGTCTATCAGGTTTGAATTTGGACCAGTCCAAACTTTTGCTGTTTGGGGAATGGTGAATGTATGGATCACCACATTTAGGTAGAAGATCTAGTTCTGATATTCTGCATTTCTTTTTTCTCTGAAAGCTTTCTAGAAGGCATTTTAAATTGGGATTGTCAGACCAGTTTTGATTGACCCATTTCCAAATCATTTGACAAATGACAATTATTGTAGACAAGTCTTAAGTTACAGACAACAAAAATAAGCCCTACCGGCATGTAGATCTATGGAATTTGTTCATTATAGCAAGGAAGCAAATAGAGAAAAGAAGAAAATGCTTATTCTCAGCATTTTATACTTTCTGTAAGTGTTTTTTCAAAGGCTTTTCAATAAATTGCTTGGAAAAGAGCAGACTGAGCAATCAGGGCATGGATGAAGACCCAAAAGAAAAGAGAACATTCTTTCTAGTTGTTTATTTAGAAGATCAGTTTCTATGCATATATAAGATTGGTAAATAATTTGAATTCCTAAGACAATATCAAGTGTGATCACAATCATTGAGATAAAAGGAGAAAGTTCTCAATTATCTTTTTTCTTCCTAGCTCTTTCCAGGCTTTGTTATTAGGTACATCAAAGCTTGTTTGCAAAATTGGAAAAGGGTAAGCATTGTTACCACAAGTACATATTTTTCTTAAGACTTTTCCTGCAATATTGATTGAACTAAATACTAGTTATTAACCTGTTACCAAACGACACATTTTAAGACGAGTCCAAATTCAAAGATGATGCAGACAACTTTTTCAAGTGAATGAATTTTGAATTTTTTGGTCTTTTTATGTAGAAACAATTGTGGTAAGTGAAGAAATTGCTTGTAACAAGCAATTTCTTCATTTTCCACGATGTTTTCCTAAGTCAATTTCATGTGAGGAGTCAAAAAGAGTCATTGTGTGGTAATGGGTTCATCAACATTTAATTCTTTTCTAGTGATGTATTCTTAGCTATTACTTTGTCTATAATAATCATTTAGTTAAACAGGGAAGACCCAATTTGTCTGCAAAAGTTTTAAACAATTTTACCATGAGCATTATGTATTGTAGATCTGGCCCCGGTTTCTCGAAAAAACTTAAGTACGCTCTCATGCTCAAATCTGAGCACCGTGCTCAAATCGCACGAAATCCACGTGAACTTCAATTGAATACCCTTCAACGTTGGAGAGTATTCCTTTGATTGAGCAAGTTCTCATGAGAATGTACTTAAGTTTTTTCGAGAAACCGGGGCCTGATGGTTAAATTACTCAATTATAAGAATTTCATTCTTCTGTGCTCTGATGTTCTCATGGTCATGTTATGGTACCAATATATTTTCTATCTGTTAAAATTTAGCAGTCATCAATAAAATAAATTATTTCATACACATCAGCAATATTTTACTAGTTCTTATTCATATGTCCTTTACCCTTTCCAGAACAAGGCCTGGTTTTGAAATCCCTAAGAAATAGACTAGTGAAAACATTGATGTAAGATAAGAAAATGCTGATAATCAGCATTTCTTCTTTGTTTCAATATTTTCTGTGCTGTTTTATACACAAATTCTTTCATCATCATCATGCATTTTGTGATTCACAGCAGATTTCAAATTGGACCACTCTAATATTTTGTCAACTGGAATGAGTTAATTAAATTAGAAAGCATTGTCAAACATCCAGATTAAAGAAGAGAAAAGTGGTTCCAAGGCTTGATCCCTGGCAGAGGCAGACATCCTGTCGGACAATATTGTTCGATAATAGTTAACCAATATGGACGAGCAGCTGAAGGCCTAGGTTAGGATGTTGTGGTAGAACTGGTATGAAAAATTGCAAGAACCCATGGTTAGGTGCTCCAGCTGCCACAAGATGACCAAAGCAGTTGAAATAGGAGTTAAAATCCATCTATCAAATTCTGGATTGTCTTTCTTCAGAACTATCACAGTATCCAATTT